>VZZY01011151.1:18097-196175 GCA_013400335.1 Eurystomus gularis | reverse complement strand
CGGCGTGTCTGGGGGAGCGGGGGGGTCCCGCCTCGGGGTCCCCTCAGGGACCCCCGGGGGCTCTTTGCTTTTTCTGCCTTGCACGGGCGCATGAGGCTCCAAACGGCGGAGGTTTCCGCAGCAGAGCTGCTGCTGGGCAGCCGCTTCCTGAAGTCTGTTCGTTGTGTGCGGTTGGGTATAGACAGAGTCTCCCGACGCCAAACGCGAAGGAACGAGGCTTAACTCTTGAAAGTAGCTGGAGCTTCACCACGACCTTGTGCATCCTGACGGCCCCGTTGGGTCGGGCGAGGAAGCCCAAGCAAAGAACGCGTTGCTGGCTAGGATAAACCCCCAAACACGGGTCCTCTGTCGGCCTCAATTAGCTGAACTCCACGCAACAATATTTTATGATTCATCGCAGCCCGCCTGGTGTCGACACAGCCGTAGGAGCCCGAGGTGCCCGGTGCTAGCGCAGCGGGGTCCGTGTGTGCGCCGTGCCCGGAGGCGGCTGGCGAAGCGTGCGGAGCCCGGGCTTCAGTCGCAGCCCTTGCTGAAGCGGTTCCACTGTCGGGGCTGCAAATACAAGCCAGGCATCTGTTTTACAGGACTGTGATTAAGCTGCAGAGCTGTCCTTTGCCCTCGTGAAATAACTTCCCTCGTGCTCTCAGTGCTGCCGTTGAGGCTCCCACAAGAAAAATAGGTGATCTGTTTACTGGAACAGTAATTAGTCAAATAAAAGAAGGTCATACGCCTTACCGCTTGTTAGCTTTTCAGCTGTCAGACAACAAAAGTTCTGTCAAGCGCAATAAGAAGGAAGAAACTCAGGATTAACGTTGAAGAAGTCTGAGTTAAGTAGTAATATTGCCTTTTTTTTTTCCCTCTGTAGAGGATGTGGGGCTCACCTTTCAGAAGCTTGCAAGCCGTGAGCAATGTGGTAGTATTAGCCTAGCCTTGCAAAATTAATCTGAAGAGTCATTCGCTCTGACACAAAGTACTGTAGCGTGCCTTACATAAAGGTGAAGAGGAGTTTTAATGGTTTTGACTCCCCTATTAGCCAGAATTACTTGCCCAGAGGAAAATGCAAGTAAATTTTGCCAGTCTGTGTTAGTATTTCAGCATGTACTTATGTTAATTTGTGGTTGCTGCATGCAGACTTTGATCTTTCTTAAGAACTCGCAGTCCCTTTCAACCTGTTGATATTACTTTAAAGGCTCAGAACTATAGCACCTTGACTTTAATCTGCATCCAAAGTCCCACTCACACGTATAAACATTTTCCTTCCTGCACACTGGAGTGTACGTAAATTGCCTGTAGGGAGTGTAAGGCACAACAGCAGAAATGCACCGGGCCTGACCCAGCTGCTGCAGGAAAGCGCCTGGTGAAGGCACTGGATTGAGCCGCTCGCTGGGTAATTTAATTTGTATGAGGCAGACATCTCGCAGCTGCTCTTTATGAAAATATTTGCTGACTTATCTGAGAGAATTATTGTTCTTGCTAAAATAAGTTGTAGTGTGTGGAAGAAAGAGGGAGCTGGATGAAACGCACAGGTAAAAAGCCTCGTCTGCTCTGCTCTTGTTCATCAGCAGTGTAAATCTGTTGATATAACTGTGTTTTGGGAGGAAGGGTGGTAGGTGAGAAGGGTATGTACTGGCATTTCACAGGGGTCGTTCCTCAGCGTTACCAAGAAGCCCCTGTTCACTGCAGTGGGGGCAGGAGTGTCTTCAGTCTGGCTGTTGCAGGAAAATACTGTATGACTACAAGGTGTTGTAGAACCTCCCCCCCGCATTACTGTTTCTCCCATATTTTCCACAGCTAGATGCTGACCGTAACCTGCTCTCAGTAGAGGACGATGCTCACAGTAACAAAATGAGGCAGGTGGGTAGGAGGCTGCTGGAGTGCAGGAGCGCGCGTGTCGCCGAGGAGGCACTTCTGTGGGGACCTGCTGCATTAAGCAAGGTGTGGGATAACGCCAGGCTCCCGCCCGACAGCTGACACTGCTGTCATCTGTGACTTAACAGCTTTTTGACTTACCCATCTTGCTGCCCAGTTTCCTTCCTTTCTTAGTCTTGGCTTTTATTATTGCAGGACGACAAGTGGTTGTACCTCTCCAGAAGAGCCTCCCTTTCCATTCCTGTCCCAGTTTTCTAACTCGGCCAATTAAAAAAATGGCTCTGACTGGATTAGGCTAGAAGGGTCAGCCCTTGAACTTACAACCCAAAACGCTTTTATTGCTGGAAGACACTGAAGTAATTACAAAGTTGCATTCTAAACACAGGGAAGTGTTTCCAAGACTTTTAAAAACTATTTCAGGCTGTTGATTGGTCTGTGCTACCTTTCTGTTGTTTGAAGGGAGGTTGGTGATGGAATTGTGCCTTTTTCAGTGTATTTACATAATCATATTTTCATATATAAAGTGTTAAAACCTGTAGAAATGGTGGAGATCCATACTCAGAATGAAAAGCATGGATGTGAGCAATAGAGCCATTTGGCTGTGTTGCTTAAACAGCCTGGAAAAATCGTTCCCATATGTTTTACCAACAGCTAGGGTGCTTGCAGGGGAGCAGTCTCCTTGGGGTAGCTGAGGTGAGACTTTTCCAGTGAGAATGAATCCCTGCTAAAAGGGAATGTATGCCATGATGGAAGGAGAAGAGTCATTTCAAGATGTGAAGGAACACAGGGAAGTTTTGCATGAAAAAGGCAGGAGGGGGAAGCTCAAACTGCCTCTTCAGCATCTAAAGTTCCCAGCAGTGCTTACCAGGGCAGCAGGGGAAGTGCATGCAGAAGTAAATTCCATCTTCCTCCGCTTACACGGGGAGTCACTTTGCCCAATATATGCAGTGTGTTGCACTGAACCATGGTCACTGTCCTTGTCACAGGAGAAGTGTGGCAGTTGCTGGCCCAGCTGAGGCCAGAGAGTGGTTGAGGTTGGGAGGGACTTCTGGAGGTCATCTTGTTCAGACCTGCCCTCCAAGCTGGTGCTCAGCTCCTTGGGAGCTTGCAGCACAGTGTGCGTAGCAATGGCTGCAGGAATTGATTGTGTTTAGCTGTTGCTAAGCTTAAAAGAGAAAGGATTTTCCTTTTCCATCCTTAATTTCCGCAAGCGGAAGAGAAGGAGGAAGAACAATTCTACCTCCTGCCTTCTGTCTAGCATGTCTGGGTAGATGATATTGAAGGAGAGGGTATTAAAAGCATGACCATCGTCGTAGAGGTCCTGCTGATACTTCCCTTGCATTGTATAGAGAAAGGTGTATTTGGAACTGTGTGGTAGCCTCCTGTGAGGCACAGCAGGTACTGTGTCCAACATGCTTTTATTTATAGTAGTACTGCTGGTACCCCGGGTTCAGAATACTTTCCTTCATTTGTACTTTCCACAGTTGAACATACTTGCTTGTGTACTCTATTTTAAGGCAGAACTCCCAGCATGTGTCCTGAAGGAGTAAATGTTGAACCTCCCTCTGTGGGAAGGATATGGGGCAAAAATTAATTCTGAGGCTTAGCTTCAGGGAGCTGTCAGAGGAGGTATCCGCTGAGCCTGGAAGCTCTTATTTTGGATACGCAGCTTGTGGCAAACTTTTCCTGGTGTTCCTGTGCTGCAGTGTTTGGCAGATCACTGCCTTCTAGCACAGAGTCCTTCATGGAGGCCTTTGAGAGGTTTACCATCTCCTGCAACCAAGTGACATTGGCACTGCCAAGTTTCTGCTCTTAAAGGGGAAATCTGGTGATGCTAACAAATTTCTGCATCAATATACATGGGTTCTGGCTGTGCTGTGCAGCATAGCTTACACATTTAGGACAGTCTTGGAGGTCTCCTGGTTTATGTTAAAAGCATTTTACTGGTAGCACAAGTATGGGCTGTGATATTGATGAAGCTACAGCAGCAAAGCTGCATTTTAGACCAGTGGGGCAAAACCATTGTCCTGTAAGCTGTGGCGTAAAGGTTGTTTCTGGAGGACTTCTGAGCACCCAAGTCATGCCAAGAAGGAACGGTGCCTCTTTTGGCTGTTGACACTGGCTGTGTTTTCCCAAGATTCTGGGCTATGACTGCTTCTCGTATTTAGGTTTTTTTAAAAGCTGTTGGTTTTGTCAACAGTTATTTTTAGGTTAATTAGAGACCATTATGTTTTGAGTGGCAAATGGTTCAGGGGGACGTGGGACTACCTTACCAAGCTGGAAAGAAAAGAAAGTTTTTGTAGGTTTGTTTCTGTAAGTCAGGAAATCTCATCCAGCTCATTGGTAGCACGTCATCGTAACTGCCTACTACACATACTTCACATGTGCCTTTCATAACATAGATTTGTGCAACTGAAGCATAGTCATAGTTGCTGGGCTGGAGCCTAGCAGCCCTGCTGGCACCACGAATATTGTATAATGGCACAAGAATTCTCTTAAAGCTGCAAAACACGTTAACTATTGAAATTAGCAATAGAGGCCCTACACTGTGCAGGGTCTGCTCGTGGCTTTTTAGGTATATTCTGTCAGACTCCAGCTACAGGAGAGCTGTGAACTCCCCCTTGACTGCTTCTGAGTCTTGGCTTTTTTTTTACCTTCTGGTAACACCTCCCTGAAATGATTACTTTTTTTCCTTTCTGCTAATTGGATGTTTTTGTCAGCACTTTGTGTGTAAGGTCTTTTGCTCCGCCTACGCTTTGTATGTATCCTCATTAGGTGAGCCATGTGTATGGGTGATACTGAAGGTTGTGAACCTTCCTGGTTCTTTTTTGGGTTTGAAGCTGTTGCACAATCTGTTGCCCAGTGAAAGGGGATTGTTTGAAAGCATGGCCAGTCTCAACTTATTTTTGAAGCTGAGTGCCATGAGCTTTTATCAGAAATACTCCAGAGTGTTTTCTGTGATCCTGTGAAGGCAGGAGAGGACCACTTTGCAGGAGAGAGGGAAGCAGAAAGGAAGGGGAGCTTGAGCTTTCTGTGTCATCTGGAGAGTTTAGTGTGCTAGTGCCGTGAGTAACCTAAGAAACCCTGCAACCCTTCAGTGCTCTTGTTGCCCCAGTGTGCCTCAGAAGATGGGAGGAAAAGTTTGGGGCCCCTTATCCATAATTATGCTGTGCTTCTGCTGTGGTGATTTTAGCTGAATCTTGGGTTTCAGCTTGTTAAGACCAGTATATGAATGTGGTTTTTGACTTTAGAAGATGGCTGAAGGAAAATTGTTAGGTCCTTGGCTATGTGTGTGGGTACAGATGGTGTCACTGTGTTTGCTCAGAGCAAATCCAGACCTCACTCCTAGCAAGTGAATAACATGCCTGCTGGTTTTTTGGTTGTTTTTTTTTTGTTTTTCTTTTAATATGGGGAGTGAATATTGATGTAACTAACTAAAAAAAAAAAAAATAGCAAGAGAAATGTCTCTTTGTGTCTCTTGGATGGATGCAGCCCCAGTGGAAGGTCCTGCAGTCTCCTGTGAGGAGCAGGAGCAGCAGCTCCCTCCCTTGCATGCTCGGCGTGGTGACTCCGTGCTCGTTGCTATTCTGGAGGGAAGCGTGTCCTCTGGGTGGTTTGATCTCACCAACCTTTTCGGCTGCAGGGCCAGTATTTTTCCTTAGTGAATCACAGTCCCCAGCGGTGGTCAGTGCCAGGAACAGTTTTGGGTGGAGCCCGGTAGAAGGGCAGAAGGTAAAAAGTCACTGTGAATTAAGACTTTTACTGAAGGGGGTAAGAATTACTAGCCTTAAGTCACTAATTGTGGGTACTTTACAAGTTTTGGGATGTGACCTCGAAACTTGCTAGATTGATTGTGACTTCAGGCTTGTATGAGAAGGGTCATGGCTTAGGCATTCTCATTTCTCTTGATCTTCCTGTTATTTATCATTATATGACATTTTAGAGCATTAGTGAGGTGTGAGTAAGGATGGCTTGGTGGTTGGGCAACAGTTCAGGGCAAGTTACTCTTATTTGGGCATTATTGGTTCAAATTTTGCATGGTGGCTTTTTTTTTTAGTTAAGATTTTCTAAGATGTCCTGTGTATGTCTGAAATTTGAGCGTTATCTATTGGTCATATTTATTGTAATGCAGCTTTGTTTTGGATAACCCCCTGATTAATAAAGGTTAAGTGGGTTATCTTTTGGTTAGAAATCCATTAAGTAGCTCAAACACTTCTTTCAAAGACAGGACTTTTCAAAGTTTGGATGCAGAATGGGAACTGATATTAACTATGCTCAAGATCTGCCTTGTGAAGTGAACTACATCCATGCTGAAGAAGAAATTGCTGCTTTATTACATGGAAAATATGATAATTATAGTGGAAAAGTATACTGGGAAAGGTTCGTTAGGACAGAAAGAATGAGTAAGGATTACTAGTGTATCTAAATGTACCTGTAAGAAGTAGGAGGATGTTGTGGGAGAACGTGCTGTCCACTCCTGGACTCATTTCTGCAAAGTCAGTGATTGAGACTGTCATCTCAGCTAGGTCCAAATGTTGTTTATGCTTGTTCTTGATGTCCTCAGCTGGACAGCCAGTGTAGAGCGAGGTTGGGGAGATGTCTGGTGGCTTCTTTGCGAGGTGTTGTTCCATGGAGCCATGACTGGCTGGGGAAGGCTGCTGAGGTGTTTCAGCTGTAAACACATCACACCTGTGCTTTTTTTGCTGGTAAATGTAAATACTGTCCCTCTGTTTAGGGGATATTTCCCTTTGCGGCCAAGTGACTGTTTTTCAGTCTAACCTGTACAAGAAAAAGAAAGTTTAGGGTTGTTTTTTGTTTTGTTTTGTTTTTTTTTCATTGAAATATCAAACATAAGTGATGTTGGAGGAGCTTTATGATAATACATGTTTTTCCTTGTTGAATAGGTTACTAGGAACAGACTCAATTTTGGTTCAGATTGGAAGCATAGCAGAAATCGGTGTGTGTTCAGTTTCACTGACCAATGTTAACATTTCCATTTTGTGTAAACTCTTCTGTAGAGGAGTTTAGCAGACAGTTTCTATATGAGATCTTGTAATTTTTCCTAGTGAACAGTTGTGCTTAGTTATTTCACTGAGGAGTAGCCCTAGTCAGTAACTGGAAAAAACCCCAAAGAGCACTCCAGCCCTTTTAAGGCATTGAGGAAAACTTTGCACTCTTGTGTATGGAAGGAAGTCTTCACAAGTGAAAGGTGCCAGCCACTTCTGGGGTTTTCTGAACTCGCACTGAAAATTGAGATCCAATACATCTTAAGCTGGTTTTCTTATGTGTCTCAGTGGCCCTGCTCCCAATGGGTAAGTATAAGCATGTTGTAGCAGAGCTTGACTGTGAACGTCAATGTAATATCTTTTACTCCTAGGTTTAATGGCATGCTGAAGGAGAACATCTCAGAGGATAGACTTTATCAATTTTTTTGTACCATCCGGTGGCCTGCCAGACTTCAAAGTTGAATAGAGTTCCCATATTTGTATGTGAATACATTTTAGCAAATATTTAAATTGCATTTTGCCTGGTTTATGGTATCAGACTTTCCTTTCTTTGAAAGCATGTAATCTTCATCTTGTGGCAAGCCTCATTAGACACTTTTGAGTGAATATTAAGCAAAGGTGAGTATTGAAGAAGATCAATATTCTCTTTAACCCTTCTCTTAGATGGGTTTAATCTTTCTGTGAAATTATTTGGGTTTTGGTTTTGTTTTGTTCCAAATGAGAGAAAGAGGAAGGAAGAGAGAGGAGCTCAGCAGCAGACTTCAGGAGCCAGGCTGTGCCTTCACATGTGATCCCGGGCTGATGGCATGCACAGGCTGAACGGCTGTGTCAGAGGACTCAGGAAATAAAAGGCTAAGTGCACTTTGATGTGTTAGTCTTGCTTTTCCTATATATTCTCAGGAAACTATTCATAATCCTTTATTATAGGTCGGTGATCAAGAGTGTGTTCATACAAGTCTCTGTTTTGTTTTGGACATGCCGTGAGGACACCTTAGCAGAGGTTTGGTTGTTGCTTTTTTTCCCCAGAAGGCAAAACTACATTTCTGCCCTGAGCAAGTTTACCCAAGGGCTTGTTATTATGACAGGTCTGCCTCTACACGGGGGTAGTTGTTAAATGTACTGAGGGGTTTTGGGCTTGTTTTTTATGTTCTTAAACTTGTTGACATGGCTGGGAGAATGGCACCCTGCTGCCCAAGCCTGCCATCATGGTCTCAGAGGCAGGATTGTTCCTTGTGCCTGTAGCATCACCTCAGGTTATGCTGAGACATGAGTATGCTGAGACATGAGGCTTGAGTGGTTGATGAGCTCTGGCTGCCATTAACTGCAGCTGGGATTACAAAGCAGAGTATTTCTGAGAGTTGTCATCAAAGTTAACACCTCAAGCCCCATGGCCCTCCTTCTCCCTCTTTCTCTTACAAACCTCCAGAAGGCTTTAGAAAACTCATTTTGATGACCTTTCCAGCATCTGGAGGAAACATTTCTGTAGTTCTTGAAATGATGTTGGACTGTGAAGGTGGTGCTGCTGGCAAAGCCTTGCGTGGTTTTGGTGTTGTGCACTTGTATGCATCTATTGTGCTTTTTCCCAACCTTGCTAACAGAAATACAGGATTTCTCTGGAAGGATTCTCAGGCCACCCCTTTGTGTTCGGCCAAGCTGGCCCTAGTTTTGGGGACAGGAGATAAGATAAGTTTATTCCTTGTTTTGAAGAAGTATTGACATTTATAGCATTATCGGAAATGGATTATTTGGCCCTATTTTAGTTGCTGTTGTTTAGTGTGTCATTAATGTTTACTCTGATGAAGTTAAACGTATTTGTTAAGAGAATGGAATTGTTTTTCTTATGAAGTTGTTTATCTTGAGGAAAAGTCAAATCCTTTTGTTTAATGTACCCATCTGGTTTACGGAAGCAGTGGAGATCATTTCTATTTGACCATTTTGGTGGGTCAAAACCCAACTATGTATCTTGGTTAGGGTATATTTTCATTTGCTTCAGAAAGAAGCCAAGTTGGCAAGATGCCGGAGTTCATGTCGGGACAAGGAGTAGATGCTGATTCTGTAGGTCAGACTTCTTGCTTTGTTGGTCGTCTTCTCGGATCTCTTCCCCTTATTAAATATAGACTGTGGTTTTGTGATTAGGGTTTATCTCCTCCTGACGTTTCTCTGGTGATGGGTATGATGGATAGGTTTGTTTGGTGTGTAATGCAATTATATTCACTAGAAGAAAACGAGAGTGGTATTTACAGCAGGGCTTTGAAGGGTGGCGTTTCCTGCTGCTTTTCAGACCGTGTACCAGGAGGAGTGTCTGATGAAGTGAGGTCTTTGTTGTTGAAACTCCTGGCGTCAGATTCTCTTGTGTGATACTTGATAAGCTATTTTCAGGAATAAATAAATGCAGCCAATCTGTGCTAGAAAATATAATTTGCGTAGCAGCCCCCTTTCTTCCCCTTGCAGTTACATTTCTGACATTTTGAGGGCCAAATCTGAGGAGTTTTAACAGATGGTAGATGGGATTTTGGCATAAAGTTGTGCTGCACTTGCAGCAAAAGGGCAATTCTGTGTTTTCTGTTAGTTTTGAGAGTCTCTGCTCCTAACTTCTGTTTCTATTGCATCATTTCTGCCATCCTTTTGCTTTGGTGCTTCAGTACCTTAAATGACTACAGCCCTGGTGCAGTAGTAAACTCCCTGGGCTTTTTGTACAGAAGCCCTTGAATAAACATAATTGCAAAGTAATGAAATACTTGTGTTAAACGCTTATTGCGTATTACAGCTTTGTAGTAGGATGCCTTTGTACTGAGCATTTAAGATGGAAGTGCCATCAGTAGTAGCTGGTGGAGGACAGAAGGTGGTATCCAAATCTGTGCATTTTCCTGTGAGTGTCCAGTGGTCCTTTGTCGGTGGCCTGTTCCTTAGCAGTCCTTGCTGGGGTGCTTGAGTGCAAAGGGAAAACATTGAGTCGTGGGATTCTTTTCTCTTTGGGTGGTGATTCAGCATTTACTGCCTTCCAGGTGCTTCTGGGGTAGGCAAATGCAAGCTGTAATCCTGAATTTGGATTTCTTCAACTTGTGTGCTGCTTACAGAAACACTTCTTTATATTGCTGGCAGATATTTGATCTGGAAAGTGCACAGTTCCTCTATGCAGTCAGGGAGGCCACAAAAGCTTTGCTGTTTTCCTGGGATTTTTGTTGTTTCTGCTGGAAGGCAGCAGAGCTTTTCGTACACAGCATGAGCTGTGGCTGTCCCAGAGCATTGGGACGTGCCTCCTGATCTGCATGTAGATGGAACTCTTCTCTTGTTAGGAAAGAAGAGAGAGTGCGTGTTAATCAGTGGCTAAAATGAAGGGGCAGGAAGGGCTCAAGGCAGCAAAGGTCGGGACACCTGCAGCAACAGATAATGGGTGATGCTGCTTTGGGGATCCTCCAAGGGGCTCTTGGGGGTAGCAGAGGAGAGGGACTGGTGTCAAGCTTTGAGCAGGAGCAGATGCTTTTAGCAGGACAGCTTCTCAAAGGGGTCTCCTTGTTGGACAAGACAATGATGTCTGATAGCTACTGCTTTGAACTGCACAAATTAAACTTTTTTTGGCTGTGCAATTCCTGCCAAAGTCAGAGAATAATCTTTTATTGCTATCCTGAGGCCAGCTGGGGTTTTCCTAGCTGTAGGTTTTGAGCGTATTTTTTCTGGTTGGGTGTCTGGTTTTATAAATGTCAAGGTTTTGAAAAGTATTGCTTTTTAGGGTTGTGTTTTTAAATATCTTTTTTTTTTTTTTTTCTTGGTAGTAGTGAGCAGTAATGTGCTTCTGGACAGTTTAACATAGGCATATTGGAGAAATCTGGGGTTATTGAGAAAGCTGCAGTAATTTATGCCCTAAAAAATAACATTTGGCATTTACTAGCACTGCTCCATTGGTGGCAATATGATTGTAGTAAAAATTGCCATTTTTACTTTTACTTATACTGAAATTGCTACTTAATTTTGTTGTCATGTGATCATATTTTCCCTTAATTTTGTTCCAGAGGCTATACCAAAGTAACTAGTAATCAGCGAGTTGTTCTTTTTGTCCAGAAGAGCAGTCATGGTGCTGCCTCTTGCTTTCCAGGAAACAGCTGAATTTTTATCACATCTTTGTAATAGTTAGAGGGAGAAATTTCAAGAGATCTCATTCAGATGATGAGAGATTGACCTGCTACTGCTGGAGATAGCCTGTGTTTGGGACCATTGGGAAGTCTACTTTTTACATCTTACCTGAGTGATCACACGTGGAAGCTAGGATGCTCCTTGTATGTGCTTTAGAAAAGAAAAGGCTGTGTCACAGAGCTCGAAGCTGTGGCTGTGTAGGTGGCTGCTGCATTTGTGGGTGTACATATTTATTTAACTTGCTGATATTTTACTGTACTCCAGCTGCAATGCTGTGAGCTTGTTGCTTCCTTTCCTTCTTACCAATGAAGAGGGAGAGGGGTGGGGGAAAAAATACCTTGTACTCTGCCAGTGCAGATCTGAATGTGTTATTTGTGCCTTCTTTTTATAATAGTTTGTTGTTCCTTGCTAATGCTGATGTTTCCTGACATTCTGGTGTATTGCATGTGTTTTTTTCCATTTCTTCAATCGAAGTAAATGATTTGGTGTGGCTGGGGGAATGTCTGCATAGGAGGAAACATATGACAACGAGTTGCTTCAGGATTATTTAATTGACTTGTATATCTGCTCCCTCTTGCTGGCTCTTGTAGTGGGAATTAACTGAAACAGTAAAAAAAAATTTCCTGGTGGTTTATTTTTCAGTGACCTGGGAAGTTTGTGGACAACTCAAAAGCCATACTGAGCAAAAATAATGAAAACATCTGAACAGCTGAAAGCTTTAATTCCCTGCAGGAAAAGTGGTTTGTTGAGGAGAAAAAGTAAGTTCAGAAGTGGTAACCATTAGTGGCTATAAATAAAGAGTTACTCATTTAGGCTCTCAGGTGGATAAAAGAGACAGATTGTTGCAGTTTTTCATCTTTACCATGTGGTAAAAAACAAGGTATGTCATAGCCTGCTATTTTTTAGATAGCTTTAAAAATAGCTGCACTTGTGCTGTTGTCTGTTCAAAGAAAGGTCTTAAAGTATACTTAAACGGCAAGGGCTGTGTGGCCCCAGTCTGAAATAAATACATGAGTTTTATGAATCATTTCACTTTTAATACGTTGTGTTCCCTACAGGGCAGTACCTCTATTCTATCAGTACACTTACAGTGCTGATGAAACACTGAGCTTTATTTGAAACAAACGCCTGTAATCGTGTAAGCAATATGGAAGTTGTGTAGGGAGTAGCTAATGTGTACCTAGTGGGTCAGTAGGTCTTGTATTTTGGAAAATAAAACCTGCTTTGCAACTTTGTGAAGGAGCAAGCTGGTTCTGTTCTTTGGGGAATGCCTGCCGTGGTGGTGAGGAGGATGCCACAGGTCAGGGTGAAGTAGCCATGTGATGTGCTGAGGCTCCCCCAGGGACCCTGGGAGAGCCCTGAAGGCCCCAGGGCTTCCCTGTGGCATTTGGGAGCAGCTTCAGCAGAGAGGCAGGTTTTCCTAGTCTGCAGGTGTTGGGATTAACATTTTCCAGAGGGGCACCTTGCGTGGTCTAGATAGTTTGGTTTCTTTACTTGTACTGTGTATGGGGCTGATCCCACAAATTACATTTTTAGTTTGAAGTCTTTGTTTAAAGCAGCAGATACTTTTTATGCTTAGCTGTGTTTCAGCCTGATGAAGTGAAGAACTTGGGGGCTTACATGAATAGCTAAATAATTAACGTCTCTTTGATGTCACAGGTGCAGAACTAGGATGTTCATCTTCAGACCTAGATTTCTTCTGCCGTGGCATTGACTGACCAAGCATTTACACTTGTTGTGTTGTCTTTCCTCTTTAATGCCGAGCATGTTTGTGGGTGTACTGTGCTTCTCAGGCTCCTCTGGAAAGTAATAAAGATCCAATGGTCTTGAGCTTATCCTGAGTCAGAGGTTTGGTGTTGAGTGTCCTACTTGTGGCTCCCTGGGTGCATTTTGCCCAGCAGCTCTCTGAGGGCTGAGAGGGCTGTTACAAAGGTCTCTTCAGACCTGCGGGTAATGCAGGTGAGCAGACCGTTCCTGATCTGTGAGCTTTGCTTCTCTTATCAGCAGACGTTGGCAGTTTCCAAACAAGTGGCTTTGATAGTGGCTTCTGGAGGGGGAAGTCATTGGGGAAGGAAAGGCATGCGTGCGGGTAGGTTTAAAGGCGCAGGAGAGTTTTAGGGTTTTGGTGATCTATAGCTAAGCTATGTGATCATGGCTAAAGAAAACAAACACAAAACAGGCAGTGGAAGAAAGGGTGGAGGCTTGGGTTTCTAAAACCTGGTGCCTTGACTAGCATAACATCAGTGTGTATAATTTTTTCTGTGGAGATTTAGCTCCTTATGTTATCTATTTAAAATAAGTAAAGACATCTTGATTCAGCAAGGTTAGTAATCCCAGAATGAATATTGGGACACAGCTCCACCTGAATTAGAGAAGAGACATAATGTATTGAAAATTAAGGCTGTTCTGAAATACTGTGTGGTTTTGGCTTCTAGCTGAGTGCAAGTCACTTGGCTTCTTGCACATCACAGGCCAGGCTTGCCATGGGAAAGCTAACGAACATCTAGGGAAAGATGTCCCTGACCATGGCGGGGGGGTTGAACTAGATGATCTAGAAGGTGACTTCCAACCCAAACCATTCTATGACTCTGTGAACACTATCCCTGATGGGACTCAGGAAACCCCCAAAACTCCACTGGTCAAAGTGGCTGAAACTGAGTAGGCAACTACTGCATGATCTTGGTACAAGTTCTGTTTAAGTCGTAGAGAGCATGTTTCAAGCATAACTTCTGCTCTCACCCTTAAGGAAGTGCACGCTGAAGTGTCCTTCTGCGTTACTGCTGTAACTCCTGAGTGGGCAGCAGTGGGTGAAATAGCCCCGTGTAAGACATGCCACCACGTTACCCTTACCCAGCAGTGCTAGCGTGGCCTCTGCAGCCATGTCCCTACCGTTGGGGGACGAGGGCAGGAAGTCTCTGCCACAATCGGGTCTCTGTGTTCTCCACACAGACATGGCTTTGTTAACAAATGACTTGTCTAACTTATCACTGTGTTTTAACCCATCTCAGGATCATTGTTACATTGATTTGTGTATTGACTATAGAGCTGCTTTTATTGCAGACAAGTTCCTGGAAAGCTAGAAATGAGTTTTTAATTTCTCATTAATTTTTTTAAATGAAGCCATCAAGATATCTCCTTACCAATGCAATGCATGGTATGTGTTGAGGGAAGAACATTTACCACTGGTGACTATTGTAGTGCAGATGTTCAGAACTGACTCTGAAGTTTTGTAGAAGATTTTTTGGCTTTTTAGGAAGCTGACCTTAAGAGATCACTGGTTTTGGAAGGGTGCAAACGTTGCTACCATATAGGCCCACAGAAGGCTGGGCTTTGGTGATGCTTCCTTTAATTTAGCAGAAGGGAAGCAGAGCAGTGTATGAAGTCAGGAGTAAAGGAGAGGATGTCTTCTAATTCGTAACCCTGCTGAAGAAACTGAATTGCATTAGGACTGCATAGGGGTAATTATGTGCTAGCCTGTGTCCTTCAGGCACCACATGGTATCATGAGAGCTGCTGTTAGCAGGAAAAAACGTCTTAAATTGGAGGCATTGCGTAGAAAATACTGACTTAAAGAAGAATTGGACATTGCTTTCTGCTTGAAATGAGCAGGAAGAATCCGCGTATCACAGAATCATTTCGTTTGGAAAAGACCTGTAGGATCATCTAGTGCAACCTTTGTTGAATGTCTCCCTAATTCTCAGACCATGTCTTGAAGTGCCACATCTACAAGGGCAATTATTATATTACACATATGTGTATGATATATACATGTATGATATTATACATAAAACTTTATGTATGATTTTACTTTATAAAGTAGTAACAGAGTTGTACAGGGCAAGTGATGTTCGATAGCTGTGCTGCAGCACCGTCCGTGTTACCCATGCAGTGACCTCGGGAACGGCGGCTGTGGACGTGTGTGCACTTGGGTGACTGATTCATCACCAGCCCGTGCTCACTCTTGAATATTCAAGAATCGACTTGCTGGGGAAACTTTCTGCTGGAAGCTTCTTTTTGCAACAGAAGGACTATTGAATGTAATCACATCTTTTATTTCTGTATAAGCATCTGTAAGTTATTTTTAGACAAAAAATAAATGGATACAGTTTTATCTGAGGGAGAGATGTACAGCATATTGGGGGGGGGGGGACCGTAAACAAAGTTCTTGCAAGTTGACTAAAGTTGTGTATTACCTCTGGCAGTTTGATATGTTTGAGATGGGTCTTAAGGTGATCTGGAGGATTTAAAATGAAACATGTCTCTGCATACTTATAGCTATGGGCCCAGATTTTGTTGTTGTCCTGTACAGAAGGGATCTTGCTTATGTGAGTATGAGGTGGAGATGTAACTTCCAGGAGAAGAAAAAACAATGTGAAAGGATTTGAAAATATACACAGACATTCTGACAGTACATTTGTGTATAAACAGACATGCTGGTGGCTATCTGAAGATGAAAGAGAACTGAAAGCATGACGAAAACAATGTTGTATAGGCGCTCTATTCAAAAGATCTCACTTTGGTGATAAACACACTGCCAGAGTTTAGCTATGCTCATGGTGTGCCTTAGCAGCTAGAATTATGATGAAATTACAGTCACTTTTTCAAAACAAGACAAGTTGATACTTGAAACAACAGAGAGATTGTGGGAAGACTGGCCCTTGAGCATGTTTTCCCGATTCAGCCATCATCATTTTATGCTGCCATCAGTTGCCTGATCACACAGGCCAACACTGAACTCAGCAACATCCCCTCAGAAGTCTTCTTTCAGACAGTCCTGCCATAGGTTCCTGTGGGCCCAGCTCCTCTGCTGCCCACTGTGGTGCCAGCATTGCCTGCTGGACACAATGGACAGAGATGGCTCCCTCAGGGGCCCTTCACATGCAAGGACAGCACTGAGAGAGCTCAGCAAGATGCAACCAGCCCCAACAGAAGCCACACCCAACAGGAAGCTCTTTCAGCTGATGAGCCCCTGGTTGATATAATCCTGGCCTCTCCCACCGCCCCAATTGTGACCACCTGGGTGAGGGCAGAGCCACAGATGGGCCAGGTTCTGCCTCTGGAACATGAAGCCAGTGGGGAACCAAAGCATTCTGCTGGGTTGTGACTCATTCACAGGTCAACTCCAACTTGGGGCCCACAGCTCAGGCCCCTGCACTTCAGAGCAAGAAGGAAGGTGATCTCATGTGAATGCTATGGTGGAATTTAGATGATTTAAATTGTATCACTGCATCTACCAAAGACTTGCAGCCCTGGACACGTAATTCAATCTGCTTTTGCATTGTTTCTCTAGTTGCAAAATATTACAGGGTTTTCCATTTCCAACATTTTATCCTGGGTAGAGAGGTGTAGTGCATAAGGCTCTTGCCTTCTCCGGGTCGTTGCACCTATGCAAGTAAAACCAGATCTACTGCCCATGCTAAGCAAAGGGCTAAGTTCTGGGTGACTTCCGTGGTGAAGAAGCAGGCGCATAGTCCTTGTGGTTTGTAATATTTTTCTGCTGCACATGTGAAAGTGGTGTGGAGCTCCAAGGACTCAAAATTTATTTCCTTACAGCTGAGGAAATCTCTGTTCCTCCCTGCAGAATGAAGTACTCTGTCAGTTGCATAGGGACTTAGAGGTAGTATATGCAGTAAGCAGAAAGCTATTGTTCCATTTTGAGATTATTTATGACTTCTTTGAGAAGAAAATTGGTTCTGTTGAGGGCCATGTCTTTTTGACCAGTCAAGTGAAAGCTTGGAGGAAGCTACTACGGAGCTGGCAGTGGGGGAGTGCGTTACTACTGCAACACTTATTTGCAGTAAAGTGTAAGTGAATTTTCATGATTCCTACTGTCCTAGAGTTAAGAAGCACTGCAGGGGCAGCAGCTTCAGCAGAACTGTCGAGCAGAGTTTGGTTTTCTGGTAATAATGAGCAAAAGGATTCTCAGATGTTTTGCTGCTCTAATATTAATGGTAACAGGCTGGTTTTTTGATTTCTTTTTGAAGAGTAAAAGTACTGTTTTGGCTAAAGCAGTCTGAATAATTAGTAACATGCTTAAAAACATTCACTTTTTTTGAAATGACATTTCTGAGAGTAATTCAGTAGGGACAGATACACCTCCAGGTAACCAAGTTTGAGCATTTTTCCCAAAGGAGGCCTGGGCTAAAGAAGCACTCATTCATTCTTGGACATGCGTCACATTCACAGCAGCTGAAATCAAGCACGTGCCCTTTTTGACTAAGGAACCTTTCCCAAATCCTCTTCTGTTCTACTGTAATGTGCCCATAATGCTTCTTTTCCCACAATTCCATGCTTCAGCATTTATGGAAAAGTTGGGGTTTTCTTCAGCAGTGTTTAGGTCACTTCATTTTACCTAAGAGTTATTAAAAAAGAAAAACAAACCCAACAAATGGCTGTTTGTTGACTCACAGTGTAGTAATATGAGGAGTGACTTTATTACTAGTATGAAAAGTAGTAAAAGGTACCGGCTGTGTTTAAGCAGAGAAAGACATTTACATTTGTTTTAGAGTTGCGTTCTTTAGCGCCATAAAAATGTGATTATGAGTAAGTAAGATTAAATATGTTTTAATAGCACTGTGTCAAGCAGTCATGGAAAATTCCCAGTCTGAGCTTGTGCAGGCATTTGAATACTTTGGGTTTTGTTTCTTTGCTTCTTTTCTGGTTTTAGTTTTATTATTATTTATTATTATTATTAAAGTTGGACTTGATCCTAGAGGTCTTTTCCAACCTAAATGATTCTATGAGTCTAAGAAAAAGCACCTATTTGGGCAGAGAAGAATCAGTAATACTTCATTTTAAGTGCTACACTTGTGTTTTAATTTAGGCATCCTGCTAATTTGACTTGAACTTACTGTGCAGTCACCTTCTTTATAAATAATTTAAAGGACATCCTTGTGATGGCAAGCCTATAAATTCCTCCCAGGTTTCACAGACTGGGGAGCTCCACCACACTGTGGGAAGTAGGTGTTTATGGAATTGTCTGGGCTGATGTTTACAAAAGAGTTGGTTGACTTAATTCATTGCTAAGTAAAATAAATTGCCATGTAAAGGCTTGTGCTCCCTAGTAGACATACTTTCAGAGGTAGCTAGAATAAGAGTCATAGTTCCCTGGGCTTTAGGGTCAACAAGGGTTGCTTGTGAAATCTTGCTGGCCAGTGTGTTGACTCATAGCTTCCAGCGTACCTTTGGGGTGGCTGGGTGAGGTGGGGAGCTGGAAATACAGAGCAGGGATGTGTAAACCTTCTGGAGCAGTTTCCTTATGGGGAAAAGCATGCTTTTGTCAGACTTACAGTTGCTGCATAGTCTCTGTACGTTGTCTATCTGTTGCCTGATAGAGGTATAGGTTCATCTGTGGGTAGCCTAAGATGCTCGGTAGTGTGTTTAGAAACATGATTTCTTGAAGACAAGGTGGACAGAGGGGGAGAGGTGCCTGCTCCTGCGTATGCTCTTGCTAGCAGCATGATCCTTTGCCTGTCGGTACAGCCCAAGCTCTCCGCAAAGATACTTGTGCTTCACACGTAACTACATTTCACACCCTCTGTCTCTACTGTAGTCTCATTATTTTCACCAGTCTTAAGTCTGCTGTGGTTCACTTTTGAATATCTCTGTCTGAAAGCAGCTGTGTTCTTGCAGCATCTTTCTCTGCTCTCGCATCAGTTTTTCTGATCTGGGGAAGCACAGCTCTCCACAGCTGGTGCTTGTGGGAGCTACTGGCTGGGGGAGATGGGGCTGCTAGTCACAGCTGGCAGATCTTTCTGTGAAGGAAACGAGATCTCCTCCCTGGACTTATACCAAAAAAATGGAGTTTAGCATCTCTGTCAGAGTAGGTCACGTTGGTGGTAAACAGTACAGTCTGATCTCAGACCTGATCCTGGAGAAGTGGGGAAAAAACCTCTCCCCCTCTGCTGCAGTGATGCTTCACTTCTTGCCTGAGCTAATCCTCTTAGCTGATGGGAAGAGCTGTGGTGCAAGGAGTTCCCACCTTGTTATCTGAGTGGTGTAACTCTGGGGGATTGCAATGTGTAGTGAAAATCATTTGGCTCAGAAGGTCCTTTGCATCCTGAGAGTCATGCGGCTGTTCAACCTGGTTTTCATCATGCTTTTGTGTATTGGACATAGCAGTCTAGAACAGAGCCTTAGCCCAGATTAATTTCCTTGTACTCCTCATTTTTCTCTGGGAGAAATGCCTATTTTGTCAAGTATTAATACTTCAAATGACTTCTGTTTGGTTAAGCTCTTCTAATTGCTTTGTGGTTTAGTTTTGGGTGAAATCTTCTATCACCCTGCAGTACAGTAAAACGCACACGTGCAAAAAAGTTACAGAAACAACTGCTCTGTGTTTCTGCTTTTTCTGCTCCAGCCACAAGTGCTAGGTGGAGGTAGTCATTTTTCCTGTTACCAATTACCAGCTTATGCAAACATGCACTGAAGAAAAAAAAAGAGAAAAAAAATTAGCACCAGAATGATGCAGGAAGTGTTCATCCCTGCCATGAAAGCAAGGACACGGAATGGGAGTGCGTCAAATCTCTAGGTGTGCCTCAAGTGAGGAAACATGGCACACCTTTTTTGTTGAAAGCTGGAGTGCAAATTTTAAGCTTCTTTGGAAGGATGCTAGAGGCCATGAGGAAAGGTGTGTTTTTATACATGGAAGGAACCTGTGAGCTGCTTTGTATAACTTGCCTTGAGGATTTGTCTACGGCTGTGAGATGGGAAGCAAGATGAAATTACAGGGCATGCAGCGTATGGCAGGGAAGTATCTATGACAGGAGAAGAGAAGGTTTGCTGATACAAATACCAGCTCGGTTTCTGGGTTTTCTGCTGAAGGTGTTCTATTCTGGCAGTTTAGTGATGAATGAACTTTAAAAGGAGTCTATTATTTGTAATATATGGGAAAAAATCCCAAGAAAAGCAAAAATGACTTGCCATAGTGACTGGGGTGACTCGCTTGGTAGATGCTTCATTTTATAGTTGCACAAGTGCAGAAAAATCAGAACAGCTACGTTAATAAGAGTAGCGTTATTGAAAGGAAATGTATCTGTTCGGGGAGAAGTGGGCCGAGCAAAAGCAGGAGATTGCTTTCCAGAGGGCTGTGACCTCAAGGGGCCGAATATAATGGATGCAGTGTTTCAGGCCACCTTTTTACCTCGCAACTGCTGCATACCATTGGTATTCATCAGCAGTGATGGAGCTCTGCAGCGGGAAGCTTTGCAAAGCAGCACCTTGTCTCAGAGAAGTTTAAAGTCGATAAAGTGCAAAACTGTTCAAAGCTCATGCATCTGAACTTCTTGGCTTTCTAGCAGTGGAGCTTTTATTTCAGGTAAACTTAAAGGTGCCTTTGGTATAGATCCCAAACTGTTTTTTTGCTAAGTTGTACCTTCTGTGTGGATCCCAGTGGTGTAAATCACCACTGGTAGAGCCTGCTTGGGTGCCACATAGCTTCCGGGAAAGCGGAGACCAGCCCTGATTGACGGTCTTCTGCTTGTACCATGCAACAGCTGGGAGACAGGCTGGGCTGGGGTTAAATTTCTCTTCCGCTACTATCACCTAATTTTCCTTGTTCCCTGTGTTGGGGAAGTGAATTAGGTGTTTTCAAATGCCTGTTGTGATTGATTTTTGTTTAAAAACATTTGATCACAGGTTTGAGAAGCAACTCGGGAGCAGCTATTTCATATTTACTGACACTTTGGTGTTTGTTTTGGAGTTGGTAGATCCTGTTTATGAGCTGTTTACAAACAATAACTTTTGAATTGAATAATAAATTATTTAAGGTTATGGGATTTTATCCTTCACACTTTGATACGTTCTTTTCCTATTTCAAGGGGGTGGGAATGTCCTTTTACATTAAAACACGAGTGATCAAATCTTCCATGTTTTGCGTTTCAATTCTTGGCTGAGTGTTAAAATTTGCTGGAAGTTATTCTTGAGTTTCTGAACAGGGAAGGAGAAGGTGGTAATCATTGGAGAAGGAGGACATGGGAAGAGCTGACGGCCAGTCCTTCTGCCTGCTCCAGACCCGAGAGAAGTGTCTAACAGTTGCAGGGGCTGGTTCCTCCCAGGGGGTGGGTAGGACAAGTGAAAAGAGGACTTAGGACAAATGAAAAGAGGACTTATGAAACTGGAAGAAAGGACAGCTCTTCAGTGTTATAGATATGCACAGTAATTTCACAGGGTCCTGCCAGTATAATTTTTCAAACTGCTGTGAATGCAAATTAATTTTGATAAAAATGGGAAGTGGTACAAACTCTTTTTTTCCCTATCTGTGTAGACTTTTGGGGCTCTTTACAGGTCTGCTAGGGAGTCTGAGGGTCACCCTTTGACTCTTTTTCCACCCTCTCTGTTCTGAAAATAGAGAATATCTGTTTAAACAGCGTATGCACTGACTACTCTTTTCTTTAGGTACTTACTTCTGTCCTGCTGGCTGAAGCTCCCATAACTGCAGCAAACATGCTTGCATCTTTCTGTGTAGTACTATAATACCTGTTACTTGGCGGGTTGTGAGTGCTGTAATATGCTGCTAGGATCTAATTAAAACACTGTTGCCTGCTTGCTTTTGTTTTTTGAGACATGGATTTGGTTGCTGTATGCAGGGCGGTGAGCTGCAGGAAGTCGGAGGGCAAAAGGCTTCAGATGTCCAACGCCATAAAAAGCACAAACATCCTTCTGAGTTACAGAACCTTTCCCGTCTTTGGGGGTGTTGTCCGGACCGCATGTCCGCCCTGCTCTGAGCGCTGCCGGCCTGCCTGCGGTGGGGCTGGCCAGGCACGGACAGTGTGAGGAGCCAGGCTGAGCTCGTACCTCTGCATCCCCTGCACACCCCGCACGCCCGAGCTGTGCCCGCCAGCCCTCCTGCCACGGGTGCAGGGCAGAAGCCAGTGCTCTGCCCTTTAATGATAAAGCGTGCCACCGCGTTTTGGTAATGCGCTGTGTTTTCATCAGGTGATCTCCAGACAGGCAGTTTGCAGTTGCTCGGTGATTATTGTGGTTTGCAGCATACAAATTAGTGTGGGAAGTTGCTAATGCTAGCCTGGCAACTTAGGGCTTCAGTGGCAGGATTGGCTTTTTCTGCGCTTGCCTGAGGTGTGCAAGGTGAGGAGGGAGAGCACAGATGGGTGGCGTGCTGCCCACCACTTGTTGGGACGTCCATTTGTTGCTCTGGCAAAGGATCATCCCATCTTCCAAACCTGCTCATAAAAGCCAGGCACCACAGATGGGCTTTGAACATCAAGGGGTGCGCTTCTTCAAGGCAAGTTTATTACATCCTGGATTTTTAGGATTAATACATTTTTATTGAATTAATTTTTAAGAATGGCGAGGTCCTGGGTATGTAGTACTGGTTCTCCACCACCTCAAGCTGTTTCACAGCATACGTTGCACTTGTTCTGTGTGATGCTGCAAGCCTGGTAACGTTTGCCCCAGCCTCCCAAATCAGCCTCAGCGCTGCTGCTGCTGAGTTGCTGCAGTTACTTGTTGCCGGCCAGAAAACTGCATTTTCCTTGCTGGTGTAGACGTAGCATGTGCTTACTCTTCATTGAGCTTCCTTGGGCTCCTATTCCTGACTTTGAGCTGTGGTGTGCTGCCTTGCACGGCACAACTGGGATTTGTTCCTCAGCATGGGGTCAGCCCAGCCTGATGGTCTGAAGGCAAGGCTGAAACAGTTGTTGGAAATCCTCCTGACTGAGTCCAACAGCACATCCTAATTTACCAGCTGCCTAGTGTTTTTCATCTGTTCCTCCTGGCCTCTGTATTCCATTAGGTACTAATCATAGTAAGTCCTTATTCTACAGATGTTTACCCATATGCAGCATTCTATTGACATCTGTAGGACACAGTTGTTGGGCAAAGTTAGAAAAGGGTTCTGGTGCTTGTAGGTCAAATCCCATGTAACTTGCCAAATGACAACGATTGAAAAAATGCAAACAAAACAACAAAACCAACTCAAACTTTGAAGTATGAACTAGCAATGTAAAGAAATAATTCAGTGCAGTTACATACTTCAAATATTTACATTCCTGTGGTGAAGTAGAGATAGGTAGTGATCATCTTGTGAAAGTGAAGGTCCAAAGAGGAATGAAGCCCACTGAATCATCTATTGTAAATTCAGTGTGAGAAGAACAACGCAACTTAGGAAAAGAAATTATGACCTGATATTTAGAATTCTCCTATTTTCAACAATCAATGGTTCTATTAGTGGAATGAATGAAAGAACTGGGCTAACTGGTCCATTATCCCCTTTTCTCCCTCCTTACTTCTTAACCTTGCAATACAGTCTTGCTAGTTCTTATGGCAGCAAGATGTGAACTGTGTCTCTCCAAAATCCGGAGTTTTAATTTCAAGAAAATATCGAGCTTGGAAGAAGAGAGTGGTCAGTCTCTCCCATACTATGTGGCTGCTGCTTGTGACCCAGGTCCCTTGGCCTTTCCTTTGCATTCTTCTCAGGCAGGAGAACCAAGAGGAAGGTGGAAGAGAACACTAGGGTGTTTCATGTGTGAAAACTGGTTTTGAAACAGCAAACCGTGGCAGATGACAAATTTGGTACCTGGGAGATTTTAAGAGCAAAGTTTCTTAAGAGGAGCAAAATTGTGTGGCTGAGCCTCAGTGAAGAGTGCAGTGGAGAGGAAGATGACATTTCTCCACCATCACTTTGTCTATTAGTCTTTGAGCCACAAGTCCGAAGAGGGTAGCTAAAAGAGGAAATGAGAAGAGGGAGCGAGCGTGACTTCACATGTGGATTTAGAAATCCTTTTCCACCTTGATGTGTATTTATAAGATTGTGATGTAGCATAAGCAAAAAGTTGCCAGGCTGGTCGCTTGTGGACTGGGGACTGCTGAGCACAACCGAGCGCTGTGGATGAGCTGCAGGCAGTCCTCTTGGCCCCGCGTCAGTGATAGGAGCTACATGGCAGTGTAACAACTTACTAGACAATACTGAAAAGATGGTGTTAGCAACAACTAGTGATTTAAACTGGCTTGTTTGGACAGTCATGCTGGGATAATGACTCTTGCTATATTGCTGTAGGCTTTGGAGAATGGTTTTTAGAGGAGAGTCTCTTTTTCTCTGCTGCTTTTATGTGCACTGTCCTTCCTTGGTTCTGTCTTGCTTAAAATACCTGTTGGGGTTACAAAAATCTTGATTCCCATGGCTGAAGAATTGGGGTTTGTGCATGTATACAGGGTGGGTAAATTCAGTTGCTTCTAAGGAAATGAAGTTTTGGGGGGTTTTGTGTTTATGTTTCTTTTGTTCTAGTTGGTTTTCTTTGTTTGGCTTTTTTTACATTTGTAGTCATGACTGTAATTAATGAAAGTGTTTGTGGAAAAATACGAGTACTTGGCAAAAGTGTGCTATCATCAAAGATGGACTGTAACTGCTATTGAAATCTGTGAGGGCAGCTAGGGCTTGTCTGGTTTTAGGGTAAGTTTTAAGGTTTTTGTGAGAATATTGTATATTCCTCATTATGAATTCAAATAAGGGGAGAGAATTACGTGCTAGTTTTAAGATGACCATGAGATCTGTCATTTGCCTGGCCAGTGCTACCCCCTGCACCAATACAGACCACGATGGGAAGGTGTGCAGTGGCCCCAAGCTCTGTTCCTCTGTGTTCCTTACATCTCCCTGCTGTCATCAGCAACTGCTGCCTCTTCCTTATCCTCACCCATGTCTTGTCTTTTTTAATTACTTACCTTCCTTACTGAGTTTTGACAGATTAAAATTCCCACCCCCAAGCTAAGGTGTGAGGGGGAGAGTGGTGGAGGTGGTGCCGTGTGCTGGGCGAGTCTGTGATACCCGATGATGATGTACAGCAGGACCCAAAAGTGTGGATCTGGTAAATAGAGGACACTTGCTGTACACTTGTCCTGCTTCCCGGATTTCTTGTTTTTGCAGTTGTACCCACAGTCAGTTGCCAGGTAGTACTTTTGAGTGCTGATTTTTAAATTTTGCAATAAAGGAGAAATGCCACTGACCTGACTGCCCAGGACTGTTATTTCTTTAGTTAAACTTCCAGTTATGAGAAAGAGCTGTTGTCCTGTAGCAGCCTGTCAAACCCAACTGTGGCCAATAATAGGCTTTCCACATTCCTGCACTGTGTTTTTTCCACCCATGACACCATTGTGTAGGTTGGGCAGTCTTGAAAGTGAAAAAGCTGTTTGGCAAAACTTGTCAAAACATAAAGGTAACGCTTGAATCTTTCTCATGAAAGTCAAAACTCAGACTGTACCAAAACTGGTAACTCTCCTGAAAAGACTAATAGCATCTCCTTGCCAGATTTGCGTTTGAGGGTATGATAAAGCTGTTTTTTCCTGGCAGTGTAGAAATCTCGTCATCCTCAGGAGCAGACAACTGTGTCTTCAGAGCTCTAGCAGAGAAGTACAATTGCTTTTGGCTTTTGAGCAAGGTCTGTCAGCAATGTGTGAGCTCACACTCAGCAGCAGAAGGTGAGGAGAAGTGCACTTGTCCACCTGCATATACAGAGGGTAATGTCTGTGTGCTGTTTGTGTTGAGAATAACTTGAAGATAAAATGTTTTGGTTTTTTTAATTAAAAAAAAGCTCATATTACATGAAGTGGGAGTCTTGTAAAAAGTACTGACGCCTTCAAAGGGCTGAGGAAGGTAAAAATTTATTCCAGTTCCCTCTGAAGTCAGTAATAGTAATAATGTATGTTTTAATCCAGTTTCTTGTTTTTAAAGTCATTGTCAGCACTGCACTATCTCCAGTTACTGAAACAGAAGGAGATGGAGCCTGTTCAAGGCTAATCGGCAGCTGTTGCGCAGACCTCAGGAGTAGGAGAGCTGGTGCTTTGATCTCATGTGGGGGATGAACAGACAGCAGAAACATCTCATTTTCAAGGAGATTTTGTTCTGCAGGAGACAAACCCCCCTAAACTGACCTTATATCCGATGGAAACATCTTTGTGGCTTTGTTCTGCTTTAAAACAGTAAAGCAAAGTGGTCTTGTTCAGGAGTCAGAACTAAATTTGTTGAGAGAAAGGTGTTAGTAGTTTACTCCTCTACTCTCTGAGGAAATTGTGATTAGTGCTTTAAGTGTTTTGAAAATGAATTTTACCCTGTTCAGCTGGATTTTGTGCCTAGATTTCGGTGTGTAGTCAGTTCATGCAGTTGAGTTGAAGGTACTGAAATTTGGATTACATTCTCAAATACCTTCCAAAGCTGTGCGTTCTGTCACTATCTAGAGAGACTTAAGGTTCAACTAGCCCTTCTCTAACTCTGTCTGTCCCTTCTCACTCCACCGTCCCTGGATAAAAACTGCTGATCCCCAGCTGTTGGCAGTGGGGAGCCAGGCTGGCTGGAGAGAAACAGAGCCTGTCAGTGGCACT
Source organism: Eurystomus gularis (assembly GCA_013400335.1). Lineage (NCBI taxonomy): Eukaryota > Metazoa > Chordata > Aves > Coraciiformes > Coraciidae > Eurystomus > Eurystomus gularis. Next base: position 169,840 of record VZZY01011151.1, on the reverse strand, counting down.
AGCTTGGGGTGATTTCTGGAGTATTCATTTATTTCCCGTTTGTATGTTATGTGGCAGTAGTCTACACAGACTTTTGTAGTAGTTTGCAACCACTGCTGACATCCTGCTTTTGTGGAAGCCTTTTGAGCACAGGAAAGCTGCGCTGGGGAAGCCGGGCACTGCGAAGGAGGACATCTAGATCAGTACTCTGCATTACAGAGTAATACACCAGACAGGTGGCCATTACTACTTGTTTGTTTCCCAGGACTTAGGTATGGAAGAACAGATTGGATATTCTGCTCAAGAGGCTGAACACTTCATTTTTTGGTTGAAGTCAGTGAGGGATGTCCAGCTTCCAGTGAACTTCATGAGTTTGCCACTGAGTAGCTGGGCCAGACACACAGTTGGCATGTTAAGGCATTTGGGTACCTAAACTGAAGTGTTTCAGTACTCCTAAGCTACCAGTGAAGGGTGAGTTTTCAGAAGCAAAACTGTTCATTGGTATGAAATCAGTAAAGTTGTATTTTTTCTGGATAGCTTATTTCTTCCTGTGGCCATCCTTGTTTGTCATCAGTGTATGAATTAGTAAAGAGGAAGAATCAAGATAAATGTGGGTTTGGTTATCTTTTGTATTAAGTGATGTCCAGCTTGACCTAGTTAATAACATCTCTTCCTGTCTCTCAAACTTTGTATTTGGAGCCAAGCTACTGAGGTACATGAACAAAAGGTTCTCTAAACACATACTGACAATCGTGCCTTTTGTTTTGCCAAGCCCTAATAGCAAAATGCTTTGTGAATGCAGGTGTAGCATAATCTGTGTTCATTACCCTTAATTTTATAGCAGTTTTAACTGCTTTGAATCAGCTGTATTAATGTGTTATATAGAGAGATATATACAATGTAATGTGCAGTTATTTTATTCAGCATACAATCTGTATGCATACAAAATCTAGCTTTTTAATTAGTTTTGCAATGAATGTGCCACCATTTTACTTAGCTGAGATAAAGTTTTTGGTTAATTTTGTGATTGCCAGCATATGTGCCTAATAGAAAGTTATAAAAGAAAAAGGAATTTTTGTCATCTCCAAGAACCGAATACAGAGGAAGGTAAGAGGTAGCATTTGCCTTTTCAGCAGCAGGACCTGCAAGGTAGAAGTAGAAACTTCTGTAGGTGGTCTTACAGCTGCAATATTTGCAAACGTATTTCCTTTCCCTTTTGCAGTTGGGAGAAATTTTTTTGCTATGGAAATGATGGCATATGGCCTTTCTTTTGCAAATGCTATTCCAAGTATTTTTACAACCTTGCTTCACAGAAACAAAAACCATTCGATTTTAATAAATGCTCTGTGGCTTTGCTCGCCCCCTTACAGGAAGGTGGTGTGTTAGGGAGCTCCGGAGTAACCCAGGTTACTGGGCATCTTCCCCCAGAACAGATTCAGATCAATATAAGGTGCCACCATGTGCACTGAGTGAAGTCCTTCCTCAGGCAGGTCCTATACTCAGCGCTAGTGAGACTGCACCTTGAGTACTGTGTCCAGTTTTGGGCACCACAGTACAAGAAGGACATTGAGGTGCTGGAGTGGGTGCAGAGAAGGGCAACAAAGCTGTTGAGGGGTCTAGAGGATATGTTGTATGAGGAGCGACTGAGGGAAGTGGGATTGTTTAGCCTGGAGAAGAGGAGGCTGAGAGGAGACCTCATTGCTCTCTACAACTACCTAAAAGGAGGTTGTAGTGAGGCTGGTGTTGGTCTCTTCTCCCAAGTAGCTAATGACAGCACAAGGGGGAATGGCCTCAAGTTGCGCCAGGGGGGTTTAGATTGGATATGAGGAAGAAGTTCTTTACTGAAAGAGTGGTTAGCCATGGGAACAGGCTGCCCAGGGAAGTGGTGGAGTCATCAGCCCTGGAGGCGTTCAAAAAGTGAGTAGATGTAGCACTTGAGGACATGGTCTAGTGGTCAGGGAGATGTTAGGATGAAGGTTGGACTAGATGATCATAGAGGTCTTTTCCAACCTTTGTGATTCTAGGATTCTATCCATAAATTAGCTATCAGTGAGGATTTTTTTTCTCCAGCCTGTGGCTTATGCAGAACTCGTACATTGCAGGGGGACTGAGGTGGGTTGCAGAGCTAGCTGGGCACAGGAGCTGGCTGTGGCTTGCATAGCTTGGGAGGTATCTTCTGCCAAGACTGTTTTGTTTTTCCCTCTCCCAGACTGGAAGGCCTTACCGTGCACCCAGCCAGCCGATGGACAGATACCGTATTGTTGAGTTACCTTGCCAAGGAACACGTTGTATTTTCATTTCAGATGCCTCGGGCTTTGTGAACTGCATTGTTCCAGCCTCCCTGAATAGCAGCTATTGACCCCTAACAATGTACATTTGTTTAAATCAAACCCTTTCATGCTTTAAAAAGCTTATTTTAGAACTAGCCCAACCAAGTGAATGCTTCTGTGCAGACCCCATATTTTCCCCGTCATAGTCAGAAAAAAATTTGCAGAATTAAGTCTTTAATTTGAAGAGGGAGGACATTCTCCTCATTGTGAGCGGCTATTTTGCATGCTGAGCTTTTGGCAATTTTTGTTGTGTCTTAATGTTTATAGCCTTTTCATTGCCCTTGAAAGCATAAACTTGATGTTACTCGAGCTCAGAGATTGTGACAAATAATAAACCAGTGGAACGAGGGATTTGGCTGTCCTGAAGCACTTGAAGAACTTCACTGCATTTTGGCAAATAGGAGGTTTTTAGCTGCTGATGTGTGCATTTAGATTGACTGAATTAATCTAGGAGGGCGAGGTGGAGACTGACTGTTGCAGACACTTAATGTCCAGCAGTAGGCAGGTGGAAACATTTCTCTGGGTGATGGGAAGTCTGGGGCCAAATGCCTTTTGCTGCTTGGGGTGACTAATACACGCCTCCACCCTTCGAGCCATCAGGTCTCTGTTGGTGTCAGTAGCCAGCATCATTAAATCTTATAAGTTGTGAATAACACTATGGTCATTTATTGTGGTGGGGAAGCTTCTGTCCCATGGGGTTATTAGGCTGAGGCAGAAAAACCCAGTGAAGTAAAAATGTTCTGTGAGCTGGGCAACCTTGTAGTCATTCCATTTTATGCCAGAATGAACCCACAAATAACAGAATATTCAAACATGAAACAGTGATTGTTTGAATGGATGTGTTTCGTGGGCTGATGGTTCTTTCTTCTGGTGGCCTATGCTAGCTCAGTAGTATTGTGTCTTGTGAGGTTTCTATAGGTATTTCTGTTGGATGCATTTAGAATAGTGTTGCCAGCGGGTTGAGGGAAATGATCCTTCCTCTCTGCTCAGCACTGGTGAGGCCACACCTGGAATGCTGTGTCCAGTTCTGGGCTCCCTAGTATAGGAGGGACATGGACGTATTCAGTAGGGTCCAACAAAGAACCACAGAGATAATGAAGAGACTGGAGCGTCTCTCCTATGCAGAGGAACCAAGGCTTTTCTCATTGGTGCCCAGTGACAGGACTGGAGACAATGGCATAAACTGAAACACAGAAGGTTCTGCCTGAACATCAGGAAACACTTTTTTACTGCGAGGGTGACCAGGTACTGGCACAGGCTGCCCAGAGAGGTTATGGAGACCTTTCTCTTTAGGATACTCAACAGCCATCTGGACATGGCCCTGGGCAACCAGCTCTAGGTGACCCTGCTTGAGCAGGAGGGTTGGACTAGATGGTCTCCAGAGGTCCCTTCCAACCTCAGCCTTTTGTGATGCACAAGTGAAGTGAGAGCCCTTTGTGTCCCACCCTGGCGTTTTTGGTAGATACTCCTTAATACTGAGTCCTCTCCATTGCTTTTACCACTCCTAGGGGGTCTTCTCCCCTCTGTTTCCGAGTCTCTTGCTCCCCCTGCCCACCTCAAGTGCTAGTGCTTTCCTTTCTGCTCCCCTCTGCCCTTGCCCTGTGCTTTTGAGTCGAAATAACCTGCATTTGAACTGCCTCGGACTTGCTGTAAACCTGGAAGCCATCTGGCTGGAGGTTTCAGAGGTACAAGGGCAAATGGCTCTGCAGGCATTTGCAGCATTTAAAGTGGAAAGCAGTTTTATCAGAAGATGGAGGGGGAAAAAATAATGAGGGATGCTCTTACATGGTCCTCTATGTGCAGCTGAACTCTTACCGTTCAGAGAAACCACACAGCAAGAGTTTTAACGTTCTCCACGAGCATTATTTTGTCTTAGTGCTGCTGCTCCCCCATCATAGAAACAAGAATAATGTTTATCCAACATTATCTAAGGCATACGCAACTCATGATGTGGCTGAAGTCTGTGGTAGGCTCATGGGACACTCACCTAAAGTATGTAACAAAACTTAAGTATGTAACACCCCACCAACTTTAAGAAGGCTGCAAGTCTGGTTTCTGTGTGTAGAAGTTCAGGCAAGGACGCTAGCAGGATGCTAGCAGGCAGAATTAATTTAAATTGTTTTTTTCAGTGATCATACACCCAAAGTCACAACTGCATGATTATCAGGGTATATCCCAGGGTTGTTCCACCCCCTCTTTAGGAGAGAGTGATTGTTCTGGTGAAAAAAATCTCCATTGTCAAAATACCGCTAAAATATTATCTTTCTGATATGGAGCCTGCTGCTTATTTGTAGAGAATGGGAGCGTACTTTGGGTTGGAGGCCAGACCATGGGCTGTTGCTGCTCAGTGTTCTAATGCCAGCTGAAGCCTTATCCTAGACTGGAGCGACTTGAGCAGGTATCATCAATGGGATGGCTTTCCCTGCAGCTGCAGCATCAGCTGTGGTTCCTCCTCCCACATCCTCCTCCCTTCTTTTCAGTGCTGGATATTTCTCTTTTATTGACGCTGGCTCTACCAGCCAGGTGAAAATGAAAAGAATTTGCATCTCCCCTGTCTCAGTAGACTGACTTCAGTGTCTCACTGACAGTGTCTCCTTCGCTTACTTGCCTCCAAAAAGAAAATGTTTTTCTTTGTAACATTGCCTGCTAGTAGGTATTTTTTTTTTTTAAATCCTCTGTGTTGCTGTGCAGCCAAGAGCAGACTGTATAAAGGGCAAAGTGGTTTAGAAAAAAGGTGAAAGATGATAGGGGGGAAGTGCTGTGAGTGCCTAGCAGAGGTTGAAAATAAACAGGTAGGGAGCCAGCCGCCTTTGAGGAGGATCTTTTGTGTGTAAATTCAAACACCGCTTTGTAATTTTACATGTGCTAACATGAGGCACATGACTCCAAGAATTGGCTCCAGCTGCTTTTGCCGGCATTTAGGAACTTCTACTGAAAAAAAAAAAGCACTTTGTTGTAGTTCTCCTGTGTTTACTGTTCTGGTAGAAACCAACAAATACTTGCTGGGAGATTATTTTATTTTATTTCTTTCACTTGCTTATTTGGATTTTGTTCTTGCTTTCTCTTGTTTCACTTGATAAATACTTTCAGAGAAAAATGAGTGAAATTTCTTTTTTCAGTTATGCCATCTATAACTCTGTTTTGCTTATTCTAGGGGTCCCGGGTCTGGCTGCGAGAAAATAATCAGCATTATCCCAGTACTGTTCATTCCTGTGCGGAAGGAGTCGTGGTATTCAGGACAGACTATGGTCAGGTATGGGCACCACTCCTCTGTTTTCTCTTTTTCGCCACTCTGCAAAAGCAGCTGTTTTCCTTGTGGGGAGGGCATAGGGGAAACTAAAAGCTTAAGGTCTCTGAAAAAAATACTAATTTTGTTTGACTTGGTTTTAATAGCTCTTTCCATTGCCTGTCAGTTCACAGAATCATAGAATAGTAGGGGTTGGAAGGGACCTCTGGAGATCATCTAGTCCAACCCCCCCTGCCAGAGCAGGTTTGCCTAGGGCAGATTACACAGGAACGTGTCCAGGTGGGTTTTGAAAGTCTCCAGAGAAGGAGACTCCACAACTTCTCTGGGCAGCCTGTTCCAGTGTTTTGTCACCCTCATGATAAAGAAGTTTCTCCTCATGTTGAGGTGGAACTTCTTGTGTTCCAGTTTGTGCCCGTTGTCCCTCATCCTGTCATTGGGCACCACTGAAAAGAGACTGGCCCCATCTTCCTGAAGTTGCTCTGATCATGCCTGACAAAGCTGAAGCAATGTTGCCAGCTGTGAGAGCCTTCTTCCATATAGGTCAGTGGTTACATAGTTTACTGCAGGTAGGTGACCTCTTCATGGTTGTATTCCCTTACAATAACAGAAAGGGGGGGGCTTGCTTGTGACGCTGTGGCATCATGGTAGTGGGTTGTCACTGGTCAGTGGGATGCAGCAAGGCACACCTTCCGAAGCAAAACTGGAGCAGCTCCACCAGCTCCTGTTGCAAGAGGATTGTGAAGGAAGGGAACTGTTACTCCCCTCTCATTGCTTTTTTGGTTTGAGGTTTGGTTTGGTGGGCGTTTTTTCTGTTTGGTTTGGGGGTTTTTTTTGTGTGTGTGTGTTTGTTTTTCTTTTTAAATTTTGACTGCTTCTTTATTGTCAAGTGCTCCTGGCTCCTGCCAGCCTGCAGGGATGGAGATGGGTTCCAGCATCTCCTTGGATTACCTTGGCCGTCTTGGGCAGTGTGTGCCTGCGTGTCTGTGTGCCAGCTGGTGGAGGAGGCTAGTATGGAGCCTGTTCTCCACGCCCTCCCCCCCATTCTTTTTTTTTTCTCTTTAATTTTCCTTTTAAACCCTCAGAAGAAGGCTGAACTAGCCTTGCCAGTTGCTGACAGCTTGGAAGTGCTTTGCTTTCTCACACACTTTTTACTTATCTATCTGTTCTACTCTCTGTTAGGCCACAGTTTATCCAGACCTAGCTTCCTGCAGCTTACCTGAAGAAATTTCAGTTTTAGGTTGTCAGATATAAACAGTTGTGCTGAGATAGTCATCAGCCTCTGGAGGATGCTCCCTTTGACATTTGGAGGATGTTTATTCTCTCAGCTTTGCTTCTTTTTTGTAGTTATTTGCACCAGATGAAGGTAGCTTCATGTAGTGAACAGGGCTGAGAAGGGCATGGTAGACTGGAAAACATTCTGCCTGTTCTTGCTGCCTTCACTTAAGGTCTTTCTGGGTAAGCATGGTGGAAAAGCTTGTAATGCAGAGCCGGGGAACTCTTGGCCTTTCCTTGCATGCCGTTCTTCAGGCAGGAGAGGAACCAGACAGAGTTGCAGAGTGGTTTTTGATGGGCAAGATACAGCCTACTTGAGGTTAAATTGCTGTTGTCCTGGCTGTGAGGGATGAAAATGGGGGTGAAACAACCAGGATCTGAGGCAGAGGAAACTGTGTCTTCCTTCTCCTCAGAGTCCCTGGGCATGTGGAAAAGAAACTGGGTGACAGAGAGGAGGTCACGTCCAAGTATCCATGTCCAGTGCTGTCTCTGGTGGCAAAACTTAGTTGTGCTGTACATCGCTGGGGTAGCAGAGAGATAGGTGAAAGTCCCTGCTGTCCTCAGCATCTGAAGAGGTTGTCAGGGAGCCCAATTCCTAATAGCTTTTGTGTTCCCACCCCCACTCACTGCCCTCCTAATGTCACTGGTGGGTCCTCGGGCCAATGCCTGTATCCTCCTAGAAGCTATACTAGGGCACATGGAGGACAGGGAGGTGATTTGAGACACCCACATGCTTATAGGAGCGGCCTCCTGTAATTTTCTCAGGATTTTGTAACTGGACACACAGTGTAAAGAACCTGACTTTTAGAAGCACTTTGAGCTTCAAAACCCCTATACTTATGGGAACCACAGATGCTGTTGTAAAATGGACAGCTTGCTTTGGTGCCCTAGGAAAGGATGGCAGAGCTAATGTTGGCATCCACCAGAGGAAAAGCTGCTTGCTGATGGTCTTGTGTGTGTGCGTTACGTGTGACGTCGCTGCCTTTCCATGGTGTACACATAATGCAAGCTGAAACTTCAGGTAATGTGGCAAAAGCCTCAAGTCATTACCGTGATACCATCTGACTGATTATATTTCCCTAGAAAACCTTGGCACTATGAACGTCACTGGGGGAAAATAAAACCAACCCTTCTATGGTTTGGTCTGCTTGTGTTAAAAGCAGGTGGTGCAGAACAGAAGGATGTAGGGAGCAGCCTTCAGAGCCGTGATGTGGCATGTGTCTCCTCAGAGGACCTGAGCTGGCCGCTGCCCAGCCAGAGGCAATACTAGCGGTTCACTGCATTTGGTAGCTTTAATTCTTTTCAAGGCTTGTATTTTCAGGAGTGCCCTTTGCCTGTAAAAGGACTGTGCCTGCTGACATTGGCCAGTTAATACCGTTTTTTCTCCCATTGCTTTTCCTGATATGCTTTTAGATGACCCTTCCTCTGCTGTTTGGTTACCTATGGGCTGCAGAAGGTTGCAGGCAGGTGAAATGAAACTGAGATAACGCCCGATGGTGACCTCTGGGCTTGGCGATCCCTGCAATGCTGTATATCACTTTGAATAACAAGGCAGGGGAAGCAAGGGGTGATGTTGCAGAAAGTCTAATGATAAACTGATCAAAGTGTTGGGACCTTATCAAAGCACAGCATTGTTATTCATCTTCTCTAATTCCATAGCTTCTACTAGACTTTGCAATTCTCACCTTGCCACTGAACATTTTGCATGACTTCTTGAGATGTGATTGACAGGGCAGTGGAACTAGGAAGGTGTGTTTGCTGGAGTTGTGCTCAGGTTTTATGAGTTTAGACTTCAAGTCTTTGCCACCGTCAGTTTGCACAATAATGTAAATATAGCACAGTACATTACTTGTTAACATCTTTCTGTTCCAAGTGGTGGAAATAAATTTGCCACAAAAACCTCTGGCCACATACAGTTGTATGCTGAAGGTTTCTTGGTTGTAGGGAGCCCTACCCAGTGCCAATACCCTTGCAAGAATAGGCCATAACCTTTCCATATTGTAAGAAGATGGGTATCAGGTATTGAATCCCTTCTTGATAATCACATGGTGATATATTTGCTCCTCGAGTGTTCCTGTGTTGCCTGAATGTTTCAGTAAAGCTGTCCATTAGTTCATTCTCGTTAAAGGCGATTGCAGTACTGCCTTCTGCTGTTGTCACCCTCTGCGTGAGATGGTTGTAGAACTAGCTGATTTGATAGGCTGCGTGGAATATCAGATACATATGATATGGTACACTAAAAAAGGGAATTTCAGTTTGTAGGTTTGGGTTTCCCTGATCAAATAGCTATGAAACAGTCTTAACGCTTTATGAAGAAAAAAGTGTGGCACTGTACGGGGTTAGATTAAAGCCTCATTAAATACAGGGAGGGGAAGAGTACATCAGGTCTGTGTTTTGCCACCCTAGCCCACAATAAAGGAGTGGGAGATGAAAGGTGTAACACCCCTCTCAGCACATGTTCATGGCATTGGGCTGCAGCTGGCTCTGGAGTGCCTCTCAAAAACCTTCTGCAGGCTGGCTTTCAAAACCAAGGGTCTGCAATGACTTGAAAAGCTGCAATGAGCGGACAGTTGATATCGTGCATGTCTGTATAAGCACTTCCCAGATGCTTCCAGAAGAGAAGGTGCTGTACTCATTTGCTGGTTGGCAGGTGAGTGGGTTGGTTGCTTGGTTTGTTTTTTGTTCCATTAGTGTGCGCAGAGCTGGTGAAGGACTCTGTGCCTGACGTTTTGGAAACACCGTGTTTGTGAATATACATATAAAGTATGTCAGCCCAGTCTATGAATACTCAGACTTAAAAAAATAATCCTTCCTTGTGTGTATAGACATATATACATGTATATGTGTGTGTATATATGTATCTATACATATATAAGATGATTCTACAGTTACCGCATTTTATTCATGGTTGTGGATATTTTTGCTAACTGTATTTTTAGGGTTAAAATGATTTCATCCTTGAGGGTTTTATTTAGAGTAAAGCAGACGTTTCCTCATCGTCATATTCTATAAACTTTTAATGAAGCTGTGCGAGCTTATAAAGTACTCAAGTGGATATTTAAATAAAATGCCGAAAGCTCTGCTGTCACTGTATGCTTTGTTTGAAACCACTGACTTGTGCATGTTTGGTAGAGTATCAGCGGTTCTGTTGAGAAAAAGCCTCCTTCCAGCTTCTCTCCTTTTTTGAAGAATGTGAATGTTACTTTATTTCAGATAAAATACTAACTATTCCCCTTGCATGAAAGAGGATTGTGTTGTGCTCGTGACTTGCGCAGACACACTTGAAACTCCTCAGTGAAAGCCTAGACAGCAAAGAGAAGCAGCTTGCGGGGGGGGAAGGAGTGAAATCTTTTAGAAGAGCTCTCTTGAGTTGTGTGGCATTCATTTCAAGAACATCTTTCTTGTCTCCTAATTGGGACACTCTGCTTTTTCTTCCATTTGTACATCCAAATATATATAAGAATAATGCCAATAAGTGTATAGACAGCATGTCCCCCCCTCATTTTGTTTTTGTTTTTTTTAATGTAGTCACAGTGGCTTGTGTAAGTAGCACTGTGTTTAAGCCTTTGAGCAATGGGAACTTTCAGAAAAGCACCTAAGAGCATGCATTATTAAAAATGCCCATTCCCTTGCGAGGGAAGATTTCTGTAAATGTAAGACATAATATGTGTGTCTGTGTAGGGGAAATCTGCTTTGAAGAAACTCGTCCCAGGAGCAGTAAAAGTTGAATCAATTGCTGCAAACTGCCCTGCGTCTGACACTGACATTTCAGGATACTTAATTGCATACCTGCTTAGTTGACCAAGAGGAACTTTTAAATCAAATATGTTATAAATAGAAGCAGCTGAGCAATAATATCCCAAAAATGTAGGCTTTTTAAAAACAGATGTCACATTTCACCACTAAAGACACTGTCAGTTAAACCAGCTTTCTGTGAACTTCCTTCACAAAGAAGTCCTTCACAGCATGGTGTTATGTCAGCAAACAGAGTGCTGCTCAGTGTTCTTAGCTTCAAATCAGAGACACCTGTAAATGGTTTGGTCAGCAACAAAAGTATTTTTTCCTGTGTGTTTAACTTAATGTGGCTCTTCTGGGGCAGTTCTGCATCTCAAGAATTGGAAGGCTACAGATGTTCCGTGTTAAACCCAGCTTAAGTATGTTTTCCATAGAGGTTTTCACCTTTCCTTTTTTTTTTTTTTCTTTCTGATTGGAAGGCTGGGAGAGTTTCTCCTCATGACCTCATTCAGAAAAGTTAGACCTGGGCTTTGTTTGAGGTTTGTTTTTCGTTTTTTGCTTGGTTTGGGGGGGTTCATTTTGTTTGATTTTTGAGTTAGCAGTAGGATTATGTTGAAGTTACCATGTGGTTATACCAGGAGAGTTTGTGTTTTCCTCATTTTTGGTTTAAAAGAAAAAAAAAAATCTCAACCCTGCAGGCAATGGTTAAACACTTCTCATAAGGACTCTTTTCTTTGCCTTATGTCCTTTCTCACCCTCACTTAGGACTCTCTTCAGGGCTTTGCTTTTTTCAGTAGCCTTTGCTACTGTGAGGAGCCCTTTTAAAACAAGAGCCTTCCGTTCATATTCACAGGGCATGAATAACGCCACTGAAGTTGCTTGGCTTAAGTTACTGAAGTCAGTACGACTATTTATCAGTAAATGCTGTGTTTGCTATGAACTGCATCAGTTCATGGGATCAGGCATTGGAGAAGTAAATCCTTCTGGATGAGTTTTTTCTTAGCAGTCGTTGAAAGGCATTGTGCTTTCTTCTGGCTCTTCCATTTGAAGATTGGACGGTATTTCCAAACTGGTTTTTTTGACATTTCCCTGAATTCCATATCTATTACCCCTGAAATACACCCTTACAAGGAAGCATTTTAAAGAAGCCCTTTGGGTACTCCCTTGTATATACAGCCTCTTAAGAAAATACACAAATAAATGCAGTGGGCTTTGATCTTGGCTACTCATAGTATTAAATGAATCCATCTCTTTCTGCAGACGTTATTTATGAAGACTTTCAAGCCTTTTAATGGTGCTTATGGAGAGTAGTGGCTACTGACTGCAGCTGCTGGGTAGCTCATGCGTGGTTCAGGCAGCAGATCCCCTGCCTTTGGGGCTCAGAGTCAATGCCAAATTCAGCAGCTTTACCCCAGGAAATTGGATTCCATCTGTCTAAACACTGTAGAGTTCATTTTGTCCTGCAGTTAGTTCTTTGGTTTACTTGTAATAATTCTCCTGATTAGTATACTTAAAAAAGCTTGGTGCTGTGGCTGTTTGCATGTTGGCTTCTTGGGCTTTTTTTGTTTTGGGTCTTTTTTTATTGCTGTTGTTTTTAAGGGATGTGTAAGGGAATGTTGGGTTGGGGGAATGGGGTGGGGTTGGGTTGGGGAGAGCCAGCAGTCAGCCAGAGCGCCTTTTAGTACTTAGGATTTATCTTCTGCTGAGAAGTGTTTACGTCTTTATGCAGCATGTCAAAGTTCAGCTGCTCTCTGCAAACATCTGTTGTCGCGCATGTAAACAGAGCTTGTGGCAGATGCGAGCCAGGAGCATCCGTGGGGGGACTGGGGGGACTGGCCGCTGTGTCCCCACCTGGCTCGGCCACGCTTGCCCTGGCCCAGGCACTGCCTGGCCTGGGGGGTGGCATGTGGGACCCCAGCCTGCGAGGCATCGCCTGAAGGATCTGTGAGGAGAGCGGGCTGTGTCCTGCTCACACATGCTTTCTCCATCCTGGGCTCTTCAGAAAGAGATTTCCATGAACCAAGCGAGGCTGCAGAGGCCATACGTGTCCTACAAGGCCACACGTGTCCTGCAAGCCCACTGAGCTGCATCATCCCAGCCCTCCTGTGAAGCATTTAATGGAGCGTAACGACCACGCACAAAAGCCTCCGTGCGCCCAGTGCCAATTTAGTGCAACCACACGGCCTCGCAGCAAACCTTCCTTAATGGAAATTCTGCTTCAAAATCCCAAACTTTACTTGCTAGTATGGTGTTTGATCACTGGTTCAAGTGGGAGCACTCAAATTGAACAACTTTTTTACAGTACTTGCTAACTGGAAAAATCATTAGTTTGGGTCTCTTAAATTCTCCAAAATATTGATTGCTATAGCATAGAAATGTTAAAAAGACATTTCATACTACTAAAGAAAGAAATATCTGTAGCAGAAAACTTACTAATTTTCCTGATTCAGGAGCTAATTCAGCTTGCCTTTTTATCTGCTTTATATCAAGAGTGATATTTTTACGACTGCTATTCTCTGGGTATTTGTTAAAGGGTAAGAGGGAAAAGCCTCTTTTTGTGTGTGTTTTTCTCTGAACTACTGTGTATTTATTATATAAAAAACACCGAGCAGGTTATGAAGTACTGCTTGAATACACTGCACATGTGCTGTCCTTACTTTTTCCCTGTTACTTGCCTTTCTGCCAAAACCACTATCAGTTTGATTAATTCCAGGAAGGGAGAAGTTTTAATCCTGGAGCGAGATATTTTAAAAGAAAGGTTGAATTGTAAAAACAAAAAAAAAACAAAAAACCCAAAACAAAATCCACCCCTGACTGCCGGACCAAGCTGACTGTATTATTCCTGCAAAATGAGCTTTCTGGCTACCGCTGCATAGCCACTTCTCCTCAGAAGTCAGGGAAGTTTGCAAGTGAGCAGCCGGGAGATTTTTAATGCACAAATGATGGGGGCAGGAGGGCTGAGCAATGACCATAAATAACCGCTTTAATGTTGGATTTTCAAGGGTTTTGTTCTGTGTTGCCTAAACCTAATGGCAGTGTTTGCTTTAGCTTTACTGAAATTAATTTGTTTGGCATTAGCATGGCTGTTATTAAGTGTTTTACTAACAATATAAATTAAATCTGTATGAACAAAAGCATTTATCTGTGAGCAGAGAGTGGCTGGATGCTTTTTACGAGGCCTGACTGCAGGCAGCCCCTACCCGAGATGCTGACAAAGAGGTACTTACAGAGTCCCCTTGGTTTGCTGTGGCCACGTAATGGATTGTGGCTACATAAACAGTTGAGATGTCAGTCTTCTCGCTTGCTTTTTGCAAAGAAAATCCAAACCATCTGTGCTTTTTTGGGTGCTTTTGTTATGCTTGTACTAAAGATAGCCAAACTACTTTTGTTTTAAGGTTAAAGCAGATGTAGGCAGGCAGCCATATTAGTTTCTTTTGTAAGGGAACACAGTGGAGCCGTTCACAAAGCACGGGAAGGAATTCAGGCCGCATCGTGCTGACAAACAATAACGACCAAACTGTAGCTTTGTGACGGGCTTGTCACACAGTTGTTCGCTTGTCCCCGTAGTCCCTTGGATGTGGGGCTGGTCTAATTGTTCAGGGCTGTCGGTGGTTTTAGGAACACGTGGTTCAGGTTAAGCGCAGTTATGTGCCGAGATGCTTCGCACCAGGGCACTGCTCCGCTTTGCTCTGGTGAGGTTTTGTACCTTCCAGTGCCGGTAAGTGGTGGATGGACACTTGAGATTTTTACTCGGAGAAGACTCCCATCAACTTGTGGGTGAACTTATCCCCTTTAAGAATTGAGCAAAACCCAAGTAGTATAGAGTGCTCTCATTTTTAAAATTATTGTAGCTTATTTTATTATTCCTGAATTTTTAATTTAAAAAGTCAAAGAAATGACTGGCTAATTCTGGATGGGATTTTACACAATGAGGGCTTGTGAGAAAAAGCTAGCGTATGTGTGAAGAACCATTTTTAAAAGTATTGAGAGTCATGAGCAGAGGTGACCCTCTCTCTCTGTGGCAGCCAGCCGCCCAGGAGCTCCTGTTTGGCACAGCCATGTCCTGCCCCTGCCTGGCTGCGTGGTTGGGGACAGAGAGCTGGGCTTGGGGGCACGAGCTATGAAAAGTCCTGTTAAGTTACTGTTTCAAGTCAAGTGAGTAGGTCAAAAAACGTAGCTATCTGACAGGTGTCAGGTACAGTGTTAGGTGTGCTGGTGGTCCCAGCCCACATGCCAGCTGGCAGGCATCGTGAGGTGAGGGTGATTAACGTGTAGGGAAACCTGTCCACTGGCAGGTCCTCTGGGGAAGGTTGTGGTGTATTTGACTGCACAGTGCCACTTCTGTAGATGCAAAGCTTGTTTGATCTTTACCCTGCGGTCACTTGAGTAGTTCTTAAGGTGTACTTTATCTCTGTGTACCTGAGAAATACAGAAGCAGAGGGGGATCCTCTGCAGCTCTAGGTACCCTTCACTGCACAAGTTAACTTTAAAAAACCTAATTCCGTGCTGTCAGATTTGTATTTCAATGCCAGACTACTTTTTAAGGCTTGATGTCCAAAATACTCTTAATTTGAAAGATGCAGAACTTCTTGCAGAACTTCAGGTTCTTTTAGCAGGGAGCACAGGAGCTTCCTGATGGGATAAAATGTGTCATTGCACCTTCAGGAGCCACATGATGTTCACGTTCTTGAACTTTTCAAAGCGACTTGTTGTTTGAAAGCAGCAAGCCTTCTCATGAAAATGCTATGGAGCAAGATTTCCCCTAAAGCATTTCTGCAGTGTGATGATAAAACTCTTTCAGTATGAGTTGCAAAATGAACTTTAAGTGCTCTTTCATAGTGGTGCTTTTATGTTTGCTAAATTAGGGGAATAAAATGTTCGTATAGGTCATATGCCTCTTCCTCATCCAGCACACTTTGTTTTGTAGAACAAGCCAGGTCCTGTTTAGCATACACATGGTGGAGCTGAGAGATGATTTAAGGAAATTTATCTATCCAGTTGGCTTAACTAAAGATAATCATAAAATGTGCATTGAAAAAACCCACTGTGTTGTGAACTCAAACCCTGGAGAGTTAGGAAATGCAGCAGGGTCTCTTTTTGCACTGTAGGAAAAGCAGCATCCTGCTCACCTGCAGCTGGGTGGTTGTGGCACACATGGGAGAGGAGGGGGACCAGGACCGGGGGAAGCAGAATCAGCCTGCTCTGAGCAACTTCTGGATTTTGTAGGGTTATGTGGACGAACATATATGAAGGTGGAAGTAAAAGGTGCTTGTTCAAAGCACCCGGATGGTCCTTCCTTTTTTTGGCTTTGGGTAGTTATTTTTTGTTGGTTTTTTTTAGGGGAAGAATTTTTAAAATTCTCTTCTTTTTGATGCCTCTTACAAGCCCTTTGTCTTGGCCGCCATGTGTGGGCTCCTGCACTTTTACTTGTATGATCTCTCCAAGCTTCTGCTTCAGCTTCGCTTTCTGTGACGTGTCCCTGCTCATTCGGCCTTGCAGCCTGGCTCCCATTTGCAGCCGCTTGTCTCCGACACATCAGTGCCTGTCCACACACGCCAGCACACACCCTGTCAGGACACAAGGGGAGCTTGTAGGTCGCTGGCGCTGGGAGCACTGGGGCTCCCCAGGTGGGTGCTGGCAGGGCCCGCAGCCAGCGCCCATCGCACCGCCCCAGCCAGGAGCGGGGCGGCCGGGGGGCGCTGGGGCAGCCCCGGGCATCAGGCACATCTCCGCAAACCTCTGCAGAACACAACACCTCGAGAAGCCTCCTTTAGCTCATGAGGAACACAAGGGTCCGATGGTGGTCTCGTCCTCGTTTCGCAGGCGCCGGCCTGGGTTAGCGCAGGTGGTGGGAGCGGCGGGGGGGGCTGGGGGAGGCCTGGCTCAGCCGCAGCCAGAGCACGCCAGGGGCAGACGGGCTTTCCCAGGGTGTTCAGCTGCTGGATGGCTGAGGCTCTACTGAGCGCTCACTCTGGGATTTTTCTCCAGTGATTTGTAACTTTGTCGAACTGATGACTTTTACAGGAGAGATAAAATCTTGCCTCTTGGAAACAATTAGTTCCCTTTTAAAGTTAAACTTAGCCTCTCCAAAGAATGATCTGGTAGAATGTTCACATAGCAAATCAGCAGAATTTATTGTAGGCCTGAACGAGACAAGAATGCTATTTTGCCTATAGTGATAAGATAATTTGAAAATACATGCATTGTTAGGAAGATATGTACCTGCCACTGAATGCTTTGTCTGAAGCTTCCCATGTGTAGCAGAATTATAAGCTAATGAAAACAGATTTGGGAAGGGAGCAATCTTAATAGCTAGAAGTGCCACAGGCCTATAATGAAAGTAGTGATATGTCTTTTACTGCTGAGTATTTCTCTTTTGAAAGTGCATTTTTTCACTAGCATCAGCAAGGAGTTCTAACTAGAAGGAAATAACAAAATCCATTCCATTACTAATGCAGCTTTCAGGCAGGCATTTAATATGCATTGAAATCTGATGGCCAGTCTTCACTGACATTATCTGTGCATCATTATTGGCTTAAATTCAATTACACAGAGTTTCTGTCACCACAAGATTTGCCCAGGAAATGTGAAGTTCTGACAAGGATACTTCAAGGTCTGCTAGGCATTTGAGACATGTTAATGTTTTTCACGTGTCCTCGCTGGGGGGAAAGAGAGAGCAGCATTTCTGCATGATCAGGAAAGCAACAGAAGCGTGACAAAGGCTTGCTAAGTCCAGCATAGGAGCGTGCACTTCTGACCAGAATGTGACTGTTGCGCTGAGTTTGTATGTGAACAAAAGCCTTGGTGTGGACAGGGGTTGCAATCAGCAAAGCCTGTGCAGAAGGCAAAGGGGTGGCCAAGAAGCAGAAGACTGCTAGGGGTCCATATTTTCTTAGGCATCACCCTCAGTTTTCTTCTGGGTTGCATCTCTGGGCACTTTTTAAAATGCTTGCCTTGTATTCCAGATGTTTGACAGTGTTAACAGATCAGACTAGACACTCCTGTACGTATTCAATTACTCCGCATTGGTTGTTATATGTGTTAATCCCAAGCATGCTCACAGTCTATGTATCAAATGACTTTGTTCAAATGTTTTCAGAAATGAGCAGAGCTATTGCAATTCAGTCCAGTATCTTAATGCCTCTAATAGATTGATACAACTCTTCTAGAAAGTATTAAGTCATGTGTACATATGCTGTGTAGATGGTGAGGTGGGGAAATGTGTGTGTAGGTGCTCACACAGGTGTGTACGTGTACTACTTCCCCAAAACACCAGACTTAAAATGTTTACTCTGTATCACATGCATGTCCATTTCTATGGAAGAACTCCTGGACAGCAGCAGCCTACATAAATTTTCTAAGTGAAGGCTTGATTTTTCAGTTATGATGTCACGCTGATCCTAGATTAAAACAAAAGCCCTGGCCTCAGCTGAAGAAATCACAGTTAGGTAGAGCAGTATTCACCTTGTGGCATTGATAATCTCTGCAGTTGCACATTGAAAAGTCCTTGAACGTCGCTACTTGAGTCAGTGCTATTTGGATATGAAATCCTTAAATCTGACTCTCCACAAGCTGAACAAACTGTTTACTGTACCCGATGTCCTTAGAGCAGATTAGGCAGCTTGAAGTAGACAAAGATTCAGACACTACGAAGATCCAGATTGCTGAAGCTGTGCTCCAAGCCATGCATTTTTTGCATGACTTCTAACCTGTGCACAACGTGATGCACTTATCAGCTTCAGTGCGGACATTACGTAAATACTAAGCAGCTTATCAGATGTGGTTTGGGGTTGCTGTTACAAGCCGTGCTTCCTCTGTGTATGAAAATGGAAAGAAATGGCTGGTTAGTATTGGGCAACTGATAGCAAAGTAGGGGCAAACATTACCACACTGATGCTTGTAAAACAAGCTCACCTTTGAAGTCATAGCAATGGAAAAGAGTCGCCACTTCTCTTTTCTTGAAGTTTCTGAATGAACAGATTTATATTTATAACAGAAAATGAAATTACCTTATAAGAAACCTTTTGGAATCTGGTTCCAGGTTTTTTCATCACTTTAAAGTTGCAGTCTTGAGCTATTAGTACTCCTGAGTTAATGGAGCCAGACTTTGCCGTGTGAAAGGGAATCCAGTCAACCTCATTCGCTTACATAGCACAGATTTCAAATCCATTTTTAATTTGTGTTTGGGCTTACATGTCACTGATCTAAATACCATGGTGGAAGTGTCAGCCTGAAAACAGTGTACTGCAACCTCCGTAGGAGCTCAGATATAGAGAGGTATAAAGTAGCAGGTCCTGCATTTCCACCAGGACACAACTGAAGCAGCTGAGGTGGCCCTTCTCATACCAATTTTTGCATGAACTTTTCTTCTTGGGAGGCATAAGGGGCAATTGAGCATAAGCTGCATAAGGAGAAGTAGCTACCCTCTGTGCTTCCAGGCTTACTTACCAGTCCAAACACACTTGCCTTTTGGAAGAGTTTGTCAAGGGATGAAAAAACGGACAGCAAAATCTGGATGCTAACCTAGTAGCTTCATCTACTCCTATAATTAAGCCCTGAGCACTTGTAACTTTGTTGAATCTCTGTTTTGTTGGAAGCTAATTTCGTTTCCAGTCTGGCAGGAGCTGTCCCCTTATGTCAGCTTTTTTCTTCACCCTTCTTAGTGCAGTGCATGCATTCCGGAGACCGGTGTGTTACTTCTGTCTAGCAAAGGCACCCCTAGTATGCTAACGTAGTTCTTGAATTCTGCAGCTACCATCTTACACATCCTGGGAGTGAGTAACAACTCTTTGAGGTACATGTGTAAATATTTACATCTATTTCCCTCCCACTTGGTAAAGTACTCCATTTTTGTACAGTACAAAGTGCTTTGTATATAGAAAAAACCCACATTGTTTAGTCCTTTAGTTTTGTTTTGAGGGGGCGTTATATTTATTTAACAAAAGGCCAGACTAGACGCAGCATGCGTTTTGTGGGGAAGTCCTGCTTTCATCCAGCTTTGCAGCTGGGCTGACAGTTTTATGATGAGGTGATGGACTTCTTCAAGGTCAGGTGTGGTTTAGAACCTCTGGTCCTGCTGACTCCACCATTTTGTTTAATAGTTTGAGCCTACAGCTCTGTCTTTGCAAATTACTGCGGCAAATAAACCAAACTTATCCCCAGCCCCACAGTGAACTTCAACAAACAAATTTTGTGGAGGCTGCTGTTCTTATTTAAAATCGGTTTGATTGGTGCTGACAGGCTCAGACTTGTCCTTGCAGTAGGGAGGAATTTTGAAAATGATTGTGGTGATTCTTTTTCACTCTTTGAAAAGATTTAGGTGCTTAAAAAAATGTATTTGATACCAATAAATGTGTGCATCAGCTCCTGCTGCTTTGTTTACTACCCTCCCCATTTGTTATACCTCTGTACCGAGTAGTCCATAACGGAGAACGGTAGAAGTAAGGAACTCAGCTGGAAAGCTCGTGGCAGGTTTGGGCTGGGGTCTCCCTGGCTTGCAGTCAGGGAGGGTGAGCTGTAGCAGCGGGGATGACTGGGGCTCCTGCTGCCTGCCCTGGCATCAGCTGTGCTCATAAGGAGCAAGTTCCTCCTTGGTGTTTTCTTTTAGGAGAACGTGCTGTACACTGTATGGCATATGTATTGTCAGAAGGGCTGCCTCTTGCTCCCATGGACTTGCAGGAGAGAGGTTCCATAGCTTTAGAGAGGATACCCGGCTTTTTGTGCTTGAGATTTTAACTTCCCCCAGTGTTTAGGTGAATGGCAGGTTCTGGCTGTTGCCTTTAGCCAAGGGCACTGAAGGATAGGTGATGACTGAGACAGAAATGAGTTCATGGATACTATCTGCTAATTACCAGCTGTGAAACTTCAGAAGTGATCCTTGTTTCTGTTAGAGGGGAAAAAAACCAGCAGTCTACCAATTGAAAATCGTTTAGCGTCTGTTAGCACTGGCTTGCCAACAGCAAAGCATCTAGTGATGCTGTCCTGGCATGTCTGCTGGGTTGAGTCACCTGGAGTGGTGTGACTTCCACCATCTGTCAGCACCACTTCCAGCTTCCTTCCATGTTTTCTACTGCTTCACCTGAGTTCATACCTGGCTACCTCTGACTGAAAGTGCAGGGTCTCAGGAATATACTCTGGGAGGTTTAGTAATAAAGTTATTTTTTGAATGATTTTTTCCTTTTTTTTTTTTTTTTTTTGTACACTTTGTCGGCAAGCTGTATTTTGAACAGCCATGTCCTTTAATTTTCTCATTAAAATATGCTATTGCTAACTTCAGGTATTAAAAATGTCTTTTGTTATGCATAAAGTGTAGCATTCCCGGGCTGCTGCTTTCTTATTTTTTTCCTCTCTTCATCCTCTACATATGAAAATACTAATTTAACTTCTTTTATGGTAACTGGATTTTGGCCTTGATTTGAATTCCTCTTATCAGTCGCGTCTGCGTGCAGAAGTCATGGCACGTCAGGAAAGTAAGGTGTGCTTTCACTGTCTGTCAGATGCAAGGCAAAAATAAAATCTCTAGCTTTATGCATTTAGTAGTAAATTACTAGAGATCTTATCAGTTGTTAGAGATGTATATTGCTAAGCTCAGCTGAAAACTTGATGTGTGGTAGGAAATCAAGCTAATACTTGCTCCATCCATTATTAGGAGCAAGCACAGCAAGAGGCCAGGATAATGAGATGAGTACAAAGAGAGCAATGAACTTTACTATGAGACGTAGTTTTGAAAGCTCAATATTGAACAACAGGTTTGTGAAGAGGCTTGGAAGAAAAGCCAACTTACTGTTGGAGTACAAATGGAGTTTGAACTTCCTTGAACTTCCACTACATGGTAGTGTCTGAGTTTTGGTCTTTGAGTTCATGGAAATCTTAGTTTCTGAGACTAAAAATTTAGTATTAAAAGGTTTGTCATTCACTTCTTGCTTTGTGTTTTGAAAATAGTTCTGTGGGTCAAAAAGAAAAAAGTACCCAAACCATCCCCAGAGCGTGCTCTTTGCTTTTACATTCTGCTTGAGAAGTATTGCAGCTTTTCTTACTGCAAATAATCACCAACAAGACTATAGTCATGGGAGCATAAGCATTTTTCTTAGTAGAAAATACTAGTGGAATACACCCCGTTGTAAGTTGAGAGGAACTTTCCAGCTCCTGGTAAGTTCAGCAGCTGTATGTGCAGCAATACCCTGGGCATTCCCTGTGCTGTGTTTCCATGTGTATGTGTTGGGTTTAGCCAGAAACTCCCGTTGCCTTCCCTGGGAGCTGGATCTAGCCTGGGGTTGGTAAGGCTGGGCATCCAGCCAGAGTGGAAGTTGTGTAGCTGATGGGACCACAGCTTGTTGAGCATAGCTGCTGGAGTAGCCAGAATCTGTACTCCTGATGGCCTCTTCCCGCTGGAGATAAATACTTGATGGCTGCTGATCTGAATGTGCTTCTTTGCCCTGTGATCCAGCAGCAGTTGTGGGGAGCGTTTGAACTTGTCTCAGCAGTGGTGTCTTTGTGATCTTGAACCACAGATGACAGTGGCTTGCTAACATTTAAAGTCCTTTGTGTTTTGGGAGCGTGTCCCATGCCTTTCTTCTGTGGAAGGTTGCTGTGTGCTTGCCTCAATAGCTTGAACTAGGAAGTACCCATTCCCTGTGGTCAGTGTCCTATTTGAAGCATCTGCATATCACATTGTGCTCCAGGGGGATGTCTGTATGATGGTTCAAAACATCTTTCAGATCACCAAGTTGATGAGGCTTTGCATCCTAACTCACTGTTGGGAAATGAGCTTGGCTTTCTCACCAGATCAGGTAGGTGAGCACATGTCCCTGTTCTTGGTCCTCTGTGGAGGATCTTCACATCTGAGGGAAATACGACTCTTTCTTTGATCCTCTACTGAAACGGCAGCTGCTGCCAAATGCAAGTACCTCCTTTGGAGGGATGTTTTATGGAATCACTGCTCAACACAGGAGGCATGGCTGAAGAAAGATGTAAGCCCAATTGTGACTATGAATGTTTTAGCAACAGTGGTACAAATTGAGACATGAGGGTTTTATTTTGATTTAACGCTCACCTTCCCCTCCCCTTTTCTTCCCAGCACTTTTATCTTTCACTTTCTGGGAAGTTGTTTGTGCAAAGTCAAAAATACCTATGTGGGCACTGGCAGTACTGTAACTTTAGCTGATGTAGCGGAGTGGTTTAACTGCACAGTGGTGTGGTTATATCAGGAGAAGGACATGCTTGCAGTTAAACACTGAATTTAGCAGAGACAAAACCCTCAGTTCCTTTGCAACTGGGTAGAAAAATCCTGCCAGGTCCAAGGACTCCAGCCTGCCAGCATGACTTGAATCTCAGATGCATATGGAAAAGGTCAGCTGATGTCAGTGATGGCTGAAACAACTTTGTTGGAAAGGGTTTGACTTCAGTTGCTGGCACTGTAGTAGAGGGAAAGACCTTTGGACTGCTGGAGCCCACGGCACCAAGGGAATAGTTTTTGAGTTTTGTTACTTTTGTGCGTGTTTTAATTGGATTGAACTGTACCCCAAGGGGCCTGGAAAAAGATTTTGGCAGATGTGCTAGCAGTTCCGGGCTGAGGGCACAGCCCCCTAACCCTGAAACAAGTAACCCCAGTAGCCCTATGAGGAAAAGAAAATTCACAAAAAAGCGCTTTTAGTGTAATTGTGCTGAGGTCAAGGGCCTCTGCTAGGAAGACCTTTCGTATTCATGTTTCACGAGGCTGCATCAGCAGGATCTAGTGCAGACCTGTCTTAATGAGAAAAGCCTTTGATGTCGAGATGTGGACTTTGGAGACCAGCGCTTGCTGACGTTCTGTCAGCAACCCAGTATATCAGAGTGCTTGAGTGTCTTTGCTCTGAGCTGCAGCAGACAGAGAGGATCAAAACGAGTGCCTTTTCAACTTTATCTGCCTTCATCTAATTGAAAAGTTGTACGCTGGGCATGTGCTTTTGTTAACTTGTCCTCTCAAGAAGTGTACCCTGGTAATCTAGCAGTAAACCTTCCCCTCAGGGCCGTGGACTTCTTCTGCTTATACCTGGGCTGCGTGTGGGGTGTTTCTCTGCCTGAGAACGTGAAGCAGTGTTTGATGGACGTGGTCTTCTGGTGGAGTAGGAATTCTCAAGTTTTATGCAACCTCTGATATATGGGTACCTATTTTGGTCTTGGGCAGATCAGTTAAATCAAAACCCCTAAATAACAGGCACTTGAAATCGGGCCCTTTAATTTAGGTAACGATGGGAACGTGCGTAGCTTGCTTTTAGGGATGCTGAGTTTCTTCCTAGGTGTTTACAGTTGCTCGCTATTTTATACTAAGATTTTGTGCTTGACTTCTAGCATGAGTTTGAGCTTTCCTTGTCTTTTTTGATCCAATTCCTTCTCTGAAAATTCCAGCTACAAAAGAATTTAGCTAATGTGAAATCACGAGGACTGTATTTTAATTTGGCACAGTTAAAACTCACATTTATGCCTGTGCGGTTATTGCAAGTGGATAAAGGTATGACCCTGTGGGACCTTTTTTTCCTCCCCATAGTGTAGTAGTATTTGTGCACAGAAGCACAAGAACCTGTATTTCTGTTGCTTCTGCTGGGCATGCAAGGTTTTGTGATGGTGGTGTCAGCAAATCTGTAAGCTTAACTGAGCTTTTCAGATGAGTGAATTCCAGAACTAAACAGTTCCGTTATGACACTAACTTTTATAGTCTTTACAGTACATGGGGTTTTTGAGAATAACTCAATATAGATTAATGTTCAAACCATACCAGAAATAAGTATGATTTTCTTGTACCCACCTGTCTTGAAGTGAATGAAGCATTGTGTGATCGTGCGCTGGTGGAGTTCACAGTCCTGAGGGATGTGGGTCAGGTGAAGAGTAAAGTCAGGACCCTGAATTTTTAGGAAAGCAAACTTCCAGCTCTTCAAGGAGCTAGTCAATAGGACCCTCTGGGAAACTGCCCGTGGGGACAAGGGAGCAGAACAGAGCTGGCAGGTTTTTAAGCACACTTTCCATAGAGCATAAGGGCTCTTGATGCCCAGCTGTAAGAAATTAGGCACCTGATGGAGCAGATCCAGAGAAGGGCCACAAAAATGATCAGAGAGCTGGAACACCTCTCCTGTGAAGAAAGGCTGAGAGTTGGAGTTGTTCAGCCTGGAGAAGAAAAGGCTCCAGGGAGACCTTATTGCGGCCTTTTGATACTTAAAGAGTGCTTGTAAGAAAGATGGGGACAGACTCTTTAGCAGAGCTTGTTGTGATAGGACAAGGTGATGATTTTAAACTAAAAGAGGGTAGATTCAGGCTAGATAGAATTAATTTTTTTATGATGAGGGTGGTGAGACACTGGCACAGGTTGCCCAGAGAGGTGGTAGATGCCCCATCCCTGGAAACATCCAAGGTCAGGTTGGACAGGGCTCTGAGCAACCTGATCTCGTTGAAGATGTTCCTGGTCATTGCAGAGAGGCTGGACCGTTAATACTTCATACTCAAACTATTCTGTGCTTCATAAAAGCACAGAATCCCAGGTTGGAAAAGGACCTTAAGGATCATGTCCTCCAAACTTTCTTGGGAAAAGCATGGTCTAGACAAGATGGCCCAGCACCCTGTCCAGCTGAATCGTAGAAGTGCCCAGTGTTGGGGAATCCACCACTTCCCTGCGGAGATTATTCCAATGGCTGATTGTTCTCATTGCAAAAAATCTTCCTCTTGTGTCTAATTGGAATCTTGCCAGGAGTAACTTGTACCCATTACCCTTTATCTTTTCCATGTGACTCCTTGTGAAAAGAGAGTCTCCGTCTTCTTTGTAGCCACCCGTTAAAGACTGGAACATAGTGATAAGGTCTCCCCTAAGCCTTCTTTCCTCAAGGCTGAGCAAACGCAATTCTCTCAGCCTTTCCTCATATGGCAGCTTCCCCATCCTTTGGTATCTTCTCTGGACCCTCTCCAGCCTGGCTGCATCTTTTTTCTATGGTGGGGACCAAGACTGAACACAGTATTCCAGGTGTGGCCTGGCAAGTGCTGAGTAGAGTGGAGCAGTGACTTCTGCTGGTGATGCCCTTGTTGATGCAGCCCAGCATCCCATTGGTTTTCTTTGCCACAGCAGCAGCAGCAGCACGCTGTTCACCCATGTTGAGCCTCTGCAGTTCCTCAGTGGTACTGAACTTTCACGGGTATGCCTGACTGTTGGAGGTCTGTGCACACTTTGCCTGGTCATCCATATTTTGTTTGTCAGTGTGGATTTTAAAGAAATGTGTGAAGACAGCAGTATAGAGATTTGTGTTTGGAGCTATTGTAATGCAGAATGACAGATCAATAATGAATCTTTCATTTGCGTAGTTGATAAGCGTTCTGTGCTGAAAGGAAAGAACATATATATCTCCATGGATTTTTTTTTTTTAGGAAATAAGCTCTTCTTTTCCAGGTTAAATACTTTATACACATTTGTATAATGGTGTAAAAAACCTGCTTTTAGTGCTGATGGTACTGATGTGTGTTTTGATGCTGAAAGAGCTCGTGATACAAATGTTAAGGCTTTTTTTGTAGGCTCACAACATTTTTCATATTTTTGCATCTGACTTAGAGTCAGTCATAAGTTATGAGTCACCTGGTGCTGAGTCAGCTCGATACTGCATGACTGATTTGTCATGTCATCTTGCTATTTTTTTTTTTATAGTCTGTTGAGATGATAATTGGAACTGCAGCTCTGAAGTCACGGAGTGCTGTTGCTTTCTTGTTAGTGGAAAGTGTGACCTTCTGTTGAGGGCTTGTTATCCCCCAGTTCCGTACCTTGAGACAGTGTTTAGAGTAATAAAATGACTGCAGATAAATTGCTTATTGGAGATGCTTCTGTATGGAAATCCTACTCATGCCATGCACATTTTTGTCCTCCTTGTAGTAGCTGTGACAAGGGTAACCACGGACTTGAAGGCATAAGTCTGGCCTTTAAACCAGAGTGTTTGAGTTTTGAGAAGAGACTGTGTCTTTACTTGAGGGTCCACCCGTGCTGCACATGTTGGTGTGGTGAGAGCCAGCCCTGCACCGCTGTGTCCATGGACACACTTTGCTCATTTGCAGCGTTGTCAGGCATCTTTCTTTACTGGTGAGGATGGGTTTCTGTGATTGTCTTGATATTAAGCAGATCTGCAGTCCTGTGGCCACACTCAAACTTGGGTATTAGGTGGTACCTGTACGCCCAGCTGTATTTGGCTGTCCAGTTATGCCCATCCTGTGCTCTTTACTCTTCACACTACTGACAAAGGCTTTCCCTGCACGCTGTTTACTGTGGTACATTACCGGTGTCACGAGCTTGAGGGCTCTGGGATGAGGGCAAGTGAGACGGGGTACCACACAGAACATTGCTAAACCTGGGCTTTTAAAAGCCTCGTGGGACAAGAGTAAATTAGTGGGTCAAGAGTTGGAAGCTGTGAATCTTGTATGAGAAATGTCTGTACCTGCGGAAAAGTTTCTACTGCTAGTTTAATACTGTGTATCACAAAAGGCAACATCCAAACAGGTGGTAGTAAATGTAAGGCATTTGAGGGGGAAGGAAAGAGATTTGCAGTGTTTTGGGGCTGAGACTTTGCTCAACAGAAATTGAATCTAGGTACGTCTATTTTCTATGTTGTACAGCTGCTCATATGAAAATATCATTGCAGTCTCTCTAACTTCATAGTCTTTGGGATTGAAAGATGCCCTTGTTTTAGAAACTTGTGATTGAATCTGACAGGCTGAAGATACACATAACAAAAATTACTGCATTGCCAGAGCAGGAGAGAGTTTGTGTAGAACTAAGTCGCTGAATTTGGCCAGTGAGTCTAAGCCTAGGTCTCTGATCTGAAGCACACACAGGTGAGACAGAAGAGAGGGGAGAAATTGCTTGCATCATGTTGGGTAAATACTCTTAGGATAAGGTGATGTTAGTTAGGGCACTTGGTAGCTAAATTAAATGGTTATTTCATGTGTCCTTTTTCTTCTAATCAGATGCCGTTTTTTCTGTAGGAGGATGTTTCAAAAGTATAGCTTGTTTGCTGCACTGCTGTAGGTTAGGGAAAATATACTCTAAGTGGGTAAACTCAGTAATATTTTTTAATTCTACCTCCCTTGCAGCAGAAGTTGCTTTCCTTCCTCTCACCTTAAAATTATGAAAAAGGAAATGGAAGTCCTTGCTCACCTTGCATTCCACCAGAAATCATAATAAACCACGTAATCAACTTCCCAGACTACTTGAAGTTTTCAGTGAATTCTAGTGTTTAGAGGGATAGGTGCTGGGATGTAAGATGACAGGCAATCTGCGCATTCTCCAGTGTCCTGCAGTGCAGGGTGTCGGGCTCACACCAGCCTCGGCTTATTCACTGTCAGTTCAGTTCTGACCCAGGTGGACATGCTGCTTTATTCCCTGCTTCTTGAGCACATTTCCCACTAAGGCCTATGTGCCCTAAGTGCCTGTAACAATAAGAACAGCTAGTTTGTATGCTAACAGGAGGTCTGCAGCCTGGAAAAGATTGTCCACGTAGTAAGCTGAGCATGTTGGGCAGTGAGAAGAGTCACGTCTTTAGTGGAAGAGAACATTGATTTTGGTATGGGAAAGGAGAGCCTTTTGTCGCCTGCAGGAGGGTTTTCCCCATTGATCTCTAAAGCTGAGTTATAGGACATGATCTTTATCAGAACACACAGTAAAATAAATCTATTTGGGTAGTTGAGAGTAGCGTGGAAAGGTAAGTGGAGGGCAGTGCTATTTGCTAAGACATGAGACTGACATGTCCATGCATCTCTCTGACAACCTTTCCTCCCATGCAAGCAATAAGAAAAGGTGGTCTAATTTTAATCTGCTCCTTCTAATCTGTCTTTAGTAACAGGTCAAGGCAATCTCACCATATTTTCTGTTGAACTTGTATTTAACCCTCATTTTTAAAAATATATAGACTGGGGATTTCACAGCTTTGTGTGCTTGAGGATTGTCAAGGCAAATTAAAAAATAAAGCGCAGTATCCTTATGAAGACAGAAAAACACTGGTATTTTTCTTTGCAGCAAAAGTTTAGGTTTTTCTTTCCAGGACTATAAACATTACAGTTATCTGTAAAGCTGCCAAGTAATTCTCTGAATATAAGACTCCTTCTTGTCTGCCTTCTTCATAATTCTGACAACTACTGAAGAAGCACTGTGCTTATGTGTGGGGCAGGAAGATGCTATGAATTGCTCTTTGCTTGTCTCATGGGAACCAGTTGTAGTGGGGGTTCTGCAGCATTACCCGTACATGCTGTCTGGTCAGTCATACAAGCGTGGTTTTCAAATGTACGCACAGGCTCACTGTGGAGGATTAAATTGCACACACACGTTTTAATAAGTGGGCCACTTTATGTGTTAAATTTGCTTTTTTACTTCTAGCAAGGCAGGAGGTTCATAGTTCAGATGCAAACCAGACAGTTTATATGCTGATTTTATGGGACTGATTTACAGAACAGTCTGTCAAACTCTTGCAGCCAAGCAACTTTTTTGTTATCGGCATGTAGTGCATGTCCTCACAGATGTCAAAGCAATATCCATGCCATACGGTAAGTCTTATGACGTGCCTTTGAAAGGTATTGCATCTCTTGACCGCTCCATCTGCCCATACCTGTTGGTTCATGCCCTGCGATGACTGGTGGGTGCTACGGTCTCCTGGGCTAGTTGTAGCAGCACCACTTACTTATCTTTTTCTTAAAAGAAGTTTACTACAGGAGTATGGCCCTGACTGGGCATATTCAAACCTTCTACTTGTTTGTCGGGGGCTCGGTGTGGGGAGGGTGTCTGTTTTTATTTTGTTGTTTTGTTGTTTTTTTTAAGGTGTCATATTTAACATCCATAGGCTCTTCACAAGTGCAATGAAAAGAGACTCTTAGCTGCACAGTAAAAGGAATTTGACAGTAATACATGCAATATTATCTCTAAGAATGTAAAAGGGGAACTTACGGTGAGTCTACCTTAGAAAGACTTTCTAAGACAGACAGAAGAAAAGCATTTTTAAGCCATTCTATGAATCTCTTATGGCTCCTGAGCCTGCTATATTCTTGCTCCTTGTAATGGAACCAAGCAAAAGAATTTAATACTGTTTTCCCCAAAACCAGACTTATTACAATGCAGTAGTGTTTTCATATTTGTACTTCAGTATCTCCAAGAGGTCTTTCCATGTTCGTGCCAGACACTGTAAAATTTTATAGCAAAGAGGTAGCTTTTTTCCTAAAAAGCTTCCAGTCAAAGAGCTCACTTTGGCATACCTAACGATGTATACTTTGAGTAATAATCAAATTTGCTAGCGTGTATTTGGGAGAACCTAAGTAATTAATGCCTGACTATATAACCAGTCTGACTAATGGTCCTGTTCAGTGGAAATTAAAAGACGACTGTGGCGTGCTGCTTTAACTAAGCAGTTTCCCTTTCTCCCAGTCTAAAAGTAAAGATTTTGGACTCTGGGATGAGTATGTATTCATGCCCACTGCAGTATTTTCTTAAAAATGAAAGTTTCATGTGGGCTTGCATTCCAGACAAATACACTAAACTCAGAAATTTAAGATTTTTTGGCATTACAAGTCCGCCCTCCCTCTCATTTTTGCCCCTTTTCAAAACAAAAATAAATAGAGAGGGTCTTTATTTACTAGATATGTCTGTCTTCTTTCTTTTTTTTCTTCTTACTCCTTACTGCTCCTTACTGCTTGCCTTTCTCTTCACCATGGTTTCATGATGATTGAACCGTTGTGGATTACTCAGCTGTTTCCGTTGATCTTTAACCAGAGCAATTCTTGGTCAGAGGAGGTCTGGAAAACTTCAGTTGTGTGGTGTGTCCTCTCTGAAGAAAAGTAGCTACAACAGGAAAATCTGAAGTTACCATAAATGAACTGTTAGTGGCACTTGGGCTCCTCTGACTTGGCAAAGGCTTGCATGAGGCCACGGGAACCCTCTGACTTCAGCCATGCACAGGGCCAGGGGATCTCAGTTGACAGGAGCCGGTTGAGTTCTCGGGGCGTGGATCTGGGTTTCATGGTTGTAATCAAAAGTGCTTAACTGACTTGGCTGCTATCTTAAGATACGTGCAGCTTTGTTTCGTGCTTGTCCAAACCTGTTTTGTTCCTTCTTGCATCACGCTCTCCTCCTGCTGCAGCTAACAGTGCTGGTGGTGGAGAGCCAGTGCCAATTATGCTGATTTAATGAGTTTCAGATTTCCTCACTGACAACGGTTGCGGCTCTCCGTGGCAGTTCAACGTAACACGACATGTTGGTGAGCGCCTAGTTGCAAGAATATCAAGCAAATGCGAGAGCCCTGAGTGTCTTGAAGCTTTAACCTTTGCTTTGCGTCACAGCTGGCAAAGTGCCTTGGTGGCTTTTTAGGAGGACCTCAGATCGAAGAGAATGAAACCACGCCCTGCTGCAACAGGCTGAGGTGTGGAGTAATACTAACTGACCAGCAGCACCTCTCTAGGAGCTGCTGATGGCTGTCTCCTAGAGCCTGCTGCTGTTGTCTAACCACACTAGTCCTGGAGAAGAGCAAGAATCTAACGGCAAAATATACTCTGTAAGACCTTAAATAAGGCAGCTTTGTGCTTTTTGAAAATAATGAGGTTTATTCTGATTTCTGATGACAAAACCTTCTCATAATATATTATTAAAAAACCCACCATTTTTTGCTTACTGTACAGAAATTCAGAATTATTCCAACTTCTTGCTCCCTTCTCCCTCCTTTCACCTGTCATCTACTATGTCTACCAAGTTGTCCGAGAGATGGTAACAGCAGAGAGTCCTCCATTCCCCCTGGGACCAGTAGAAGCTGCCCACGCGGTCTGTGCAGCAACCCATGGTTGTCTGCTGGCAAAGTAGCAGGGTCCTTTGCTCCTTCCCTCTGCAGACACAGAGTCCTTTGTCATGGTCCTTCTAGGAGGGCATGCGAGAGCAGTGCCCCTCAGGAGCCATCATTGCAGAAGTGTTCTTTGAGAGGATTTGCAGACTCGGACAGCCATCCCTGCAGTAAATCATACACTGGTGGGTTCCTCTGCAGCGTAGAATGCTAGGATGTCTATTTTTTAATTTCTAGACTGAAGCTGAAAACCTGGTTTACAGCCAGCTCCTCATCTGCTGGAAGAAACAGGAGTGTGAGGCACCCCATGTTGATGCAGGATGTGCTGGGAAGAGCAGCGTAGCCCTACCTGACCACAGAGCCAGCACTGCTGACCAGGGTGTTGTGATTCACAGTGTCCCAGTCTCCAGGAAGACCAGCTTACTGCGGTGCAGTGAAGAGAAGCTGTGCTGCTTCTCTTCATCTCAGCTGCACTGTGGCAAAGCCAGTAAACCTTTCCAGTGTGCTGCATGAAGCCTTCTTCCATTGTGGCCTCTGTGTCCCCTTTTGACACTACCATGGGCTGTAGTGAGCTTTACTGCTGCGTCTGGGGAGGCTGGTAGTGATGCTGAGTGAATCGTTAATCCCCTCGTAGATCCAGGCTGGTTCCATACATGAACACTTCTGTGTTTCTAGACTGTATGTACCATGATCCTGGTTCACACATGCTTTGTTCGGAGAAAACTCTACCCATGCTGTGTGGAGACAGCTGAGATCTAGCTCTTGCATAGACTATGAAGTATGGCTAAAGTATCTTCTGTCCTTAGACTACACTTCTAGCCAATGCTTACACAGGTTTCACATGCCTTACGACTGGCACTGGTTAATTCTGAGTGTGGATAAATAAACTGCACCTCTTTTTTGATTTGACAGTGCTTTCACATTAGAAAAAAAAAAAAAGTGTCAGTATTTGGGGTACATTCTTGGGTGGGGAAAGCTATCCTGTTGTGGGACCCGGCACTAACTTGGATAGGTTGAAAGGCAGCTTTGGAGACCTTCAGAGGGCTGGTCTATTGCTGTCTACACTATAATTACCTCTGCGTGTCAGAACTGGGCGTGTAGGCATCTTCCAGTTATCTTCAGTCAGAGCTGGAGAAAGTCCCGATTGCTGTTTAACTTAATTAATGGCCGTAGCGACAGAAGGAGTAGCTTTGCAGTGCTCTCCTCGGTTAGCCCTTCCTTGAAAGGCTGGTGGACTGTTTTGAGATCAGTATGCATGAGAAAGGCTACCTTTGAAATACCATAGCCTTGTAAACAAGGCTACCGTAGAAACTGCACTATATGCTTAGATTTGGGAAAAATGCCGTGTTTTAAGGTCACCGACCCATAATTCTGCTTTGAACATTCTCCATTTCGTGTTATGTGTCATCGTGTACATAGTTGTTTCCATAGGTAGACATCCTTAGGCGCTTAGACTCCCCTACCTACTTCCCATGTATAAGTTAATTACACACCTACAGTTTTTGGGGAAGGGGAGTTGAATAGACAGCTACCTTGTTAAAGGTCTGCTCCAGTGAAGAGGCTTTGAGCTGTGAATAAAATACATCCTTGGCTGTCTTGGTAGCAGCATGGCCGTGCCCAACCCTTGTACAACAGGTAGTAAAGACCGGCTTAATGAAAGCCCCTCTGATTATTTAAAACACAAAAAGTACGTGAGTGAGGGACTGATGTTCAAGTTTGGATGTTAGCAGGGTGTTGGGATCACTTGTTCCCATTTTCTGGGTTAAAGCAAACAGTAAGGAGTGGTAAGGTTGTGGGTGGGAGCATGGAGTGCAGGTTGCCGCTCAAGTGGGATTTTTGGCTTGTCTTTACAAGGCAATCGGTGGTAGAAATGTTATTTTGTGGTCATATAGAAAAAAGTCCAAAGTTACTTTTTTAAAAATCAAAGAAGGAGAAAGCGACTCTAGCTTTTGTTATCTGTTAAAATGAGTAGTTTATTCTTCAATTCAGATTTACACTTTCGGGATCTCTGCAAACACAGAGCTTTCTACTGATCTCACATATTCAGATTTTTTTTTATTCTTGCAACATAAAAGCAAAGAAAACTGAAAGTTGGGGATTTTTTTGAACAAGCAAAGATGATACTGAACTCCTATGTATATTTCACCAGAGTTGCATCAAATGGTCTTGGAAAGTAGTCCCTCAAAGATCAATCAGTGGATCTACCAGTTCACTGTCATGTTAACCTTTTGCCTATTCTGTTTCTCAGGAAACCTGTCAACACAGAAAGATCTAAAAGGCAGATTTTAAATTAAGACTGGAAAGTCCTACTGAAGCAGAGACGTTGCTGTTGAACAAAAAGGTGTTAGATTAAGAAGTGATTTGAGTACAATTGATTATTGTTGCTGTGAGGTGTGCAATATATACAGTAAGAGAACCCAAGCCAAGGCTTGGATAAATTAAAAGAAAATTGAAGCACACTTAATTTATGAGAGTTTTATGGTTAAATGTTGTCAGGAGATCTGAAAGCTGAGACTGACTGTATGTGAACTTCCTCTGGGCAGGTGCAGGGTGTTGTGTCTTTATTTCACAGACTGGATTTCTGAGTAACGCCTGCCACTCTCCTTTTCCTGCAGTGCATTGTTTCATTGCTTTGATGTTTCAGAGCACCTCATGTAACGTAAACTTCCCTACTTTCAGTAAGAGCTCTACTTCCCTGTCTGCCAGCCCTCGCGTGTTACCTGGAATGTTAGGTCCTCCCTTGGACGTGATCAGGACAGATGGGGAACTAGTTAACTTATGTGCACCTCTGCCTGTGTTTCAGGGACTGGGCAGTTTAAATTCAAAATTAAATGCAGGCACGGATTGGAAAGCAAGTTCTCGCTTCCCCAGGCTGGCTGCTGCAGGAGGTTTGGCTGGGATAGGGTGATTCCAAAGGGACAGGTTTCCCTGTGGGGAGGTTAGTGGCAGGAGAGGGCACAAGGATGAGGCCAAAAGGCTCCTGTTGGCGTAGCTCAGGGCTTTTTTCAGCATCCTAGAGGGCTTCGTTGGAGTATTGCGGTCTCCGGTGAGCCTTTGTTGGGGACAAGGCTTGCTTTGCAGGGATGGCCCCTCAGAGCTCCAGCTGCCCTGATTCTAGGCTCAGAAGCAGTTCAGTCAGCTGTCAGCAGGGTTTGGCGTTTTTTTGCTTTGTTTTGTATTTTTTTAGGGGGGAGGGGTGGTGTTGTTTTTTGTTTGTTTGTTCAAGGAAAAGACCAGTTGAGATTAATTGCTTTGTTCCTCAAAAATGCTGGTATAATTTGTAGGCTGCTTATTGAGCAGAGTTGTTCCAGTTCTCGATAGTGGGACATTTTATTCAAATTCAGTCTTGTTCATTCAGTTGCAAATAGTCATTGTTTGTCTCACATGCATCATTGAATAAATATGACTTTGAAATTGGGAGTTTCACTTCAGCTCTAACTGATGTTGACAGTCAAACTAATGCTTTCAGTGCCTGGCATCGTCTATAGATGCACTTTCCATTGTGTAGAAAATGATGACTAAAGTGTGTGTGGGGGGGAGTGTGTGGTTTTTTTAGTGTTTTGGTCTTTCTTTTGAGAAGAGGAAACCATCAATTTACACCCCCTTGTCCTTGAAGCTGGTTAGGTCAATGTGCATTGAAAGCAGAAGGAGTATTGCCACTACGTTTGTTTACTGGGTGCTGCTTGCAGTAACGCTGACTTGGTGCTTTGGTGGGGTGTCCCAAGCCAGACAGAGGATTGAACCAATGGGATCGAGGAGCCAAACCTTCCTCCGTTCCTCTGCTGCATGCCAGGATTTACACTCCACCTCATCTCACAGTGTCCTGCAGACTGGAGGCCTCTTCCCTGGCTTGCTGCACAGTCAAAGCTGACTTCCAGTTGAGACCCTGCTGTTGACCAGCTGCTGGGCAGGGAGTCAAAGGCCCATCTTGTGGTACATGTCCTTAGACTACTTCATTTGGTCCAGCATTCTGGGAACACCTGGGCAGCTGCAGTCTCTCCACTTCAGTTCTCAGAGAGGAAGGGGCACTTTTCCATGCTGAAGCAAGGGCTAGTGACATGCCACAATTATGGTATTTGTAGGTGGATGGACTTCTCAAAAATTGGGTTTTGAGGTGTCTTCAGGTGCTACATAGCTATAGGTTATACAAGGTCACTTGCAAAGAACGTGAAATTAAATATGAACTTTTTTTTTCTTGTAAGAATTAGCATGGAGTGCCTAGAGGCTTACTATAGTATAATCCGGGTAAAATTGATGTGTTTAATTTGAATTAAATTTCTTTATTGTATGTGTAGGTAGGCCCAATTGAAGGGTCATGCACACTGAACCTGTAATTGGAAGCTTGTTTCTACTTGATGATAGAGCTTGTCTGCAAATGGGAACAAGCCCATGTATAGAATAAATTGCTGTGAAGTGCCTCTTGTGGTACAGGTGTTGGGTGGAAGTCTCGATCAGACAAGCTTATTGACAGTGGTCAGCATGTAGGGGAACAACAAAGAGGTGCAATTTAGTGGGTTTGCTGAGGTTTGCTGCAGTGATGACCAGGATTACCGTCCTGGCAGGGTGCTTCCCAACACTGTGGAGCCTGGGAACCAAGAGAGAGATTCTGCGTGCGCGTGACAACCAGAGTGTTGTAGTAGGAAAACTGTTTGGGGGAGGTGCACTTCAACCTAGGAGCAGCTCCTGGCCCAGCTGCCCCAGGCCCCAGCAAGTCTGAGAGCTGTTATGAAAAGGGGACTGAGGGGAAGGGTTTAAAAGAGGTTTAACTGATAGGAGGAGGAATGAAGAGTGAAAATGGCTGGAACTGAAGTGAGCAGGGGACAAAATAGAAGATTCTACACAATTTAGAGGTTGTGTGTTACTCAGCTGATTTGGTAGGAACAGTAACGTGCAAAGTACACCTTTAGACATTTTGCATTAGAGGTCAAGATTAACATCTAACTGGGAAGGGAGAGGGGGGAGTGGGGTTATTCCCAGGGTAAATGGGAAGGAATTTTACAAAATGAGTGGAAAATAAGATGATGCTCAGTTGGAGTGTGTATGGGATATTTGCTTAGAAAAGGCCAGTGTTAGTAACAGTAGTAATGCAGTAACATTTTTTTTTTCCTGACGTCAGTAAATACCTTACATAAAATTGTTTAACTTTCCTTCATAGTTTAATAGATAAGAAACTTAATTATGGGGTTTTTCTGTTACTTTGAATAAGATTAAATTATATTGCATCAAAGCAAGCCTTGGGCCCCAGTACATGTTGTTGCCTGCAAGATTGTTTTGAGACAATGGAATGGATGTCTGAGGTCAGCTATTAACAGAGAAATAGTAAATTATCAGACAAAAACATTACTTCAGTTGCACTCTTGTCATGATTAACTGTAGAATTTAAAATGTTGGTAATCTGATTTACATTTTGTCTTGAATTGCTTTTGATTTATAAGAAAGCCTCCCTGTCCTGTCTTTTAAGTATCTGCTTAGACAGTAGATCTCTCCAGGAAAAAAGAGTAAACCACTAGATTTTTGGGTTTGTTTTTAATCTCTGGGTCCTTGGGCTTGTCATGATTTATTTTTCTCCTTGGAACACTGCATTCCACGGCTTGTAATGTGAGCCCAAGGCCTCTTTCTTCGGCTTAGACTCATGTATAAAGACATTTTGTGAGATTTATTGCATTCTTTTAACTTCTAAACATGAGGGAAGCACAAGTGATGATCCTCAGTTCAGACCAACAGCAGAGAATGAGAAAAAAAGATATACTTTTAAGTGGATGTTTCTCTGTACAGTCCTGTGTATTTTGCTGGGCTATGCTCATGTCTCTGCTCCAGGGCCAGTGACCATAAGCAAAATGATGCCTTAGAAAACCGACTGTCATGATGTCTTAAACGTATGAGCCAAGTCCAGTGGAGCTGCTGTTGAATTGTGTGGATGTTCGTGGGCATCACCATAGCAGTTCAGATTAACCCTGTGAAAAACTCACGTAGAGCAGTCCCTGGGCAGCAACAGGAAGGCTTGTGAGCTGGCCAGATGCTGTAGCAGGTGGTTTGCTGATATCATAGGCATTACTGAAAAAAGGTTAGTTGGTCTGTGGTGTTTTTTTTTTTCTTTATTGTTGGGTTGGTTTTTTTTTTGTTTGTAAACCTGTCTCTCAACCTCTCTTTGCCTTCCCTTTCTCCATCTTACTGAATTGAGTGCTTAAACTACCATATTTTACATTATTCTTCTGGTCATACGGATTTGAGCAACTTAATTTAAATTGAGCATGTGACAAGACTTTTTGGTATTTCTGTTTCCAGTGTACGAACATCAGCGTTATTATCTGTAAGACCCTGCAGTTCGTAAAGTACACCTAGGACTGTTAAGAGTTTCTTCGCATAGAAACGGGCAGCAGAGGGAGGTTGATTGCTCCTTTTCTGTTATCCCTACCAAAAAACCCTTTTGATATATTGCAACCACACCGGTGACAGGGACGTGCTAAGCTGTGTGACCAGCTTGGCACATCGGTCAGATGCCACCATGTCTGGCCTGTGTTCTTGACGCTGAAGCCAATGGCACGTGACCGGCTGAAATGGCTGCTGCCCACATGGTGGGTGATGGCCATGAGGGATGGCTCAACGCCTTGGGCAGGCCTCTTGTCCCTGTCTAGAAGCAGCAGTGGTGGGGAGCCAGTGCCTGTTGCCACCCTTTGCTCTGATCCAAATCTCAGTCTTTGAATTAAAGAGAGCAGAGCTTGCGCATATTGGGAGTTGTGTTTGGGAGGGGTGAGGGTTCAGGTCACTCTATAAAAGGGGCTGTTTTAAAATGCTCACAGTATGTAAACTTTTCAGTAGATGATCTTGCACGTTTTCAGAAAGTAAATTCAATAGCTAGCTAGCTTGGGTCAGGGCTTCCAAGGTGCAGACAAGCCTATTTCTGCCTTTAAATAAAAATCTCATGGAAATCTCACTAAAACTATGAAGAATGTTGTAATTCAAATACTGAATTGTTGATTAGGAAGCTTTTGGGGTATTTTCTGCCATTGATCCGATACGGGTCATCAGCGTCAGACCAAAAACCCATCTGCTTGAGGAAAACACCGTGAGAGATTTAGTTCTGCTCTGCACAGACTGGAAAGCCCGAGTGTGACTTGTAGCTTTTGCAAGACATGGGGATTGTGTGGGTCTTTTGATGTGCCTTAAGCACTTAATTCAGCATTCTCCTAAAGTCACTTGACTCTGTTGTGAAATCTCTTGATACCATTTAATGACCTTATTCAAGCAGGGGTTTTTGTCACTTGGCATCATGTCCCACTCTGACATTCTTTCCTGGTGTTAATAAATTGTTTTACAAATTAAATCTTTTGTTACAATATAATTTCCATTAGATCTTGAGCTTAAGGGTAATTTGCCAGTGCAGAAAATTAATTAGACATTATTTTGTGATATTCCCCTTCAATTGAATGCTTGAAAGACTTTTTTTTTTTCCCCTTCTTATGCCAGATTAATTGCACAGAATAAAAATGTCATTTTCAACATAAAGAAATGGAGGATATTAAAATCTTCATGCTGGTGGTTTTCACGCTCTTTTAAAAGGATCAGTGAAATTCATTTTAATTGCAGTCATATGCCTCAAACTTCTGATTTGTTTGTGGGTTGTTTTCTTTACATGCTTCCTAGTCAATTTGGAAGCATATATTAGTGTAAAATACTAGTTATTCCAAATTA
Organism: Eurystomus gularis; assembly: GCA_013400335.1. Taxonomy (NCBI): domain Eukaryota; kingdom Metazoa; phylum Chordata; class Aves; order Coraciiformes; family Coraciidae; genus Eurystomus; species Eurystomus gularis. The sequence continues at coordinate 130,775 of VZZY01011151.1, read as the reverse complement.
CATGTCTAACACAAAAATGCTTTTCTGAACCAAGTATAAGGATACAGACTTGCCGACCAAATACTTCTACGTTTTGGAGTGCGCTATTGCACCGCTCATGCAGCAGTATTTACGAATAGGGAAAATTATATATTTATTTGCTAAAGCCATCATTTTCATTATATGTCTTTGACTTTGTATGTGATTTAGCGGTGGTTGGCTTTCCAAATAAAGCCCTGTATTGTTTTATTTATTTGTTTGTTTGTTTATGATGCTCCACTATTTCAGAACAACCCCCTTCAGGAAACGTCAACTGCCAAAAATGTGTTTATCTAGTGCTCATCTGCAGTCTCACCTTTAACGTTGATGTGTGCTGCTCGAAGTTCTCCAGCTTCCTACAGTGCATTAGAGAGTGGCTGGCTGGCGTCTTCCACAAAGAGAAGGCGCTTCCTGCAGCAGCAGCTGTGGATCTGTTTGGTGTTTCAGAGGGTGACATGGGTGTCTGTGGCGACATGGGTGTCTGTGGCGGCATTGATCCCCTGGCTTTTCGGGTTGCTTCCTCATTTCAGTCTCTTTTTGGAGTATTCATCATGGCACTAGTAAGGCATGGCAGAGACAGTGGAGCAGTTTTGAAGTGTTACTCAGTGAAATGCCCTCTGCTGTTGTTTAGCTGAGTTCACTGCTTTGTGCTGTATTTCTTGAGCTTGTTCTTTTGGTTGATGTTCTTTGCATTGCTCTGTCCTATCTTAACCTCTAATTTTCACTTCCATAATAACTTTGAGAGTTCTTATTTTGCATGCTGTCTCTTCAGGGTTTAATTTATAGTTTTCCATGTATTCAACGTGTTTGTTATCTCGGACCATTTGTATCTTGAGAGGAAAGAAGTTTTTTGCTGAATTCTCATTTAGGCTTGTCTTAAATCTTATTCCAAGTTTCCTGCATGTTTTACTTGACCTTCCAGAAATTCTGGCAAGATCCTTAAGGCTGGACACTCCTGCACTCTACCAACAGGCTCCTCTTGAAGTGCAGGAGCCAACTTGTTCATCTTCCTCTTCTGCATACTGACCCCACAGAATGGCTCTTCGTTCCTATTTCCTGAGGATTTCAACTGCTGTAATATTTCATAACGTGATCTTCTAATTAGTAATGATAAAGTTCAAGGTAGCTTTTTCACATCCTTATCCTACCAAAGGCATGAGTAAAGATGAAATAAAACAAAGCAAGTCTTTCAGGGCTTGAGCAGCAGGCCTGCAGAAAGCCCATCTTAAGGAAATGAGGTCTGCCCATGTGATCCATGACTTTGATCTTGTTAGGTGATTTTGACCAAGTTTTACAGTGGGTTTAGCAAATCTGAGGGATGCATGGTTCTGGTAAAAATTAAAAGTAAAGGAAAAATAACTCCCAGCATTGGGGAAGAGATCCTCCTCCATTCTGATTTGGGTGGCAGTCATTATGACTGGTTAGTGTGTTTTGTAGCTGGTCGCTGCACAGGGTCTATCTCTGAGTCAGCTCACAGAGCCCCTGCCTCACCCAAACAAGAAGGCAGTGTGTGGGAGAGCTGTCAGGATGAGAAAACCAGCCTGAGGAAGAGAAAACTGTGTTTGAGTGGGAAGGATGAATCTGCAGAGATCATCTTCGATAGTCCTGCCATGCACAAGTCAATCATCACGTTTTTCTTGGTGCATTTCTATGAATTCCTTACGTTAATAAATGTGCTTTGTGACGTATGGGGTGCTCTGCCTACCTACTAACCTGTGCACCTGCATATCAAAGAACAGAACCCATAAATATGCAGATTCTTCTCCTAGAGGTGGTGTTTTGTTTCCTTTCCATGTTCACATGAAATGCGCTCACAGGATATGTGCTATTCCCTTTTGGTTTCCTAATTCTCTTCCTGAGTCTATTTTTTCCATTTTAATTCCAGGCTGATCCATGGCCTCTATTAAGTTGCTTGCTTTTCTAGGATTTTCTCTCCTTAAATCCCTTTTATTTCCAAGTCTTCCAGCTTACAATATTTTTATTTACATTATGACCTCTGGGTTTTTCATCATGGTTCTTCTGACTGGGACTGTAATTTATTACTCTAGAGATGTAATTATCTCTAATTCCACATGCACTTGGTGTGGTTAGTCTTAGGACTGCTAACACTGTTTTCAGACCTAAAAGTTTTGCTACCAATTTATGCTGTTCACATTCATTCTGTCTGTCAGATATCTGAACTACTTGCCTCTGCATCATGTTGCCTCTCCATCCTGGCCAGCATCTCTCTGCACTGATGCTTGTCCTGTTATCTTGATGGCTGTTTACCACAAAATAAGGCTCAGATCTCTTGATGTCTGTCTTTTCCCCACTGTTAGGGATTGGATGCTCTGAATCTGTAGGAACTTTCTGATGGTTTGCTCACATATCCTGTTTACATTTGTGCTGCCTTCCAGCACCTCTTAGAAATTTGTTTTATGTATCGCCTTTTTCCTCTAGCCTTCTCCCAGCACACTTCGTACTGGTGCAGGTGACAGTTGTGACAGTGCGACGGCCTGTGCCAGCAGTTGGTATGCCTGGGATACCATTTTAATGAGCAAGTTAAGTTAAAGAGCATCAGGCAGTTCTGCTCTGTCAGCTGGTGGGACGTCCAGGCACAGAGCTTTGACGTCCTGTCCAGTCTGCATTCAGCCTCTTGCTTCTCAGCTTCTTTTTCTCACAGCAAGACAGACAACATCCCTGTTTTCCTGAATGGCCTCCCATGATGACACTTGTTCAGTCTTCTGTTATCGGCAGCTCATGTGTGTTTTTATGCCGAAAACCTCTGAGGAGCTTCCTCCTCCTGCGCAGCCGTGGCCCCTTGGGCTGCCCCGGCCATCGGGCAGTGCCGCGTGGTCCCGGCCTGCAGCTGCAGGCCTGCCGCGGGCGTTGCGCCTCTTCCCCCTGCTTTGTAAATATTATTCCAAAGGATTTGGAAGGGTTTTTTAAACGTCCTACATCATTAAAGCATTTGTATTAACTTCATGCTTGACTTTCTTATGCTGAAACGGTGCCGCTAGCAGGGCCTAGTGTTGCCCGCGCAGCATGGGCTGTGAGATGCGGGTCTGTACGGATGAGCTGCCAAGATGTTAAATGAAAAGGAAATGGGAAGCTGAACTCCAAAGCTATTGTTTTACAGTCTTTAGTGATGTCATTAGTATTCTTAAAAGTTTAACTAGATTGGGAATGTGTACATCTTCTGACCATATTTGTGATAGTTTTACAGAAGGTACATAGAAGTGTTTTCTGACTTTAAATTCTGGCTTTTTTAGAGCTTTTACTGTCCATTTGGAACAGGCTTCAGAAATTTGTCTCAAAAATCCATTAATTAGAAATCATTTTGCCTGTTCATTTCCAAGTGTCTGCAGCACACAGAACTTTGCATGCTACTTACATCAGGAATAATGACCTAACCCAGTAGTGTTCCTGACCAGAGTATTGAATGGAAAATTTTAAGTGGATTTCAGATCAAACATATAAACAATTGCAGCCTGTTAGAGCAATGATTTTCAGTTGCTGTTTTGCACTGTAAAACATTTCCTTCCACAGTAATTTCGGTATAAGTGGGGTTTACTGGAAGGGGTGGGGTTTGGGTTGGTTTTGGATTTTTTGGGAACAATTATTGCTTGGTTTATTTTTCTCCTAATGAAGTCCAACAGTAGTCCAGAGTGAAACGAGATTACATTTACACTTAAAAAGGAAAAGAATTTATAATCCTTAGTGCATTGTCAGTGTCTGCAGTTCCATATGACCTCCATATATGTATTTGGGGCTTCAGTTATTGTCAGAGAAGCTTTGGAAGAAGGTATGACTGGCAGGCTAATGTATTCTACAAGTCTGCACACTGCCAAACTGGATAGGGAATATGAATGGGTACGAAAGCTCCGTTCTCAGGAGTTTTTAACTGTGTGCTCTGATTATTATATTTTCTTTTGTTTCCCTTCTTTCAGGTATTCACTTATAAACAGAGCACGATCACACACCAAAAAGTAACGCCTATGCATCAAACAAGCACAGAGAGCGTGGAAGACATGGCAGCACTTGTAGATCTCCATGAAGGCTCCATTATGCACAATTTATTCCAACGATATCAGCAAGATAAAATCTATGTAAGTTTCTTCTAAAATTAAGAAAAATATCCAGAAGCAATGTTTTTGAGTGTGTAAGTGCTGTGTATGTTTTGTTGTTCTGTGGTACCTCCCCTCCTAATATTCCCCGGTTCTTTGTGTATCCACATAGAGCTGAAGCGTGCCTCATCACTAGTTGGAGTTTGGGGTGTAGAAGAGAAGACAGCTGTTTATCAAAAACTAGGAATTAGTCCATACAGAATTCTTTCTCAGCTCTGTGAGGAAGGTTTCTGTGATTACATTTACCTGCTCTTTGAGTATTTTTGTTAATCTTTAACTGACTAGGTATGAATCTTTCCTGAATCTGGAACTAAATGTGGGAAACATAGAAGGAATATTAGTGACTGGTACAGACTGTGAAATCTCACTTTTCAGTGGTTGGTGTTTCTGTGTTGTTTTGGGGTTGGTTTGCTTGTTTGTTTTTAATTAATAATTGCAAGGCATAAATATTTTTTGTTGGCATCACCTATCTAGGCCCTTGATTTGGCAACACACATGCTTTACTCCAAGCTTCATCTGTTAAGTTTTGTTTCCTTATTTTTAAACATGAGCATATCTTAATGTGAAAATAAACCTTCCCTGTATTTAGAAGCTTGTTTATGGTAAAAAGCAAAAAAGGGCACAAGGAAATTATGTTCCTTTGCACAGTACCTTTGAAGTGGCTGGTGCAGGGAATCCTAAATGTTGAGGCATTTCTCTTTACAAAAGCCTCTGTGTATTTTTTTTTTCTCAAAACAAATGAACCATTTTTCCCTGCTGAACAATCAGTTAAAAAAGTGAATAGCCTGTATGAACAATCCTACATGTGCAGGAAAAATAGCTACTTTATAAAAGTTTAGTTTTCCACTAGTGTTATTAGATTAGAATATAATACTTAAGTGTGATTCAAAATAAAGCATGTTTTCTGAGCCATTATGTGTACTCAGGTGGAGGACACATTCCCCTTTTTAAAAGCGTGTGAGTAAAAGGGTGATTTTTTGAAGAGGGAAAGAATAGCCTTGTTCTGAAGAGACATGTCCCAGCTTTTTTCGTGGCTTGTCAAGGCAAGTTTAGGGTATTCCGATACTTGACGCTCAGTGCGGTGTACGTTTCTAGACAAACAGGTTTGTGTGCTGGTGATGATGACAGATCTTCAGTTGCTGCTGAATATTCATTGTCTCTTCAGTTTTCTTAATTTTATTGCTCATGCTTTTCAGTTTTCTTAATTTTATTGCTCACACTTTTGAGTCCACCTCACCTAAAAAATGATTGAAAAGGTGGCTGGAATAAAGGTGTGTTTTGGAATGCATGTGAAAGCCTCTCATATGTAATCAGAACCTGATGTAATACACATTTTCTTTTCTCTCTCCTCATTGGTATCCCATTCCTGCTGTGCCAGTGGTAATGTTTTAGCAGGACAAGGCTCCAAGAACAGAAACCCCAAGAAAAGCCAGTTAAATAACTTGAATAATTTTATGAAACTTCATAGATATATGAGCATATGTTGTAGGAGGAGGTGTTGTCATTGCATAACGAACTGTCTTTTCAAGCCAAAATATCTTAACTGTGTTGAAAGTTCAATGATATGTTAATGTTTGACGTTAATACACCTTTCAGTCTTTTTTTTGGTTGGTTGGGTTTTTTTTGTTGAAGGCATACTTGCAGCTGAAGAAATTAGGTTCCTGGTCATTCTGCATTGGAACCAGACTCATCCTTGTACAGGGCAGTAGAAGCCAATTGGAGTTCATACCAGGAGCAATCAAATCTTTCCAGACTATATATTTGCCCTCTCCCTTCCCTCCAAGAAGTCCTCTCCCTTGTCCAGGAATTGCTTCATCAGTGTAGTGCACATGCTGTCTCTTGTATCCACCTCAGTACCTTGTCTGTATCTGTTCCTGGTGTGTTAGGGATAAATCAGGAGGGCATGTGCCCCTCTCCCCTCTGAGCTTAGGGTCTGGTCATCCCATTGAAAGACTTCTCGCCATCCCCAAATATAAGCCACCACATTATTGCTGTGTCCTGGCTTTTAGCTTACAGATCCCTCTTCAGCTCTCCGCACCATCTTGTCCGCACCCTGAGTGGGGGCAAAATGCACACAAAGGTGTATGCTGGCGTTTTCGAGTCACACACTTGTAGTACTAATGTGGTGCTTAAGCCTGGCAGCTTTTTTTTGTTGTTGTTCGTTTTCTCAGTGTCAATGAGACCAGGAAGCACCTTTGTACCCTTAATGAGAAATGTGCTTAATTTGGGGGGTTGCTTCTTCATATGCGCACAAAAATTATATGAAGTGCAATATACTAAATTGTAGTGTAAAGTATCTATAACTTCAAAAATACAGAAGAAATAATTAAGAGGAATTTGAAACAGTTGCTTTCTCAGGAAGACATTGATGCAAATCTTCCACTGCTAACTTGTGTGTTTGTCTGTGTTTGAGGAGCTGTTTCTCCAGCAATGAGCATTTAAGTAAATACCTTCAGATGTTTCAGTTCAGTTTAATCTTCTTTTACTTAATAACTTTTTTGTCTCACTTAATCACGCCTGTGTTCCTAAACTTTTCACTACTTCCTAATTAATGCTGTAAAATATTTGCTCTGGATGCCAAGTTTTGTCAGACATGTCAGTGACTTTCTTTGCTGCTGCCAACAACTGCAGCTATAAAGGGTCAGCAGAAGATTTTCTGTATTTCTTGCTGTTTCTTGGGGAGGAAAGAATATTGATTTAGCAGACAGGCTGTGTTCATTGCGTGAATGATGCCTGACTGCACTTAACAAGGTGAGGCTCTTAGCTGAGTGTTTGCTGTTAGCAGGAAGGTAAATGACAGAAGTTCTTCATGTCTATGTGCAACCATCTTTCCATATCAGCGTCAAGTCTGTTGACATCTTCTTGTGATGCTTTTTCTGTACAGCGGCCTTCCAATACCTAAAGGAGGCCTATCAGAAAGCTGGAGAGTGTCCTGTCACTACAAGGGCATGCAGCAATAGGATGAGGGGCAGTGGTTTTAAACTCGCAAGAGTAGATTTAGATGAGACATTAGGAAGAAGCTTTTTACCATGAGGGTGGTGGAGCACTGGAACAGGTTGCCCAGAGAGGTGGTGGAGGTCCCATCCCTGGAGATGTTCAAGGCCAGGCTTGATGGGACTTTGAGCAAGCCGATCTAGTGGAAGGTGTCCCTTCCCATGGCAGGGGAGTCAGAACTAGATGATCTTTAAGCTCCCTTCCAACTCAACCCAATCTGTGATTGGGTGAAAAGAATGTGTGCTTTCGCTTTTTGGCCTGTGAGAAGCATGAGAGGTACAAGACCTTTCTTGATTACATACAGCAGACTCCTATCTGGTATTTTTTCAGGTTTCTTGATTAATACTGGTTTTAGCTAAAAGTTTACCTCGGGATATTACTGCTTTTGTTGTCCAGGAAAGGAGCAGAGTTTGGATGGCAGTGAGCATATGATGCAGGGGTTTTCATTGCTAGTTCCTCCCCTATTTTACTTCATCAGGAACAATTTGATGTGGGAGGTCCAGCTTCTGGACATCAGCATATGAAGTTTAACGCCCGTCTTTGAACGCTCAGATTAGCTTGTGTGCTAGGCTTGCATTTTGGTGAAATATGGAAAGATAAATACTAGTGCTAAAAGGGGAAGGTGCCCACGTTTGAAAATGGAGCCTTTTGTGAAGCCGAGTGAGGGATTTTGTCGCCTCTGAAGCAAGGCCAGCACAGGGCACGAGATGGGGTGAGGGGAAGTGGTGTGGCGGCCGTTCTTGTTGCTGTTCAAAGGCGAGTTGTTCCCAAAGCTGTTGATTCTGGTTTGCTTTTAGTTAAGTACACGTTGCGGAGGAGACTGACTTAGCCTTGGAGAGGACGCTGTAAACCACACTATGTGGACTGTGCTGCAAGACGCACAAATGATGGTGTTTGAGCTGGCTCTGGGATGAGCTGCGGTTGTCTTGTCTCTGTGGCCGGCGGTTAGTTACTGATGCAGGCAAGCACATTTCAGAAGAGCAGACCAGAGGATTAGAGAGCAGCGTTCGCTGAGGTGAGAGGTGTGTTGGAAATAACTGCAGTATACGTTGTGGAGGTCAGCATGGAGGCCTTCAACATCAGATCCACCCTCGTTTGCCTGAGTTCAAGGAATAAACAAGTTTCAAAGCACACCTGATTAGTTTTTTCCTTTTGAATCAAGCTCTGAAGCGCCAAGTAGGCATGTTCCCCTTTGAAGTGGTGATGATTTGACACGTGCCCATCTTGTTTAGGTGGAGAACATGTAGCTGTGCTGAGAGAAACATGCTGCGTGGGGTGGGGTGTGGCAGACCCTCGGCCAACCTCCCCTGACGGGAAGAGTGGCCTCCAGATTGTCCAGCAACTGGGTGTGGTGGCTAGGGAGGGTGAGAGACAACATAACCTATTTTTGCTCACTTTCAAATTAGGACTGCAGCTTGCTTGCCAATAATTATAACCATCTGTTGGGTTTGTGTATAAAAACTTCTGTACCAGCCACGTAGACATGTAGTGCTGTACCAGCCACATCCACATCAGAGGGAGAACGATGGTAATTAGGAGCTCAGTCTTTGTGGCTGGCTTCCTTTCTCTCTTCAGCTGAAGCAACAAACATGGAACAACTTGGATGAGAAGACAACATTTCTCTGATTTTTAAAAAAAGTTGTTAAACAGGAAAAGTTGTCTCTTCCTTCACAGGGTAGCTTATAGAGCTCCTAGCCACTACACTGAATGCTCAATTATCTGTTCTTGAAAGGCATATTCAGTTATTTATGCATCGATTTTTAAATCTATTTGTCTTTGTTTACTTTAGCAGCACGTTCAGTTGTAGTTTGTTAAACTTGAAGTAATTAGATGATTTATCTCTCGAAGTCATGAGGGTTCCCTGAGGCAATGTAGTTGATGGCAGTATTAATCAATAATCACTGTCGGGGGTTTTTTCAAATTCTATTTGCAGACACAGACACTTCAGTATCTAGGTCAGTTGCTCTCTGTGACTTGTCTCGGGTTTTGCATATTTGTTTTTTTCTGAGTACAGTAAAACTCATTTTAGATGCAGTGCAGTTGCTCTGTGCCATGTTATGATGGTCAGCGGGAGGTGGATGTTGCTGCATGTTTTAGTGAGAAAATAGCATCACTAAAGTCATGGTTAATTAAATACAGACAGACATGATTCATACACTTTGAAAACACTCCTGTTCAGATGTCCTCTACCATGGACACAACTTACAGGTGGAGGCAGAGAGACAAAGGAAGATCAGCAGAAGACAATAGCTCCAAAGTGCTGTCTTGTAAAGACAAAAACTGTCATGATTGATTTTTTTTTTTTAATGGAAAAACTTGGGTGTGCTCACTGCAGAAAGTGAACGTAAAAATAATGTATCAAGGACTCACACAGCTCAACAACCTTGGTCTTTGGCCTGTCATGCTCTATGTTAGAAATAAGTGTTGGCCATTGACTATAAAACCAAACAATGGTACACACAAATTGTGTTGTTAATTAGTACCATAAAATATATATGTAAATATTGTACATATACATTTAGATCAAGTCCTTAGTTGCTACACTAGCTTCTAGATGTACATTTATCCTGGTCTTGCCTGCAGCCCAGCTGTGGTTGCACAGTGCCTCTCCACAGGCATCCTCTGCTCTAGAGCAAGTAACCGGTTGGCAGGATCTGCTTGATGGTCACTGAGGAAACTGCTGTTTATTTAATTGCTCTGCCTTTACAGTAAAGAAATTTTAAAAGTGCGCTGATGAATCACAATGTTTTTCACGCCTTCTTATGACAGTGGGGAGATGGGGGAGGTTCTCTGCACCAGCTCCTTCAGTGGAAGTGCAGAAAGCCGTGAATGCCATTGCTAGGAGTGCACAGCAAATGTCTATGCAGAGCTGCTTACTTCTGTAATTAGCGTGTTATGCTCACACACATCAGATAATGTTTTCAAAATGTAGTTCAAAATGAGTTCCTGTCTCCAAGCATTAATTACAGCTTCCATTTCACATTTGTTACTAGAGAGCAGCAGACAAAGATCTATATAAACACAGCAGGCTTTTAATTGGAAATCTAGTGGAGTGTATTTCTGGTGCTTGCTCTTTCTAAAGGATGGTCAGTTATATAGATCAGGAATTGTCTGCCAAAGGCCGATTATCATTATTTTTTATTTGTTTTTGTAATACATGTTAGAGGAAGAACATAGCTGTAATGATACGAGAAGTAAACAAAAGCCTTTAGTTGCTTAACCAGCTCCGCTCCTGAATTCCTCCGTTCTGCAGAACTTGTGGGACTGCTGATAATAACAACAACAATAAAGAATCTTTGCCTGAACTTTGTCCTCACAACTGAGAACGCTGGGGATCTTAAAGGTGCATATTTTCAGATCTCAGCAAATATTTTGGCCTGAGATGTTGTAGTCAACATGATACCATTCAAAAGGGAGCTGCTCAGAAGGGTCTGTGTAATTGAGTACACTGTCATGTATGCAATGGCCACCCAGACTTCTGCGGTGTATGCAATGGCTACATGTACACAAGGGCTATACAGACACCGAAATTTATATTATGGTTTGCTGCACCTTAGGTACTTGTTGATAAGCTGCTGTGTGGATATGCTGCCGTAGGGATCTTGTGGTCTACCATCAGTGGGCTGTTTTGGTGAAACAGATGGGCATGAAGGAGGTCAGAGTTTTATTAAAACATCGGAAAAACTTGCTCTTTCTGTTTGCTCTGTGCCAGTATTTTTCTTCTCATTTGGTTGGTTGGTGGGAGAATAAATAATACATATACGGTCAACAGGGTCTATTCCTGTTAACTTCCATGAGTTCTGAATCATACCTAAGCCTTGCTTAATGATAACTTCATCTTGAAAGCTTCAAAGTAGGAAGCGATCACATTGTGCAGGTTTTCTCAGTGGTGATAATGTATATTGCTAATGTCTTCTAAGATTTGAAGGCTTGTTTTCATGTTGTTTTCTCCAAACCTTTATTGAATGTCACTGCGAACTCCACGAGCCAAGAACAGAAAGTAGACCAACGTGCAGAATCACAGGAAAATTTTTTTAATCATTTGTGTTAAATGCTGACAGCAGGTTAGTGCTGTTCAGTCAGAGCTTTTGCAAATGGTTCTGAACGCTTCTGCGTGCACCTTTGCCTCTCTTGCAGGTAAGGTACGCTTTCACTCCTTCTGTAAGACTGCTTGCTCCTAGTCCTGCAAAGGCCTTGAAAGGAGGACAGGAATTCAGACTCTGAAACTGAAACCACTTGTCTGTCACCAGCATGTTTGCTTTACCTGAGTCAGGCTTTGACTGGAAAGCGAGCTGCACAAAATTTACTGCTTGTGCTACGCTGTCCAACTGCCTTATTCACATACTCCAGCAGTTTAATACTTGAAAGGCCACAGACAACCTGTTCAGGTTGAGAATTAATTAAATTATTTTTATAGCTTTTGTCTGTGTGTAAATGGACAATTGATGCATAGCCAGGCTGTTACTTTTATTTGAAAAGGTGTAGTCTATTTTTCGCAAGCAGTTTCAGCTATTTTCTTTTGGTGTCTGTCAGTCTTTATTTTTAAAAGCCAACAGAGCCCAAAAGTTCCATTTATCAGATGGCTGCTAATACCGTTTGCCATCCTAGTGCTGATTTCCAGACCCACGGCTATTTGGCAGCAGTTCAGTGCCATCCAGCAAACTACCTGGCATAGACTTAGATTTCAGTTATTCTGGCTTTTGATTTCGGTTTTCATGCTCTGTTAAAGCATAATTCCTGCTCTTCCTGCTCTCCTCCAAAAAAAGCACCTTTTCAGTAGAAGAGGTCTTAAAACATTAGAGGACCACGGAACTTACAAAAATCTGGACGTCAGTTTGTAAAATACTTGCAGGCAGAATGAAACAAATCTCCAAGCTTTATATTAAAAATATTTCTCCAGTGTTCTAGAGATGCTGCTTTTTTGGTTTATCATCTAACCAGCATTTTTGTTTTCGCTTGCATTTGTTTTCTCTGAAAAGCCCCTTCATCTTCCCAAGATGAATCTATAGGAAGGAAGAAGACCTTTTTTTTCTTTTCCTTGCTGGAGGGTGAGTTAGACCTTCAGACAGCTTTGAAAGACTCATTTGAGCATTGTGCAATAACAAAGCAGGAAGAACCACCAGTGTGTGGCTGCAGGCCATTTGAAATGAAGTGATGGGCCGTGGGGTCTCTGCTCTTTGTGGGGCCTCTTCTGATTTGAGCTAGAGATCGCCTGGTTAGAGTTAAGCTGTGCACTTGTGTGCACAGATTGCTACAGTCTGATGTGCAAACTTACATTCACGTGCTGTATTGCAGCCCATGAAAACAACAAAAATCAATGTCTCAGTCTGATCGATCGTGGGTTTTTTTGTTCAGGAGGTCACCTCCTCTCTCCACTTGGTGGTGGTGAAGAGAGATACTCTTCCATAACTGTTTATATAAACAGTCCATGCACAAAAGATCATTATCCTGACATCCAGTAGATAGGACTGCTATATGGTAGAGATTGTATTGCATTAGTTAGCAAAAAAAAATGCCATAAAAACAAGGGGTCTGTGTGCTTTTTTATGCAGGAGAAAAACTGCCAGAAACCTGTGAAGTTCTTAAATAAGGAAAGATGTCTATCTGACATCAATATTATTGTCTATTGTTTAGGGTTTTGCCTTTGGCTGTAACAATTCTCTTTTATCAGCTTTTCTTTGTGTTAGTTTGATACCTCCCAACTGGGTTTTTTTGGTGCAGATTCCAGTTAACACTTGTAGAGTTTCTTTGAGTATCTTCATCTCCATGGAGTAATCTGTTCGGTATGAGAAAATTAATGGGAAAATAAGATGAGATTAAACTATGAGTGTATCTCTTAACCTGTGAAGAGCTCTTAGTTTTGGGCAGGTTCTTCCCCGTCTCTGAGCCTTCCATGGAGTTAAGCTGAAAGTTGGGACTGCCTCTGTGCACTGTTGGCAGCTAGGATGACCAACCCCCAGTTTTTAACCCTTAACAAATAGACAGATCTAGGCAGCTTCAGTTAGCTGCCTAGAACAAGTACACTGTGAATGTGCAAGGTTAAAGCTGTAGGGAGTAGAAGGATTTGTTTAGTTTAGAAGGTAGCTGGGTTGCTGGAGATGCTTGGGAACAGGATGGTGTTGCTTAGTACTTGTGTACCAAGGGAAGCTTAAAGTCACATTAGTTGGGTTGAAGGATTAACATAATAGGTGAGGATGCATCTAATAGGGTATACTGTTGCCCAACAGTTGCCTCTGATCATCTGAAATCACGTATTTAAAAAAAAAAAATGCAAAGTTATTCTAAAATCTTATGAACTGAGCCAGTGAAAACAAGCATAAAGCCTGGCATTGAAAATACCTTGGTCTGTTGTGCCTGGGATCTGACCTGTGCTCAGCACAGGAAGGGAAAAGGCCACCAGGGAAGTAGCTGGTAGAAGAAGAGACTGCTGCAGTTTACATCATGGACCGAAGCGCATGGGAAAGTGTAGCTGAGCATTGTGAACATGCCTGAGAAGAAATTTTTCAAAAACAATGACAAGGAGAATATTTAGCAGGTGGGTCTTGGATGTCACTTGATCTTCGAAGTAACATTCTCCATTGTGTTCTGGTTCCCTTCTAAAGGTCCTCTCCCATGGATTCTATCTCTTGCATTTGTAGTGTTCCCTGTGTGTTTGCAAGCAGCTCATTTTGCAATCTTTTTTACAACTGACCTTGAGAAGAAAAGAGGACAATTTAGGGGTCATAATGTTGTGCACATTGACAAGGAACATAGAGATAAAGAAAAGCAAAGCTGCTGTAAATTTGGGTGGTTGGAAACCCAACATGAGTCACCAAACATGGTGAGGGCTGCAGAAGTCCAAGCGTGTAAGGATGATTATAGAGTATGACATTTCCATCTTAGAAATGGTGTGATTGGTTGAAAACATCTAAACTTGTAGTTTAGTACTTCACTTTGATTATGGTTTTTAAGAAAGGAGCTTGGCTTTAGACATTTTAGTTTATAATTTAGAGAAATTAGGATGGGACTAACTGAAAGATGGGGTATACTTACCACAGAGAGGATAAATCAAGAGCCTTCCAAGAACAAGGGCATTAATTATCATCCTCTTTATGGCGTGCTCTTGTCCCTTCTGTTGCCTCACCTACAAAGCATGCCAAAATATGGCTCAGCCATCTTTCTCCTTTTTATGCTGGCGTGTATGTGCTGGTTGACCTGGTTGTGTCTGCCTCAGAATAAACTCAGTCATGATTACCATCAGTCTCTTTACCTGAGAGTACTGGAAACGATGGAGGCTCTATCTGCAGTGGGGGGCAAACTCTTCCCAGGTTTTGCATCCTGACACCTTGAAATTTGGTGTTGAAAACAACGAATTTGATGGCTGGTTTGTGGTCTTCAGATCTTGTCTGCCTCTGCCCCGTTCTGTGAAAGCACTGATACTGTAATTCAGAAATGTTAATGTAGCCGTGATCATTTAAAGGTATGAGACAAACAAGTTGTGTGGAGCAGTGATAAAAATCTTCTCTCATGCATTGTCTGAAAGTAACATATAAGTAGCTTTCTAGTCAGCCAATTGCACTGCAGTTTAATTTGAAGTTTCCCTTACATTAAGGGTAAGCCCAGAAAATACTACTTGTTGAATAAATTGTCAGGTTGATAATAGTACTCTTTTTAAAAAAATACCCATACTTTTCAGACACAGAAGTGGTTCCTTAAGTGACTCTAGGAAAGTCAGAGGTTGCTCAAAACCAACCCAGAAATAGTTTTTGAGGCATCTGTAAACATGCTTTTGTTCCTATAATGAGACGGATCTTTCTTGTCCCACAGCAGAAAGTCTTGAAAGTGTTCTTAAGAGAGCTGGACAAAGTGCTGTTTCTCAATGTTAATGTATATATCTGTAGCAAAACATCTTAATTCTGTATTTGATCGGTTCCAACATTTCTAGTACCAGGGTGCGAACGCTATATTGGTTTTAGGTGTCATCGAAGAAATAAAATGATAGAAATTAAGGACTGCAGCCTCCTTGTGCCTGTTTTACTAGCACAAGTGGTTTTAGTTTCTGTTGTGATTCTTGCTCAAAGACTTAGTTCAGGAGCAGCACAATAATGCCTTTTAACAGAGTCTTCCAGCCTGCTCCTGCCTTCTCTACCCACCCTCCATGTAGCATGAGACACACAAAGCCTGAAAGAAGTGATTTCCACCACCCGCTGCCTTTTTGCCCCCTGTTTGTTTGTTTGTTCAAGAAAGAAGCAGAAATGGGATGTGTCAGACGCTAGGAGCCTGGGAAATACAGAGAGGTACCTTGATGTAGCAAGTGAAAGGAGGTAATGAGAAAAACAGTGTGGGGTAAAATCGACCTTGCATGGGAAGCGCAAGCTTGGGTAGAACACAGAGATGATAAAGGATCCTCAGAAATAGAAAAGTTATTGTGGCGATGCAGAAGCCTTGACATAAAAGGGAAGAAGTGGAAAATGAATGGTTGCTGGATATGGAGCAAACCTGAAGGGATAGACCCCCGAAAAGCACCTGTGAAGAGGAAAAGATGGGGAGCAAGGTGGTCCCTGATATATGTAGTGTGTTTGGTTTATAGGATTAATGGTGGGATCTTGCACTGGAGCAGTTTCCTTTTTTGTTGCCTTTTCTGTGTAGTGAACCTGAAAAAAATTTTGAAGGAGAATTTCTTACTCTACTTTTTCCTCTTTTAGTCCCAAAGCCTTTTCTACATGGGAGAGAAGGACATTTCAAACTGTATTTAGTTCATCTATTGCAAACTTGTTACTTGTAATTTTAAGCTAACTTGAAAAACCATTTTTTAGTGAATAAAGCTTTTTACAGCATTTACATTTGTTTGGCATCTAGCTAAAGTAAATTGATTGTGTATTGCTTAAAAAAAAGTTTAAAAACCCTCTCTTGTTAGGGCTACTCTGACCATAGCAAGTTTTTCTAGACTGTTTCTGTGGGTATCAGAAATCTTGGTGAGCTCTTGGACCTTGTTAAAGAACTAATTGGGTTTGAGTGTTAGAGGAAGTCTGGGGTGATTCCTAGACAGACATTCAAAGCTGATTGCTATCAGAAAGAAACAAGCAAAACAAAAAAGCACTTGGAGAACTGATGAAAAAATTTCTCAAGTGTATCTTTCATTTTGACTCTGGCGATGCCATTGCCTTACTGAATGTCTTGCTGAGAAGACAGGGCTTGAACTTGTAAGTTTGAAAGTCCTTTTAGAGGCTCAGCAAACAATGCTTACTTCCTCTTTTTGTGCTAAAATAGGGAGCAGGAGTATCTCTGCTTTGTGACCAAAAGTGGTTTAGGAAATGTATTATCAATGTAAAATTTTGGCAAAAATTTTATATTGGAAAAGGAGCTCAACCTTTTAATATGGTAATCAAAGCACTGCCTTGGAATCCAGACTGAATAGCTCAACTTTCATTTGTTGTTGGGTTTAAATAAATATATTAGCGGTGATCGCATAACAAGTTGTTTCTGGTTTAGTCAGTAACAACATAATTCAAGAGTTTGTGTGTGGTTCTGTCTGAAGTGTTGAGGCATGTAACATAGAGAGAAGAGACAACATATAACAAGAGAGAAGTGAACTGCCCTGTTCATTGCCACACATCTAAGAAGTCAGGCTCGTGATACTCGTTTACACCGTACTTCTCTGAAATACCCCTCAGACTATTTCAACTGGAAATCTTCAGCAATCCTGTCCATTTGCTAATCCTCTGGCAGATGTATGAGCGTTTTTCCTATTCATAACTGCTTTGCAGTGCTTTCATTAAAATAAGTAGTTACTGCCTGCGATAATCAAATTAGAAATGGCAAAGAACAAAGAGATAATTCAATTCACTCTCTTTTAAGCAAAGTGGAAGTGACATTCTTATGTGAAAATACTTTTCCTGAAATTTCATCCAAACAGCTGCCTTGTGATCTGAGCATAATAAAGTAATTTAGAGATCCTCCTACTGACTGTTAAGTGCTTTAATGTGCCATATGACGATGCCTGGTGCGGAAATAGGATTCAGGAGACGGTGCCCTGCGTTTTTTGTGTGTCTTTATACCAGTTTAACTCGCTGCCAAGGTGCTGGCATTTGCAGAACCAGAAAGTGCCCTCCAAGAAGGGGGTTGCACTGGGCAGCTGCTCAGAGTCGCCACGGGGAAGAAAGCAGAGCCCTGCAAACAGGTGAAGGTCATGAAGTGGTGCTCCTCTGCATGTGAGTGCAGGTCATGCCGTGGCTCTTAGAGGTGCCAGGGTAGAGGCTAGCAGGAGTAGGATCTGCTCTTTGTAAAATACTGCTACTAGTAAGAGTGTGTGACAGTTACTGGATGGGAAGAGTAGTAAGCCTGGAAGTGAGGTAGGACATGATTCTTGCAGCAGATCTTGCTGCTGTCGAGTATCCCAGGGGAAGTTTACAAAGACTTTGGGAAGATTTGTCTTTTAATGGGAGCCATTTAAATAACAGGAATAGCTTTGAATAACGGTGCTGCTTCAACTTCTCGATATCTTGCTGAACTACCTTGGGTTAAGGTGGAACTTTCACTTGGGCCAGTTAACTCTCAGTTAGCCCATGCAGATAGCTACTTGTGGCTGCTCTTGGGTTGGATTATAACACTTGGTAGATGATAAATCTGATCTACTGTGTCTGTGAGGAATCTAGCTTTTTTGTGATCTTGCCTTTGGGTCAGGAAGTTTTCTGCAGGGCCTGAGTTTGTTCTGTCTTGTATCATTATAATTTGGTGGCAATTTATGCACATATTTAACTTGTTCTGCAGAGAGGTAATGACGCACCCAAAGCTCCAGAAGACTGGAACCACACAATCAGAGCTATTTCAGTAGAGGTTGTGGTTCTCCCTGTCTTTTGCTGAAAGAATAAGGGAGGGAGAAGGAATTTTTAAAACAGTGGCACGTCCTAAGCGTTACTCCATGAGGTAATTAGGAATTGGTTTTGCCCATATTGTTTCTGCTGTTCACCAGGTTTCTGCTACTGCCAGAGTACACTACCTTTTCCCCTATGATACCTTACATGAATTAGGAGGCAGTGAAGCCAGCTGACTCTATAAAAACCTTTTCTTATTCACAGTAATGACTATATTCTGGAAGTGTTTATATAATTTTTTAAAAAGTTATGCTCAAGCCATGTGAATGACTGCTTCCTGTTAAGTGGGTCTATGCAGAAGTGGGCTGCTGTCACCTCTTATAATATTTACCGTTTCAAATATGAGAAGAAAGAAAAGTTGTGTGATGATGGTGGCGATGCCATTTTGCCAGTGCTTTATCACAGGCAGATCAGGAAGCGTGGTGATGTCGTTCTGTGAGGCACTTGATCACGAAGAAGCTCTGGAGTGGGTGGGTAGAGTTCCAGAGTTAGGTGGTGTCATGTTTCACGGGGATTGTGTTTGCTTCTTTGCCCTGGCATCTGTTGTGATCGTGTGCCTCAAGTTACTCTTCTTACATTTTAGTATACTTCAATAGGTAAAGAGGAAGATCTGTAGCAGTTTCTTGTATTGGTCATGTTTGCACTGTATTCGTGTAATGTAAAAAGAAAAAAACTCTCCTAAAATTTTGCCCGTGCAATCTGTGCTGAAATATATGTATCAAACTGAGGAATTTTGTTCTCAGAGACTTCCTCATTAGTCATTTAAGAACCCAAGAGGGGATGATCCCAGGAAATTAAACTGTTGTCTCAGTGCTGTAATTGCCCTGCGATATGATCTTGTGTTGAAAGGGTATCTTTCCTCTAGATGAAACCTCCTGAGCTATCACACAGCAAGGGGTTTTTTATAAAACACACAGATTGAAAGTTCCCAGCTCTGTAAAAGGTACTTGAGTTACAGTGAGGAGTGGTATTCCCCTCACAGCTAATAAAATTGTCATGATTTCAGGGACACTGCTGTAGTTCCCTTTAGCAAGAGCTCAGAGCTGCTACTTGTGTTGGGCCTGATGGAGGAGGAGCAGGTGGGTAACAGAGAATGTGACCACAGGGTACCAGTGAGAAAGGAGAGCTGATACACAGTGATAAATTACATGTTGATAAAGGGAGAAGAACAGGGGGGTGGGTAGATGTGGGATGTAAATGCTTTGTGAGAGACTGACAGAGAAAAGGAGAAGGTGAGGAAGCTGGTGGTCCCAGGGTCTCAGTGAGTGCCCCATGGTGGCTTGCTGGAGAAGAGGACGGCTTCAGGAGGAGCACGTGGGGCTGCATTTCTGTGGCGTGCGAGATGCTGCCTGCCTTATCCAGCCCTTTCTGGATAGCATGCTGCGGAGGTGAAGAGAGCCCCAGTCCTGCTGTCAACTTCACAGCTGGTTCCTGTCAGCAACGAGAGGGTTGATGGCTGGTGAAGCATCTATCTGTACACAGGGACCATGTTACAGAGCTGGAGGCTCCGCAGCCTGGCTCTCTGCAAGTCCGCAGCAGGGCTGTTGAAGCCCTGTCAGCCTCCTGCCTGTAACCACAGAAAAGGTGCTTAGCAAAATGAAATTAGTATCACAGCGGTAACACCGCACACACCATCTGATATATCAATTCATTTCACATGCCCCAGAAATGTACTGGAAATTCTGGAGGTAACATGCTTAATGTTATCTCCTACCTCATTTAATTTGATTTTATTTGAAAAATAAATTGAAGTGGATAGAGGGTGGCTGAGGAAATGAACAGTGTTGCAAATAGACTATTGCGAATGATGACATTACTACAGCCTAATGAGCTAAGGCAGTGGGAATGGGCATAAGCTGCTACCTGGGTGATTTTAACTGATGTGCCCTCTAATTGTGGTGGGATAGAAATGAGTGTCTTGTCAGCTGCTGTTGTGTGTCAAGCTAGTAATAAATTAAATTGCAGAAACTCATTGTTTTGGGAGCATCTGCAAGTTCACATGCTTTTCTTAGGACCTGTTACCATGTAATGGTGCTAGTGTACACCGTAATGTCTGATACTTCTGGTTTAAAAATGAGTAGCAGAGGAGTACTTGGGTACTCTACGTGGTAATGTGGACTTGAGCACCAAGATTTGGGATGCGGGTTTTTAGTAAATTCGGTGAGTCCCTGAGAACATTTGAGAAGCAGGCGTAGACCAGTGCTCATAGGTGTTGTTGTGCAGCTCTGAGCAGCATCAAGGCAGGGATTTGTACAGCCAAGAAGCTCTGTGCCATCGGTGGAGTAAGCATGAAAACATGACAGAGGTGGAAATAACTTTTGCCCTTTGATTGCTTTTGTTGAAAGGAAGAAACCAGGGAAAAATACTTTATCGAAAGGGTTGCTAGGCTTTTGCAAACATGTATTTGTTGTCTTTAAGTTGGGAAGAGTGTTAATCTGTTCCACCCTGCGTGTAATAACATCCTGGGGGGGGTCTGTGCTTGCAGACCTACATTGGTTCCATAGTTGCCTCCGTGAACCCTTACAAGAGCATCCCGGGACTGTACGACTGTGCTGCCATGGAGCGATACAGCAAGCACCACATGGGAGAGATCGCACCTCATATCTTCGCTGTGGCAAACGAGTGCTACCGCTGCCTCTGGAAACGTCATGACAACCAGTGTATCCTCATCAGGTAAGTAGCAGCTGCTGCTGCTTTGATTATCCCTGCGGGTGAGCCTTCTGAAGTGATTCAGGAGCAGGGGTTTGGGCCACGTGGAGAGGAGCACACCGAAAGAAAGTATGCTTTTAAGTCATCAGAGTTTTGGGAGGAAGCTCTGAACTTGCTCTGTGTTGTTCTGTGGACTTCTAAGAAAGTGATGATTTTTCTTACACATCTTCCAATTTCATTTGGTGAAAATATCTGTTGTATTTTTGTGCATTTTTTGCTACTCACCTATCTAATGTTACCCTAAGTACTTTTGTGCCAGTTTAAATATCCCTGTGCAGCTCAGTAGTTTCTCACCACTACACCCTGAACCCTGTGTGGAGAGGAAGATTAAAAATACCCCACCAGTCTTGAGAAACGTGGTAAATTAGAATCGCAAAAGAGAAAGCCCTCCACATTTCAGCCACTTAATTCTGCCTGATTCATCTTCCTTGCTTGATCTCATTGTGCTTTAATTTAACGGTGATTTAATAGCTTCCCATTTGATCCACTGTGTCACTGGTGTGCAGGGTCTCGCTGTTGCCGAACGCACATTGGAAGCAGTTGGCATTTCAAAAGCTCTTAGCTCCTCCTTTCTTCTTGGTCCTGAAGATCTGAAAATGCAGCCAGCTCTTTCCCCTTTCCGTGCCTGCCAACTCAGCTGCGCTGGCTGGGACGTGGGCAGGAAAAGCAAAGCCATGCCTTCTGGATGAGGAGCAGCAGCTCGGTGGTGATGGCAGCGTGGCACCAGCCGCTGGGCTTCGGGCAGGGGGTGAGAGAGCTTCCGATTCCTCTCCCTCTCCTCTCTTGTCTTCACAGTGTTTTTGTGGTTAAGGCTGTTTGCTCTCGCCTTCCCTGCAGCACACGTAAAGTGTGGAGATCTCTTTAGACACCAGGTGACACCACTTTGAGTGTCTCACGCACTCCACGGGAGCCCTTGCGACAGCTGTGGGACCGCGGCATGGGGCAGTGAGAGGACAAGGCTGAGTGAGAGCAGTGCCTTTTGCAATAGACAGTTTCTACTGACATTTAAGACCACAGGCCAGTTTGCAAGGGCTCCTGGATAAGAGGAGGATTGGGCGTGTGTAGTTCAGCACCCAGGATGTTAGAACACAGCTAGGTCTAGTTCCAACTTTCAGCGAGCTCTGAGGTTGCGGTCTCTGCATGCCCTCACAGCTGGGCAGGTTAGCACAAAGACAGTGGGGGCTGAGTGTGTTTTTCAACTTTATTCAACTGTATTTCCCATTTTTATTATTTAGTACATCGAGCTGTACATATAAAGTAGGTGAGTCCAGGTGACACTCCAAGAAAAAAATGAAATGCACAGAGATCTTTAGCATCCAAAAATAACTAGCCTAGAGTCATGATTTTGTGTTTGAATGTTAGGTGGTTACTTGTGACCAGCCCATCTACTCAAATTTTGGGGACCAAAATAATTTCTGGTGCCACACAGGTGACCATTGGTATTTCTGTTAATACTGTTCTGTACTGGCGAAAGTATTTTACCTTTCCTTCCAGCTCCCCACAAGCTGCCAACAGAAAAGCAGACTGTGTCCTAAAAAGGACAAAACCAGAAAGTCTCTGATGTTGCAAAGGAGTCTCCAGCAGTCCCCGCTCTGCAAACCGAGTGCCTTGGTACAGATAAGCCAATGTATGGAGAAGTTTTGCATTAGCAATCCCTTTAAAAATTGTTCACTGTGGTCATGGATTAAAGCAGTGTTTTGTGTAAGTTCAGTGTTTCAGACAAGTGCCTCAGTAGAACCTTATAAGGGTATCTTGTTTCTACAGAAACTGAGGAAATGTGTAATTCAAATAAAATAAAAAACAAGTCAAATCTACTTTCCTAAACCAGTATTATTAGCTGCTGTATCTGTGAAGGACTCAGAGCGGGATTTTTTATAATTACCGGAGGTTTTCAGTGGCTCACATGAGGTTTAGAAAAGTCCCTGTGGCTGTATACTTAGTTTGGGGCATCAGAAGTGGAGGTATAACAGTGTGCTTGTCAAATTCAGCATTCTGGTCATTCCTGCGTCTTTTACTGGCCTAGAATTAGACGTTGCAACAAGTCATTGTCAGGGTTTCTCGCTTACTACTGGCATTTGACAAAAATGGTCAAGTGGAGCACTGCAGTGTCTGAATTCAGGCAAATATTCTAGTCTTGTATTTAATGTAAGAGATGATAAAAAGGAAAATTTTGTTGCATCATGAAAGCACAATGAACAGTCACATCGAGTTAAAATGAGTGAATTGTTTGTGTAGGCTTCGCATTCCAATACACAGTTTCACCTGCTTCTAATTTGGGGATCTGAAAACTCAGTAGCAAGTTGTGACAGCCCGGTGAGGGAAGGCAGGAACGCTTTCCTGTGATCCTCTGGACTTGAAGTGCCCTCTGCTGGCATCCACCAGAGGCTCAGCTTTGTCTTGGAGCCGCTTTCTTAAGGCATTGGATTAAAAAAACCTGTGTAAAAGCTTATACAGTTTTGAAATGCTTGGGATATTTGGCTGGGTGGGGTAAGATGAGAGGGTCAAGACAAGAACCTGAATTAAAAACTGTCACCAGTAGTGACTCAAAATGTAATATGAATGCGAGACCATTTTTCCAGTATAACCACCCAGACTAGAGGTGAAAAGGAAGGAAATACAGAAGAGATTATATGAAGTAGAGTCATCCAAAGATGCTTATTTATTGATCTGTGTTACATAGGCTCATTTTAATTCATGAAAATGCCACATGAAATGACTTAGCAACCTAAAATGCCAACCGGATGGCACACTGAAGAAGCTGTGCACCACCTGTGCATTAGAATATTTACACAGTTATGAAGTGACTTTTTCACTCTCCCAGGCTAAAAATTGTTTACCTGGCTATTGAACTACAGGCTTCATGTAGACAAAAGCATCTACATCAATGAGTACTCAGTTTCATGTTGATCTCAATCTTACTGCAAAGTCTGCTTTCATTTAAAATAAGAGGAAAAAGAAACCACGAATTTAACCACAGTTAAATTTGATGCTACAACAGACATGTTTAAAAAAATAAAAAACAGAAAACCAAAACCAAATTCTGATCTTTCAGCTTGGTGCCTTAGCAAGAGCACGAAGGGGGACACAGCCAAACAGCTTATCGTGATGTAGGGAAGGGACTGAGTTCCCCCATGATCAACTGATGTTCACCAGTTGGAACCAAGTTCAGACCTCTGCCCCTTTATTGTAAGAACAGGAAAATATCTTTAGCGCTTTTTAATGTTGCTGCTCTGTTTAAGGTGGTCTAGTCCTTGCACGAGCAAACACAGATTTTTCTCTCAGATACAGCAGCAGTTGATCCACTTTAAAGCACTCGGGAAGTAGCATAAGGCAGTTGAAGGAGCAGCAGCAGTCACCCTGAGCGACATTCAAGTCAGTGCCATGGGTGGGAAATCACAGTCTGACACCAGTTTGTTGTCTCTCTTATCGTCTGATGGCCTGACATTTTTTTTGTTGTTGGTCAGCTTGAAAATCAGTGTGAACCAAAGTACTCTTTGGATGAGACCCAGACTTGTGATGGGAAGATGTTGTTAGGAGACTGACACACTAAAATTCACGTGTGTGTTTGACAAACTGTATTTGCTGAAGGCGCCTGTTTTGTCAGTGTGTGTCTCTTTGGGGTTCTACAGCCAACAGACAGAGCTGAGAAGTGATTTAGAGTAGTGTTGAGACTGCCTCACATGCATTATGTCCTTCAGAATGAGGAGTCCTTTTGGTGACGCGTTTTGCCGCTGTGGTGGTCCAGAGTCCAGGCTGCTGTGCCTGTAGCAAGATGCCCTGCATAGAACAAGTCATGGAGAAAGTCTAAAGATCTCCTAAGTGGGGGCCTTGTAGGTTGCTGTCACACTTAATATATTCACAGTACTGAATGTAGTGACGTGGAATGATCCAGGCACTTAAGCTCATGGGATGGAAAGGCTGGTGTCAGGTTGGCTGTGCACTAAAAAATTCACCCTTCTGCTGACCTTGACAACTTCTTGTAGGCGTACGGTTTCTAAGGAGCCTGAGAGGTTGACCCCACTTAACCTACTGTGAGTGTATGTACTGTAAGGTTGAATAAACAACTTTAGAAGTTTGGCATGCTTGTCCTTGGTTTTCATCTCATTAGTAATGTTTTCTATAAAGCATTTTGTAAAGGAAAAATGCAGAACCAACTTGATGTGCAGAAAATTATGGGTCCCAAGCTGAGTAACACCATGCAGGGGAGATCTTACTGTCATGCCAGAGGGCTCCAGGACCAAATGGATCTTGGTGCTCAGTTGTAATTGCAGAACTGAATAGAATGGAGCAGTTACTAGTAAATGAATAGAGAACATGGGGTAAATCCATCCTTTGCTCCTATCTTTAGTATTTTGCATGAGCCTTCTTCCCCTCTTGCTTGGTATCCAGAAGGACTCTGTAGAACTGGAAGTGGTTCAGGGGAGAACAGAAAGGAGCAATCGAAAGTGTAGTATGGCTCTGTATGTGGGAATGGCTGGAGGAGATGGGCAGCTTGAGCTGGTGGGGCTATCCATGAAGTCACGCATGATGGAGAGAGGGAGCACTAGGATGAGTTGTTGTTTTTTCCTTCCAATACATGGACTAGGGGACATCAAATGAAGCCAATAGGAGGCAGATCTGAAACAAGAAATTCTCGTATGTTTTTTGAGAGAATATGGCTAGAAACTCATGGAAGATAAAGCCATTGATGGTTACAAGGCATAGAAACTGGGTTTAGATCAGGAACCTTCTGAATAGCAAATAATTAGAAGCTGGAAGAACCCAGAAGGGAGGTATCACATGTCTTCCCTGGGCATCCTCATCTGGCGACTGTCAGAGATAGGGCGCTGGACAGGTAGATCTTTGGTCTGACCTTGTTCTGAGCCTCTCCTGTTCTAAATAAAAATCAAGAGCATATAGCCGTGCGTTATACCAACGGTACCAGAGATAGACACAGGAAATATTTTTCTATCAGCTTTGAGTATCTCACTTGTAGATTTGTTCATTATTACAGTGGGGTAACTTTCAGCTTCCATAGAACAACACGTTCCAGAGCATGGGACAGAGGGTGGGAGCAGAGGACAGATGGTGTCAGTGAAAGAGCTGATGTCCTCCTTGGTGCCCATATCCCTTCTGTTGAGTTATACACTGCTCAGAGGGTGAGAAAGTAGGCAAGAAGAGGTGTGTATTGTTTGATGATTTTTTGCACTAGACAAGGATAACGCAAGGGTTTGTGAAGTGCTTTCAAAACTAGTAGTAGAAGCATTTTGTACAAGGAGTAATTAAATACAGGGAATATTAAATATTTGCTTGGTTGGCAAAGGAGCCTGAGTGAGTGAGGGCCTGCAAAGAGAAAGGGAGCAAATACCGAGAAGGCCAGACGTCAAGGGTAAAACTAGATTAAAAATGCTGCAGAATTTTTTTGAGATGGTGTATGTATGACGAATGAATCCTACTTTTTGGAACAAAGTTTTATGAAACATTTTAAAGAATCTCTGGTTCTTCCTGGGCAACGCTTAAATTTCGGCTACAGAACTCTGTGTCTTATGTGTTCTGAATGCCTCTTCGCCAACTATTTTGTTTAATTGTTGGCATTCATTTGCAGGAGAATGCCGTGCTGCTTTCTTGGGCCGTATGTTCTTCTTTGCTTTTAACTACAAAGCATCATTTTACTTTGCTGTAACCTGAAATCACCAGGGTCACCACTCGGCAGTGGCACAACAAAAGACTGTCAAATAAACTAAGCTTGCTCCACATGCCCAGTTGTGCTCCATCAAAGCTGGTGACAAAGCTCCCACTTCCTACAACAAAAAGGCAAAAGACCAAAATGTGCCTCCTTTCATTAAGTGTAAACTGGAATTAGGCACAGCTTAATTAGGAATTAGGAAAACTAGGAATTAGGCTGCAACTTAGCATATGATGCTATGACTTCAGATGAAAAAGTAAGCAAACGAGACAAACTTTAACTGCAAGTTACGTTTCTTAATGGCTCATGGTGAGTTTTTAATTATAAGGCTGCATGACTGAAGGGAAATTATAGTGGAGAAATGAGCCGAATTTATACCGTCCCTTTTGAAGGTGTTGGCTTTGAAGAGAAATTGAGTATATTGCCTTCTGTTTGTATCAGCAAGATTGCTTTTAACAGTTTGTTTTTAAAATGTCAGTTTGGCACTTCCAGATAGCTTAGTTCTGCTGTGGGTGAAGATGAAAGGATTTACATTTCTAATGGTGATGAAAGGTGAAAATTGTATATTTTGAATTAATACGAATCTGATCTATTTAGATGGGCATATAGAAAGTTTGCTTAAAGAATATATAGCTCACTAAGAACATCAGTATTAACTGGACTAGTAGCCTTTACGTGTTATACACGCTGGTGTGTCCAACCTCATCCTTGTCACAGCAGGGCTCCCTCCTTAGATGGATTGCTTTAACATAATCCTGGACTTTCCCATCTTAATTAATATTCTGGACTTTCTTCCGACTATTGCCGTGCCTTTCTTCTAACTTTCTTTTTCTGTGTTGGGACAATTGTTGGATAGCTGTTTGTTTTCAGAGAGCTTTTCATTGCCTCGTGGGTGTTGTGTACCTCCTTAGGCAATCAGTGCCTTGAAACGCTGTCTGAACAGTGATATGAAGTCTAAAGACAGCTTGCATTTTGTGTTGAATGTCATATTCCATAAGCTTAAAGGGGTGTTCTGCTGCCATTTGAGCATCACTTCTGATCACCCTGGTCTTCCTGACCTCCAGTAATTTAGAGTTTGGAGGGCTGGCCAGACGGAGGGTTCTTTACTTGGCAGGTGGAACTGTGCAAACACTTTCTTCCTCTTCTTTCAGTGGCGAAAGTGGTGCTGGTAAGACGGAAAGCACTAAGCTGATTCTCAAGTTCCTGTCTGCAATGAGCCAACATTCACTGGAGCTGTCCTGCAGAGAGAAGACCTCGTGTGTGGAGCAAGCTATTCTTGAGAGCAGGTACTAAATCTTTCAATGCACGGGTATTTTTTCCAGGGGACATAAGCCTTGTCACTGACATAAGAGCTTGCAATGTAATTAAAGGTGTGGGTGCGTTTACTGAACAATAAAATGAATATTGGAAGGGGGGACATTTTACGTTAAACAAAATTACCTGGCTGCTCTAGAGAGTTACAGGCGCAGTGGTCTGTCTTGGTGAAGCAAAAAGATTCAGAGTTTTCAAATGGACGGTGCTTCATTTCTGTTTGGGGCTGAATTCATAGAATCGGAGTGAGGGAAGTGAGTGATGGGAGGGAGAAACCATTGGTTTGGTTTGTGTAGCCTCAGGATAGGGCAGAACAAGCTGCAGCACAGTGAGGATAAACTGTTCAAGTGGTAAAAGCCTGCTGAGGAAAGGGAGGATAAGGAGAACTGGTGAGACAGATGGGTAAATGCATCAGTTACATTGGACACGCTCTGTGCAAGCGAAAAAAAAATGAATCAGTGTTCAAATGAAATAACACGTGGTTCTAAACTTTTTAAAAACTGAGGCACTTTTGTTTATCTTTCTTCATCTCTGTTTTACCTGCTGCATCTTGTTGTAATTATTTTTCTAATTACCTTAGGACAAGGGCTATTTTCGACCCATCTGTCTAGCAATTTGCATCTGCTGAGACTTCTTATTTCTATAATTTGAATACTGCCGTGAGAATTGTGTGCATCTTTCGAGCGGTTACAGATGAAGCTGCAGAGTGGTTTAGTTTGACTAATCTTCCTGTTGCTTGAATACTTACATCTTTTGATAGAAAATTGAGATGCTCGTTGTTAATAATTGAGGGTAATACTGAGGATGTAGGCTACGGCTGAGGAGGGTGTCAGAAATGAGCATTTCAGAGTACTGTTCCTTTCACCAGCCCCATGAGAAGCCGTTGGCATGCTGGTCACACGTTAACGCTCTTGTCATTCTTCTGTATTTTCACAGCCCAATTATGGAAGCTTTTGGCAATGCGAAGACTGTTTACAACAACAACTCAAGTCGCTTTGGGAAGTTTATTCAGCTGAACATCTGTCAGAAGGGAAACATTCAGGGAGGAAGAATTATAGATTGTATCCTTGTTTGGTAATTTTACCCCTGTTTGCAGGCAGCCCCCACGGACCTCCTCGGGGCGGGGGCTGAGAGGGAAGTGTCTCACCCCTGTCTGTCCTTTCACTCCATCCTGAAACACACACCATTAGATTGAGCTGATGTAGGTGGGAAAGGGCAACAGTAACACCAAATTCTGTGTGTGTTTGTGCACATGCACACCTTCATGAGTGGAGGGTAGGGTTTATATACTCTTGAAGGACCAGGATTTTATATTGCTACTGCTAGCATGGCTCCTGCATGTTCCTACGTAGTGAGCTAAAACAGCCTGAGTTCTTGGGGATAACTTCAGCAGTCGTCAGCTATGTCCCTCATTTATTACATCCGAAGATAAGTGTCTTACTTTTCTGGAAAAGTACTTGAAAGGGCAGAGCTGCTGAATTTCTGCGGTGTGAGCCTGGGCGGGTCAAGTCCTTCAATTTGTCCTGCACTGGGCAAAACTGGACAATGAGCCGGCTCCACCAGAGCACCGGAGGTGTGAGGAGGAGGAATATACCAAGGGGATCCTACCTAGTGTTTGGAACAGAAGCTGTTTTTGCAGAGGGACAAATTTCATCCTTAAATCTGTTTCCAGGCTTTAAGGAAAATTAAAAGTAAAGGAAAGCAGCTGTCATTTAAAATCCGGAACATGAGAAGTCTAATTTTGGTAGGATGGAGGAGAAGGAGGTGTGGAAACACATCAGTATCAGAACCACTGCAATATTATGCAATTGTTGCTGCTTTATTTATCTTGTTACAGCAGTAGGCATGTTGTAAGAAAAGACCACGATGCTCTTTTATTGTCTCAGATGAGAGAAGGAAGTTTATAAATATCTTGTGCGTTAATTGCTCTTTATTCCTTGACTGAAGTTTTTCTTCCTGGCTATAGATTTATTGGAAAAAGTAAGTTGATATTGCTTTTACTCAGTTAATTTTGTTTGATTTAATATTTTCTTTCAAATTGCAGATTAAAAAATTCTCCTTATAAATGATTGCTTAAATGGAAACTATTTTTTACTTTGACAGAATCGTGTAGTAAGACAAAACCCAGGGGAAAGAAATTATCATATATTCTATGCTCTGCTGGCAGGGATAGAAGAGAGAGAGAAAGGTGAGTGGCAAAGCGCAAGTCACACGACCATCGTGGCTTTCTGCTAGCAGTCAGCCATGGTGGCAGCAGTGGAGAATTTAACTGCAGAAACCCACTAACCCAAGCAGAGAAATAGGTTATTTATTCAGCTGGGATTCAGTGAGTGTGAATTTGAGCTCAACTTGATAAAGCAACCCGCTTAATTGAAGAATGTCACCGAGCTGCTGGTAATTTTTCTCCCAGCTTCTACTGTGGCCCTGGGAAGATTACTTGGGGAAAAACATGCCTCATTCTGTTCAAGCTGAATGTTTTTTCTGGTTGTAAATAACTCCACAGCAACAAAGAGAAATAATTCTGATTCCTGTAATCCCATCTCATAAAGAATAAATCCACTGAACAAAAGAAATGACATTTGTATATGTGCAAAATTGCCTAAAGCTGTCTTGGCATCTCCCTTTGGGCCTGCTGTCTTTGCCAGCTAAAAGGTAGAGTTAACTTCATTGTGCAGCTAAATACAGCAAACCCCAGCAAAATAAAACCCCTTATCTGATTTTAATATAAAACTCTGTTTTGTGCATCATTATAATTTCTGAGCAAATGAATTGTGAACTATTTAACTCTGACGTAGTAATTTGTGGAGTGCTTTCGGTTTGGGATTAAGGTTTTTTTTCTCACTCGTCCTGTTTTTTCTGCTCACTAGATGCTTTTTACTTATCTGTACCGGAGAACTACCACTACCTGAATCAGTCTGGATGTATAGCGGATAAGACAATCAGTGACAAAGATTCTTTTAAGGACGTCATTGTGAGTTGTTTCCCGAATTCTTTATGCTTTAAAAATGCTGGCGGTTCAGGCGTCTGGGGCCTATTGACAGAGCAGGGGACAAGCTTTCTTGTGCTTTCCTGCACATGCAGCTCTCTCACACAGGCACTGATCTTACAGGGACTTACATTTTCTCATTACACTTCCCTGTCATTTTGAGCATGTCCTTACTTTCCCTCCAATATTTGACTTCTACTCTATCATTTCAAAGTGTGCTATAATGTAGTAAAATTAGTACATTTTGGAATGAGAAGAGTATCAGTTGGAAAGACATCAGGGCATCTACATGCCTTTGCCCTTCCCTGCATTTGTGTTACAGCTATGTCTGCTTCCACTGTTGTTCCATCCTACAGCTTCGCCCAGATGATGTAGCATCTACTGGGTTGAGTCTGCAGTGCAGAGCTGTCTGCAGCACGAGGAGCGAAGCACCTGGGCTTCTGTCCCTCCTTAAATTGCAGCTGGGAAATCCAGTTGTATGGAATAACTTAAACAATAGAGTTGAAGAAAACATAAACAGATTAAAAACCAGGTCCTGATTCAGTCTCTCTGAACAGCTTTATCTCTTATACCCACACCAATTAGCTACAGCAATTTGCCTATACTGGCTGTTAACAATAATTGCTAATTGCTTGCTGTATCACTGAGGTGATACGTGTTAGATTGTTGAAATCAGACAAAGTATTTGGTTTGATGTCCTTCACCAAACTCTTTTTGCTTAGCTGTGCCAACCCTTTTGCCAAATGGACAGAATAACGTGCAGTGGATGCAGCAGCTATTCCTAGCGTAGTAGGTAGTGTGGTAGAAGGAGTGTTGGAAAAGCTGGTAACTTCTCTGTATTGTAGTCACATCCTGAAGTTGATTAGTGTGACATTTAATTTGTGCTAATCATCCCAGGGTAGGCAGAGCATGAAATCAGCCGGGCAGGTGACCCAGACGTGCTGCCCGCGGTGCGGGCGGGCTCGGAGCGGGGGCTGAGGCTGCCAGGCTGCATTCCCAGAGCAGGAGGCAGGCAGAAACCCCGCAGTTGACCCTGCCTGTCCTTCCCTATTAGAGTCATCTCCCTTGCCTATTTTTATTGTGTTTTAAGTCCTGGAAATATTGCTTAAGTGAACCTTTGTTGTAGGAGACAGGGAGGAACTACACAATGAGCATGGAGTTGAACTCCTAGTGCTGCTGCCTTTCTTACAGTTCTGTTGTGAAAGGTCTTCTATACAAAATAAACCTTCAACCATTATCTCTTCTTTGCTTTTAATCGTGGGATGAGTCTGAGGCTTTTCCATTTGTAATTGATGATTTATGGAAGGTAAAATATGTCATGTGTCAGACACCTGCAGTGACCATAACATGAGGAGTCTAAGGGTGTAACACTGTGACCTCGTCTCAGACAGGCTCATATGAGACCCATCTGGAAGTCTGGTAATTTCAAGAGGCATACGATTAAGTTACCCCTTCTCTGTCAGAGAAAAGCTCATGTTCCTCCCCTTGTTTTAATATTTCTTTAGATATTTTCTGTTCTCCTCAGGCAGTAGAGCCTTGATCATCGCTATATTGGTTATTCATAAATTCAACACATCTTATATAGATCTGTTTTTCTCGCGCAGTTTTGACTTAAGATGCCAGACCACACGGGTAAGATGTATTTTTGGGCTTCATGGCTTGCCCAGAGTATGCTGCAGAAGGCCTCCAGGGCTGAAACAACAAATGAGCAAATCTTACATGTTGCTGCATTTCCTCTCCTATGCCTTGTTACCTACAAGGCTAATTGGCAAAATTTGGTAAAAACACACAGGAGGTTATCAGTTACTAATGCAAATTAGTGAAATAGCATCTAGTGCACAACTCAGTAGGGCATTCCGATATTTATACGGTTTTAATGAAGATTTTGGAAGCAAATTACAGCATTCTTACAGCATCAAAAGGCTGCTTAAATCCAGAGTGCTACTTAGACATTCCAAGATGTCGTCATCATGTCTTACAGTGTGTTTGATTTGGGATGAAACCAAACAAATGAACTCCTTCCAGCCCTATATCAGTCCTGACTTGCTTTACTGAGGCCTGACACCACAGCTGATGGGTTTGTCCTCATCCCCATTTTTGAGTCAATGTACATGTTATTGAAGAACTGTGCATGTCGTTCCAGACTGCAATGGAAGTGATGCAGTTCAGCAGAGAGGAGGTGCGAGAAGTTTTGAGGCTGTTGGCTGGCATTTTACATCTAGGAAACGTTGAGTTCATCACTGCTGGTGGGGCACAGGTGTCCTTCAAAACAGGTGAGAAGGCTGTGCATCCAAATGTAGATGTTTCTCGAGGTTGTGAAATATATTCGTTGCTAATATATTTGACCGTAGCAATGACAGACAGCGAAAGGGTCATAATGCTTTTTAACATCTGTAAATGTTGATTAAAATGTTATTTTTGGTTTTTTGACAAGTGAGGTAAAAGACTCTGCTGCTGGATGCTAGGTCTTAGAGAAGACCTTAGGCACACATTTGTTCTTGTAGTAGTAGTGAAATTCCATTTTAATCCAATTCCTTCTTTGAAATATTCTCAAGCTGATAAAACATAAGTGCTCAAGTCTGTTCCTTAACTGAGATGTCCACTGAAGGTGCTTTTTGTTAGAGCTTTCAATGCTTCAAATACAAATCTAAAAGTGTGTGATCCTATGTCTAAAACTGGACTGGTGAGCATTGTGTTTGATTAAATATGGCAATGAAAAGTAGCATTACATATTGCTTTATATACCACAGTATAGCAAAATTGCAAATTAAAATGTGCATGTAAGAAAAAAACACTTTTTTTTTTTTTTTTTTTTAATCCTCATCATCCCAAGGAAGCTGAAATGCATTCATGTGAACAAAGAGTGAATTGCTGTTATGTCTGGAAAAATATGTTAGCGTAAGCAGTAGATCGTTTGAATCCTTGACATGTAACATTAAGAGGAAATAATTTCTGACTTGTGATGAATTTCTACTGCTAAATTCCTTCAGTAGTGCCTATTTATGATACTGTGCCTTTTCATGAGCAGCAGAAACATACCCTAGAGTTTCTAGTCATGTTTTTCTCTAATCTCTGTCATTTTAGAAGCATCTGAAATGGTGATGGTAGTAATAATAATAATAATAATAAAAATCAGTTTCGTAACCTTATACATTTAAGGATGTATTTGTATTTTTCTCTTCCTTTTGCCAGCTCTGGGTAGATCTGCTGAACTGCTGGGCCTGGACTCCACGCAGCTAACTGAAGCACTGACACAGAGGTCAATGATACTCAGGGGAGAAGAAATCCTAACACCTCTTAGTATACAACAGGTAAAGGCATCTCGGTTTTGACATGATTTTAGGTCTGTTAAATATATGGCTTGGTCTTCAAGTCCAAGGAAATCATTGGTCACTCGGGAACAGAAGCTTAGCTCATGCATCAGAGCTGCTATCAAAACTACTGCATAGTTTTTTAGGGAAGGGTATAATTTAACTTCCAGAAATCTCTGTAGATTCCATCCTAACATTCTGTCCGTGGCTTGTAGCTTGGCTCTTGTTATTCTTACTAAGCCTGATCGTTTACCATTTTTTTCAAATCCTAATCCTGTAGGCTGATATTTTTCATTATGGACATTTGTGTCAGGTGGGCATTTTTTAAACTTTCAGCAGAAATAATTTTATTATTTATGAGAAAGAGATTAGCAGTAGGTATACATAACATTATGCATACCACTAGAAAGGGGTAAACTAAGATCATAGAATCACAGAATGTATGGGGTTGGAAGGGACCTCTGAAGGAACCCTCCTACAATAAGCAGGGACATCTCTACCTAGGTCAGGTTGCCCAGAGCCCCATCAAGCCTGACCTTGAATGACTCCAGGGATGGGGCCTCCACCACCTCTCTGGACAACCTGTTCCAGTGTTCCACAACCCTTATATTAAGCAACTTCTTCCTGATGTCCAACCTAAATCTAGCCTTTTCTAGCTTAAAACCATTACCTCTCATCCTACTGCAACAAACCCTTGTAAACGGATCCTCCCCCACCTTCCTATAGGCCCCTCAGGTACTGGAAGGTCACTATAAGGTCCCCCAGAGCCTTCTTTTCTCCAGGCTGAACCACCCCAACTCTCTCAGCCTGTCTTCATAGGAGAGGTGCTCCAGCCCTCTGATCATTTCTGTGGCTCTCCTCTGGACACACTCCAACAGGTCCACATCCTTCTTGTGCTGGGGGCTCCAGAGCTGGCCACAGTACTCCAGGTGAGGTCTCACCAGGGCAGAGTAGAGGGGCAGAATCACCTCTCTTGATCTGCTGGTCACAGTTCTTTTGATGCAGCCCAGGATGCAATTGGCCTTCTGGGCTGCCATTGTGCGTTGGTGGCTCATGTCCAGCTTTTCATCCACTAATACCCCCAAGTCTTTTTCCATAGCATGTCCTCTCACAGCATGTATTGATAATGCTGTTTGCCCCAGCTGAGGTGCAGGGCCCTGCACTTGGCCTTGTTGAACCTCATAAGGTTCACCTGGGCCCACCTCTGCAGCCTGTCCAGGTCCCTCTGGATGGCATCCCATCCCTCTGGCATATCAGCTGTACCCCCCAGCTTGGTGTCGTCAGCAAACTTGCTGAGGGTGCACTGGATGCCACTGTCAATATCATTAATGAAGATATTAAACAACACTGGTCTCGGTATGGACCCCTGAGGGACACCACTATTCACCTTTTTCCATCTGAACACTGAGCCATTGAGCACTACTCTCTGGATGTGACCATCTGGCCAATTCCTTATCCACCAAGTGGTCCACTCATTGAACCCATATTTCTGCAACTTAGAGAGATGTTATTTCCTACCCTTCTTTTTCTCTTCCTCCACACCTTAAGTTTATAATTCCTTAATTTTTGAAAACTTTAACCTTGAAATATAATTTTAAAGCCACATGGGCATACAGCTGTTGTAACTTACGCTGTTAAAGCTTAAATGGTCATGCTCTGCACGTGCTGATACAATTGCTGTCAAGGTCACAGGAATACAAACCTGCTTGTGTTACACATTGCTTTATGCTGCGCAAAGGGTGCTGACCAGCAGAGTCTGGTAAGTTCTCAGTTACAGGGTTGATTGATGCGTTGTGTATTCCTTCTTTAATGCAGGCAATAGACAGCAGAGATTCTATGGCTATGGCACTTTATTCTCAGTGTTTTGCTTGGGTCATTAAGAAAATCAACAGCAGAATCAGGAGCAAGGAAGACTTCAAGTCCATTGGAATTTTGGACATATTTGGATTTGAAAACTTTGAGGTGAGTTTCAAAAGTTTGTTGAAATGGATTGTCTGGTATTTATGCTTCGTTATCTTCACTGAAACCTGGTTATTAACCATGTTATGACTTAAACTAGTTCTTTGTTTGCAAAGTGAAATACTTGGAGCTATGCGTTTTTGAAAATTTCTTGTCTCTTTAGGTAAATCGCTTTGAGCAGTTCAATATTAACTATGCAAATGAAAAGCTTCAGGAGTACTTCAATAAGCACATCTTCTCTTTGGAGCAACTGGAATACAGCAGGTGAGAGATACAGACGAAATTGAAAAGAATTTTGAAAATATCAGTATTCACTTGAAATCTGGGTTCCCAGCTACGTTAGCCTCCTTGGGAAATCTCTGTCTAGAACTACGTATTTTTTAAAAGCAAGCTGATTTTGTTGTAATTTGCAAGATAAATACATCAGCTCCTCGTATTTCTATATTTAAAGTAACATTGTCATAGCTATCAATAAACAGGCCCTCCTTATTTTCCTTAGGGAAGGACTAATTTGGGAGGATATTGACTGGACAGACAATGGCGAGTGCTTAGATCTCATTGAAAAGGTAATAAATAATTTGATACCAGTACCTATTTCTAGTTTTTGTTCTGAGGTAGTATGTCTGTAATTGCCAACGCAAAGAACAAGTGAGGAGAAAGGTGGATCTTGCATGTTTAAATAGTGAACTTTTAATCAGGTCATTTTCATGCATGGATATATTATAGATTATATTGCAAGCTTAATATATGCATCTTTCCTTGATTATATACAAAAGCAACATTTGGAGCTGATTAAGAAGAACAGAAAGACGGGATAGAGAATGACAATGTCTTGCTCCTATAATAGTTTTTCATGGGATGTAGATAATCTTCATTTGTTGCCTGCCAATTTTGGCTTCATCCATAATTTGGTTTGTGTTCTGATTTGTAGTAAAGGAGCATGCGAAAGAGCATGAAGTTTCTGCAGAGTTATTGGTAGGAACATGAACGGTGCGGGGCAGATGAGTTCATATTGTAACTCCGAGCGGGTGACAAAGCCAAAGTTACATATCATTTCATCCAGGTTCGCTTCTGCCAGCAGTACTGCGTGAGTTTATCTCCGTAGCAGGCTGTGTGGCTGCCTGAGTTTAGACAACCACAGATGTCAACCGCTGATGGCAGCGGGCAGGGGATCCGGCTGTCAGGACGTGACCGTGGTCGGGGTGCTGTGGTTTGTCAGGAGCTGCTCTAGGACGATGGGAAGCGGCTTGTTAAAATGTGCACCTGGAGAAGCGCATTTTTCTGAGAGGCCGTATCAACCTGAAGCTCGCTGGACACATTAATTAACTGCGGGGTAGCTTACTTTGTTTACCACCTCTTCTAGTACGAGGAGGAGGGAACATCAAAGAAAATTACACAGAGGAGCACACAAAGCAGAGGAGGTTGTGTGCAACCGAACTGTGTATCTTTTGCTGTGCCCCAGGGCACTGTGGGTGCTAAAAGCTTGTATTCATTCAACGATTAAGTAGATAATTTTATGGAAGAAAAATTTTTGAAAGGCTCTTTACGCAAACTCCCCCATTTTAAAGGACTCCTGATCATTGGAGATCTGGAAGCTGGGAATGTATTCTGGGGCAGTGTCATTGTATGCACCTAGAAACTGCCTGCATCAGGAGAACTTGCTTCTTCCAGCTTTTTTATTTTCCCCATGTTTCATATGCTGTATGTTTCAAAAGAAGTGTTGCCAGAAAAATAGAATTGCAGTCTTCTGAGAGTGGGGTTTTAGTTGTGTACAGGAGGCTTTACACCTCTCTGTACACAACAACTTCAAGGAGTTTCTGATTTTTCCAAACTGGGGACATCTGTCTCTATCTGTGCACTAACTCATCTTCTGCCTCTTTTTGCTTTCCTAGAAACTGGGGCTGCTGGCACTCATCAATGAGGAAAGCCATTTTCCTCAAGCTACTGACTCCACCTTGCTTGAGAAGTTGAATACCCAGCATGCTGTATGTGATGTTTTGCTCTTGTTTTCTGTGCAAATTCTGTAGAAATTGATGGCTCAAATATATGGGTGCATAGCATATGGCAATCCGTATCGTTTGCTATCAAGACTGAGTTGCTTACCTGGAAGAACATATCCTTGTTACTGTGTAGTTAAAGGTTTCCATATTGGTGAATAAGCCAAATTCTGCACTTAGCTAGAGATCTGACAACCTGCAGTAACTCAGATTCCTAGGATAATAATTTCAAGAATTTCTGGGATACAAGCATATCCACCGATCTTTGTAACTGCCAGTTTAAAACAGAGCCTTCTTTTTCAAAGTGTCTCTAATAGATGGTTCTGCCAGATGGGTTCAGGTTTAGTATAATGCCTTTTTAGATACTATAAATCTGTTATTACTGCATTTGAAGCATCCCAGACTAACAAATCCTATTATCATTATAAATCGGTTGTTTGCTTTTGGAGCACTAATCTTCCAGGGAGGTCACTGGAAGACAATGGTTTGTTTAGGTCTGGGTTGAGAGGATAATGTGACCCTTTGTATCATTCCACTCCCTGACTCCCCCCCTCCTGAAGTGGTTTTATCTTTTCTTTCCTCTCCAATTAGAACAATCCTTTTTATGTAAAACCAAGAGTTGCTGTTCACAACTTTGGAGTGAAGCACTATGCTGGAGAGGTAATTTTCTTTTTTTTATTTGCTGAAATTATTCCAAATGGAGTTTTCATTAGTTTAATTTTACCCTGCGGCTGCTCAAAAGGAACTAAAGCGTTCTGTTCCCTCAGCACTTTTTACAGTACCGCTCTTGTGAGAGGTGCCTGACTACTTGGCGTGTTGGTTGAATCAGCTCTGTTTCCTGGTAGGTCCAGTATGATGTCAGGGGGATTTTGGAGAAGAACAGAGATACTTTCAGAGACGATCTCCTGAATTTGTTACGTGAAAGCAGGTACGTTTCTGCAGTTTTTGTTTAGAATATGATGTTAAGGGCTGTGGTGTCACCTAGTTCTGTCAGGGTTTATCACCTAATTCTGCCGGGCTTTGAATATGTTACATTTTGTGTAGCATCGGACCTTGAAAGAGTTGAAATGAGCATAGAAGAAGTATCAGAGGTGCCTGTAAGCACATCTGGCTGTAGTCGGTTCCCATGAAATCGGGTTTTCCCACATTGTAGAGTACCTCATCCCTGTTCAGTCCAGGGGGTGGCTAGAGAGCTCACTTGCTACTCTGTGGTGGGGAAGGATGCTGAAAGCTAGCGGTGGCTTTTAACTGTTTCAGGGTGCCTCAGAGGCAGCGTGCACGCGTGGCTTTTTGCTTTGCATACAGCCTGGTTTGCTTGTATTTCTGGCATTCCCCTATTTAGTTGAAAGCTTAGTGTGAGGGACCTACCACAGTGCAAATTGCCGTATAGTAATTGCTTCAAAGGGAGAATTTCTATGAAGGTGTGCGTTACTGAAAGTCTGGGCTTGGAGGTCTCTGGTCCTGCATGCCTCCTCTCATTCTGCTGTGTAAGGTCTGAGGATCCTTACAGCAGTACCCTGTGAGCCAGAGCGGTACCACGTCCCTTTTTGTGCATATGGTTAGGACTCCAGGACACACAGAAGGGTGGCAGAAGAGGAGGGAGCTGAGCCTGGGCATTGCTGTCTCAGCTGCTGCCTCACCCTTCCCATCCAGGCATCCTGCCTTGCTGTGTGAGTTGCTTGTTTGTAAATCCCTTAAGCCCTTTTGTGCAGTGGGAAGTGCTAATAAGCATTTCCCTCTCTGTGTTGTTAGTTCTGGTTTCATGACATATCTGAATAGCATCTGTCAGTTGAAGTATGTAGGTAAAAGTAAGCAAGGAGTTAAAGCTGCTGGGCCTGGTTTTGCTCTTGCACCAACATCTGTCTGGAGCTCAAGTTAAAAGGTCTGTGTTTCTGTAGAAGCAGTAAGAGGAGGACACCTGACTGACAGGGTGAAACACAGCATACATGGCTGGTTTCGGAAAGCGAGGCTCATGTGGGTGGTTGTTTTGTGTTAGGGCCCCAGCCAAGCTGGAAGTCTTGTTTTTTACTCTCAGTTCCATTATAGTTTCCGTTAGTTCCGTACAGTTTCCGTTATAGTCAGCTGGAGTTTTGGTTGAGTGAGCGGAGTAAAATGCAGCAAGGACTTCAGGAATCGCACTTCACTTCCCTAAAGATGTGTTGGGAGTGGAGAAGGAGGAAACTGTTTTGTTTTGCTTTGGTGGGTTTTTTTTTTTCTCCCTTGCATAAATTCTGCAAAGGCAAAATCTATTGCTTATTAAACATTACGTAGAAAATCAATAAGCATTTTTTTGGATGGAGGAGCTGCTTTCTCAGGGGCAGTATTTTCTTTGCATTCTATGGTGGTAACCTCATAGTCTGTTAATGTATACTTTAGAGAGATTCTTTTTCTTTCCCATTTCAGTCTTGATTTCATCTATGATCTATTTGAACACGTTTCAAGTCGCAACAATCAAGAGACTCTTAAATGTGGAAGCAAGCACCGAAAACCCACCGTCAGTCTCCAGTTCAAGGTTAGTTAATGTGTTGTCTCTGCTCTGTAGCTAATCGGTGGTAGATAAACCAGTTCAGTAAAGAACAGTTGCAGATTAAAACAGGCGAAGCTTCAGCATCAAGACTTTGCAGTCTCTTCTATGAAACGGCACTTAATAACGGATGGATTGGCCGTACGAGCTAGCTTCAAGCAGACACTCACCTTTGCATCACACCATCTGCACAAAACTCTTGTTACTTCCCCCTTGCTTATTTGTCCTTATTTTAAAGCTCATATATGAAGTTGCTCTCTCTTGTCCTGGTTTTTCTTTCTAAGCTAAAACCACCCACAAAATCACACAAAGCCTTGCAGCGGTTCCTCTATTCTAAGAAAATAAGTACTGAATAAATAGCTCATTAAGGTGTCGCTTCGCTTTTTAACTGTATGTTTGGAAAGCATTTTTATTTAACACCTTTGCATGAGGCTTTGTAGCCCTCCCATCAAAAATGGCACCAAATTGAAATCTAGCATAAAGTCTATCTGCAAATTATTTAAAAGATTGGCACAAAACCTTTTCTAAATTGCAGGAGTACAAGTCTGGATTAGTTGTCTTTCAGTTTATTTGAATTAATATACGTTTGCAGAGTTCACTTGTTTTTTTTGTAAGGGGAGCAGACTCAGACCCCTTGAGGGCAGATTTTATCCTAATAGACTATTGCCAAGCATTGGCCAGAACAGCAAGGAGCGTGTGCTGGGGCACACACAGCGTCTTTTATTAAAAACCACTGATGTTATAGTCCCTGGACAGCTTGCCTTGTGCTGCCACCGCTCGTCTCAGACAATGCCTACGTGTTGTGGTGACGTGCTGTTATTTGCTAGCTCCCAGGGGCAGCAGAAGGTGCTGTTTCCACTTTGTCATTTCTGCCTGTGCAAAACAGACTTTTAAGACGTTACTGTATAAAAATTAACCATATTTTTGCGCCCACTTTGCAAGGCAGAACATAATGTAGAGTTTCTGCTCTTCTCCCTCAGATCCCCAGGACAACATAAAGCATGATAAAACATGAAATCAAAACATTATTGCCTCTTATCTAAAGCTGGAGTAACTGACCGTTAACCAGCTGGGCTGCTTTACAAGGGGTTGACCCTCACATCATGCGGTCCCCTAAGAGTTAGCTTGGGTGGTGCTGCCATATTTTAAAGCCTTCCAGGGATTAGTCCGTCTCATTTTAACTGAAGATAAGAACTTTGCCTTCCCAGTTTTATTCTCATGATAGGTTGGTTAACTCTTCTTTTCATTTGACAGCCTGCCTAATGTGTGCCTGGGGGTGCGTGCAGAGTAGCTGAGGTTAGATACCATCTGTTTTCAGCCTATCGCTTAAAGCAGAGCAAACTTCAGATTAGCTCATAACCCGACAGTGACTTAGAGGCGTGCAGCACTGCAGAATCTGGCTGTCTCTACCACAGAGGAGTGTGAAAATAGGCTAAAATATTTTCATTTAGACTCACCAACTTTTCGGGTCTTTGTAAGTAGTAGCCTGCGCTGAGAGAATTGGCTTAGTCGTCCATAGAAGCTTGGTGTTCACACAGGTTTAATACAGATGAAGCCATTACTTTTTGAAGCTGTAAATATTTGTCTTTAGAGAAAAGTATTTGTCTTTTTATCTTTTGGCAGTTTAATGTTTGCTGCCCCTGACTCCTGGTCCCTGGGCTGGCAAAGGCAAACGAACCAAGAGCTATCATTTATGTTCCCAGGCACTTCACCATTCGCTCCCTTTGTTCTGTACCAGCTCTTGTGCGCAGCCACAGCTCTGCCTGTTGCCTCCACCACTTCATGTTTAATCATCAAGAAAGCCCTCGGTTTGCAGATTACAGCAGGAATTTGTTGTAACAGACTGCCATTGGCAGTTTCGCTCCAGAACATATGGTAGGACACACAGTGTTGCTCCTTCAAAAAGTGCATTTTCTGTCTCCTTGGCAGCCTGCTCTGGATGCTCTCTGCTGCCTGGCATGAAGTGCCACCTTCGAGGGGTGAGACGTTATCACTGCTGGCTTGCTGAGCTCTTCAGAGCCTGGGCTCCCCTTCTATACAGTCATTCGTATCGCCACAGAGTAAATGCAAGTCTGCAGTTTTAAATGGTTTAGCACACTTAATGATACAGAATGAGGCAAGTTGGAATCAGATGAGGAATGACGGCTCGGGCGGGAAAGGGATGGATGTGTAATTAAAGTAATAATCATAAAAGGACTGAGGGATTTTTGTGTTTTTTTATCTCCAGGCTGAGGTTCAAACAACTAATAGTCTAATGCGTATTGGGTCATTCAGAGTTCTAAAACTAGAAAATCAATGTTTTCTTCTATTTTTATGTAGCTGAGCCTTGTAATCTCTCTTTTTATTGTTAAATGCAATTAGGTGTCACATGAAGTCGCTGTGAAACTGTCTGCTTAATGCTGTTGGCATTGTTTTTCAGTAAGATGTCTTTTCTTTGCCACCTATTCTTTACTCAATTTTTATTAATTTCAGGAGGAGGGGTGTTTTAAAGTCTTACTGATACAGCAATGTCTACTGTATTCTGAAGTAATTATTTTTTTCAGAAATTTAATTTTTTTATCCTACCCTCTTTGTTGACTTAAATGTATAATCAGTGTCCTTTTAGCAAGAAAGGTTGAGACCGCACAGGAGAGAGGAACTCCCTGTGCACAGAACGCTGCTGATGGCAGGGAAAATGAAAGCGAGTGGGTATAGGATGGTTGGGATAAAAAGAGGAAATCTGGTTCTGTGGGTATTTCAGTTTTCTCTTAGACCCATTATCCTTCCTTTTGACTTGCTCAAGTTTTGCAGTTTGGGAACACAGGTCCTAAGTCTTAAGCGGTCATTTGAAAGATCCCTGAAACATCAACTTTCCAATTTGACATTTCCTTATGAACAATTTTCTTCATATCAATCT
Organism: Eurystomus gularis; assembly: GCA_013400335.1. NCBI lineage: Eukaryota > Metazoa > Chordata > Aves > Coraciiformes > Coraciidae > Eurystomus > Eurystomus gularis. The sequence continues at coordinate 87,446 of VZZY01011151.1, read as the reverse complement.
GTTTATCCTGTTCACTGTGATGATAGTTTTGATCAGAAGGGCCGGTGGAAGAAACAAACACGCCCGTATTGGTTCTGTATGTTCACAAGCAGGAGCTTACCCGCTACGGTAATTTCTGGTGATACCACTAGGTGTTGCAGTTAGATGTTGTCTGCAAGAGCTTCTGCAGGGGCATGTCGCTTGTACAAAGAGTTGGCTTGTGAAGTCCTGTCTTTTTTCTACCTGTGTTTCAGGAATCGCTTCATTCTTTAATGGCTACACTGAGTTCTTCAAATCCCTTCTTTGTTCGGTGCATCAAACCCAACGTGCAGAAGGTAAGATTTAAAGCTGTGCTCGTCTTTTCTGTACATCTCAGGCCTAATGCCTGTCTGGTTATTTACCGCTGTGTGAGGCAGAGAGTAGTGTCCTGATTTTGTAAAAATTTTGGCTGATTTTGTAAAAGGCTCTACAAGGTGAAGGCACTGGGAAAGGCTTTGAGGGTTTTTTTAATTTTTTTTTTTTTTTTTTGGCACGTGGGCCATGGCTTTGGGCACCTTTTTAGTAGTCAGTGCTCACAACTCTGGTGAACGACTGGCACTAAGGATGGTTATAAAAGGAAGGTAGGAGGCCACACTGCATGTTTGACAATTCTGAGAGCCTTTTTAGGAAGAAAATGTCAAAACTGCAAAGCTTGTTTTAAATCACTGGAAGCAGTGAATGGTGGTGCATATGGCAAAACTGGCGGGAATGACTGACTGTCATCAGACCCTTAGTCCTATTTGTGTACAGTTCTGGGTGTCTTCGTGCTGGTTGCTTTGTTCTGTTACAGAATTATGTTTTAACAGAGACTGGAAACTAAGGCTTACTGCATCAGTTTGTCTTTTGAGTCACAGATAAAAGCGATGTCAAGACTTACATAGATGTGTTGGAGGGCTCTCCAGAAATGAAGCAGTAACGGTATAGTAATTCCTGAAGTTAGTGTTGTTAGCCTGGTCCTGATATTCTGGGGTTTTGTGCACCTCTTTTTACCATTATTTGGCTATGATCTGCTTGTGTCAAAAATGCGACGGGCAGAGGTGCTAATGAATCTGGTTTATGGTTTTCACATGGCAACTTAGAAATAGGTGACTTTGCTATAAATCCAGTTTTACATGTTACGTTTTTCTGGGATATCTGGTTAATCAGGACGCGAACACATCAAACCTGGCAAGTTTCATTGCAGGTTTTTGTGTTACCTGGATGGTATGTCCTTGTCTGTACCTGTTTTCAGTTGCTAACTGTTAATTCTCCTTTTGCACTGCAACTTAACGGTGTGTCAAATAACAGGCAGGTTGTAGACACCTTAGGAAGAGAGACCAGCCTGGGAGCAAGTAAGACGTGCTTTCTGCGTCCTGCAGTGTTTGGTGCTCTGAGGTGCGCAGCCACCAGGTAGCCAGAGCCACGTGGGTGACAGGGCCTGGACCAGCAGCTGGGGTCTGTGAGCTGATGGGTGTCACAAAGGCCCTGATCACTGAGGGAGCGAGGTTTTGAAAAGCTTGTCTTCTTCCCTGCTCCCATTTCTGCCTGGAAGCCTCGTGACCCATATAAAGCTCACCTGCTGCTACTGCAATGTAAGAAGAATTTTTCTTAGTCTTTTTGCATCCAAGTAAGGCTCATCTCCACGGTACCAAAGTCACAAGGATTTGCCATGGTTGATACAAGAACCAGGCAGTTACTGCATTTCCATAGCAAGGAAAACACCAAGTTCCCACTCTTGTGTGCCTTGTTGCTCTACCAGTCTTTTCTCACTAGAATGCTCCATCCCTGACAAATTTGGCATATGCTACTGTAGCTGCACATATATTTTACTATCGTTAAAACAAAGTTCTCACAGAATTAGCAGCTGTGCAAGCAGAAGGAGCTTGAGACAGCCTCAGTCTCAGGAAACCACATCTAACTGTGGGAGTGCATGCAGGAACAGATTGGGAAATTCCTGCATACGATCTCTTTCAAAGTATATACAAAATGTCACTGAAATCTTACATTAAAATGTTGGTCCTTGTTTTCCATTTGCTTTGATTGCAAATTTAACTCGATTCAATGGCTTTACCAAATCAGAAATCCTATTTGAAGAACAAAAGCAGAGAAAAGGGTCACCCAGTTTACCTGTTGTAGCTGATTCAGTAGAAGACTTGATAGAAAATGAGAAGGAAAGCCGTGTATAATACTTGTTGATGACATTCTTCACTCAGGGAAGTCTTCTCAAAAAGCATTGTTGGGATTCAGTGTTTTAAGTTGTGTCCGCGGTGCACTGCTCTCTGTCCCCGCCCCGTGTCTCACAGACACGGTGATTCTTAGTGCCAATCTTGTGAGCGTGTTGGTGTTGCTCCTCCTGCAACGGTGCAGGTGCAGCAGCAGGCACCTGAACGATATTTGGCTCCTCTGTATCTCAACTGGATTCTGTGGATACGTTAAACATTTCGTAGTTGATCCTGTCATGTAACTTCTTGAAACATTCAGATGAGCTGCTGAAACAGAAACTGGGATCGAAAGGAAGTGAAAAATCTTCACTGAGCATTTTCCTCCATTTTCCATCCATAGCTTTTTACTCTGCAGTGATGGCGATACAGAATGATAAAATGTCACTCTTCAAAAAGTACTAAACAGTGCCTGCTAAATAGGCACCATTGTGCAATGGTGTGCGCTGTTGTGCAATCGTGTGCAAGAAAGAGATGTTTTAATTGCTTTTTTGAAGTATGCAGCATTGAAGGAGAGCTGGACCAGAGAGATTGAGTAAGGAGAGAGCTGGAGTTGTGTTATCGGGAGCAAAGCCTGTCTAGCTACTTGTTGTTCTCAGAGTTGGATACGAATAGGTGACACACCTATTGGCGAGCATCCTCTGTAGCTCTGAAGGGGAGGAGCTGGTGGGGCTCGAGCTGTTTTCCTTTGGAAATTTATGTTTGAATTCTGTAGGTGAATGAGGTTAGGCAGATGCAAGACAAATTCAAGTGTTTGAAAAGCAGAACGTGCAGCAGACAGTACTTCCTCTGCTCTTCTAGGCAGTGAAGTGTATTCCTGTTGGATAAGAGATGTGATAATTTACAGTAATTATTTGATTTTTTAATTGATCAAAAGTGTAATTTTTAAATATGTTACAATGGCAAGCAAAAACAATTCAGCATATGCAGTGAACCACTGAACATTTCCATATCAAAGCAGGAGCTACACTCATTAGTGCGATTTCCTAAAGGGAGTGCAGAGAGTACACGACCTTTTGTCACAAGACATTTCAGTGACCAGGCCTCAGACAGAACAGAGGACCCATTAATCTTCGGGAGACCCCTGAACAATCACTGTATCTGTTTTCACAGTTTCCAGTCTGTTCTGAGCTAGCCACAATGTGGAAACTTTTCCACTTGGTATACTTAATGAGTATTTTCTGCTAATGAATGGTCTTTCTCCTCAGCTCTCCTTATCTTCCATGCAGCTTGCAGAACTACAGATCATTTCATCTTTCTGAACTTTGGCACATCTTTCTCTGTTTCTTGGCCTCATGTTTCTTTTGTTGCCTCCTGTTCTACTTGATAATGATTCCTCCCTGCAACCTTGCCTTTTCTGGTCTCCATCTAACCTTTTTTGTGCACCTTAAATTAAAACAAAATCAAACAAACAAAAACCCCAACAACAACAATACACAAAACCCCAACAAAACAAAAAGACTGTCATTTCAAAACAAAGTATAACCATTGCTGTAGCCGCCAGCTGAATGTTTCTTGCAGCTTACTGCTGTTAATAAAGTTACTAGTCCTTGGTGCTGCTCAGGAGACAGTTCAGGACAATTTGAAGATCTGAACTTCCTATGCAAGCTGTTCCAGAGGAATTTTCCTGTTGGTCAGAAGGAGCCAGCCTCAGGCAGATTGGCTCAAGTGCCTTCTCAAGTTCCCTTCTCCATTTTAGGAACTTTCGTCCAAAAATACATTGTCATTGTCATTGTGGGTGGCCCTCACCTCCAGCATCTGCATAGCCTCATCTGTGCTGGTCTCCTGAAACCTTGATTAGTACAGTTTGCTTTTGTAATTCCCTGTAATTTCTATTCTTGACAGGTTCAGACGTGGCTGTTAGATCGTGCCCATAGATTGGTGCATCCACTTCTCTGGTTACAGATCTAAGTCCAGTTTGGTCCTAATAGGGAAAATCCTGGCTTCATCAGAGTCGGCATGAAGTATTTGATGTTGACAAGAATTTCTCTTTTTAAATCTTTTTAGGAAACCTATGTTGGTGTGTGCCACCTGGACAGGATGGCAGAGTCTCTACTTGCCTCCCTTCCTGCGCATGTATCGTCTGTCTCATTCCTCTGTTGCAGTGACGGTCTTGCCCCTGGCAAGATACAAGCTGCCTTCTCTGAAGCCTGTGAGCTCTGAAGGGGTGATTCTATTTCTCTGGAGGTTTTTTTATATTAATTTTTAAAATCTTAATATTTAATTAGGTAAGGTAAGGAAATGAGACAAAAATGAAACCTGCATTGTAAGCCTACTGCAGGGTAGGGGTTACAGGGAGCAACAGAAAAAGTGAAACCAGTCATAACTTTGCAATTCAAAGGCAGACTGGTAGAAAAAGGTCTGCGAGGCTTACTGCTGCTTGGGAGTCCTGTCATGCTCCATATTCATTCTGGGAAAATTATTATCAAGGCAATAAGATGGCTAGCATCGCTCTGGGGACAGAGCCCTTGAAAGGATCAAGGTACGGCTGTTGGCACCTGCAGTTGCTTTGCGGCACAGGTCGTTAACAGCCGTGAGACGCCCTGGAATAGCAAGCAGTGTGGCCCCTAATATGAAATAAGAAGCAAACCTATTTTGTTTGGCGTCTGGATTAAACCTGTGCTCTTAAAACAGCTCTGAATCATTGCAAACATAAGTATAGCATGATAGCAACCTAAGCACCGGTTAGAAGGATCGCTCGGGAGCACGGTGCAAGGTAACAAGAGAACAGCTTGACCCCCTCTGCGAGGGCGACTGTGCACAGGGTGTGGAGCAGGTACCAGTCCAGCAAACACAGGAAGTGAACTGGTTGTCAAGCTGGAATTGCAATATTGTCATACTGACTGTATGAATTACCGAGTTTGCCTTGTAAAGGGACTTTTTTTGCAGAAATACGGATAAGGACAGTGCAAGTAATGCCGCTGCATTGAGAAGAGCACTGACATAAAACCTTGACAGATGCAGGGAGGGAGACTCTGAGCTTCAGTGATGTTCTACTGTCCCTTCAGCACAGGATTGCTAAGCATCCAGATAAAAACTTTACTTTTAAAAGCATCTATTGCACATCCTGCTACAGTTGTATATCAAGCATGTGCTTTATACACCAGCCTCAGTCACTCAGCAGACTCTGGGTCTCCTTACTGGAGACCCTTACTTTGTGGGTTTTGTTTTTAAAGATGCTGAGCCCAGCAGTTAAATGGCCCTAAATGGAGATGTCTTTATGGTTTACTCATGGAGCTGGAGGGCCCTGGAGTAACCCTTCTGCAGTGAAAGTGCAGTGTTCTCTGGTACTGGGAGCTAGCAGATCACAGGGGACATTTGACTTGGTATCCATAAGAAAAAGGGAATAGAAAGCCTGATCATCATGTTAATAGCTACTCTGTCATACTTTAAAAGTAAAGGGTATAGATTATATGGCCAGGTACAGCTGCTGGGTGCGCACAGTGCTATCTGTAGGAAGTAGTATTCATCATACCTGTCTAGTAGTATTCATATATAGCTATAGAAGCAGCTCATGTATTAGAGATCCTTACTGCCTATTTTAAAAATCTCTCTTTAATCTCAGTTGTTCTCAATAAATACTTGTTTTAAGAAGGCTTTCTGGCTGCCGGTTACTGCTGTTGTTGCTTCTGGAGGAAGAAAAGCCACAGGCTCTGAGCCACAGTTTGGGCTTGCTGGGGCAGCATGGGACAGGCTCAGGGAGCTGCTGGTCGGGCTTATCCTTTGGGAGGAGAGCAGCCGCTTCCCAACAACATAGCATGTTGGCCCAAGCTCGCAGGCCAACAAGTGCATGAAGCCAAATTCAAACTATTTATCCATAGCCCTTTAATTCATAAGGCTTTGTTGTTCATAATCAGGAAGGCGCAGTCGTAAGGTGTGGCATCGTGCCTGGCCAACGCTGCTTAATTCAGCTACCTGGATCTTGTCGCCTTGGGTTTTGCAGAATTACATAGCTTCAGATCAAGACTTGTGGAGTTTGTCCCAGCTGCACATTTTCTGGCACATCACTCGAGTAATTAGGTCAGGCGCTAGAAGACTCCTTAGGTAAAAGTGATAAGGAGAGTGGGGGTGAGGAAAGCAATCGCTCCTGCTCGCAAAGTGCCGGCAGTGATGTTACGTCTGAAGCTGCAACCATGGCTGAAAGATCTAGACAATTCCTGCAAGGAGTTTTGTGCTACGTGGGAAGTGCCTGTCTTCCGTGCCACCTCTGAAAGATCGCTCCCATCACTCCTGCGGTGCAGCGCGTCAGTTATGCTGCCTGGGAGCCACCAAGTTGTCCCTTTGTCCCCATCTCAGAGTGTCGCTGCTTCCTGGGCTGAAGTAGGTCATTCCACTCTCCAGGCAATCACCCAGACAGGCATGTCCTCCTTCTTCATCAAGGTTTGTTGTTTACTCCGCAGAGCTGGCTAGGCATCCCTTTGCTCAGCGCTAAGGTTTGTCTGTCAGTGACCGTGGTGTAAGGAGTTTAAAACTGAGATGTTCAAGGCTGGGGTTAGAGAGCTGCGATGGTGCTGCCGGGGAGGAGCAGACACTGTGCTGTAGAGATTGCGTCAAACTCCAGGCAGTGCAAGCAAACAGATTTTTGCATGTTTTGCAGCACGTATATGCACAGTTGCCAAGCTTCCCAGAAAAACCATGTGGTAGGACTCTGTCCACAAGTGGTAGGAGTCATTGTTAGATCTCAGATAGTAATGGTGACAGCGTGGTCTTGTGAGCAGGGAGGGGGGACGCATGGGGAGCAAACGCTGCTTCAGGAGGGGCTGGGAGGAGATGGCCTGAATGGCAAAGTAGCAGGCAACTCTGGGGAAAAACAAAGTGCCTAGGGATTTGTACTACTATATTACTACTCGCTGTGTAGTTCAGTGTAATATTTAGAAGTGAGAAGAGTTTTGACTGCTGCGATGATTGATTTGTCAGCAGCAGAAGGTCTTCCTACCTCCAGCTGACTTCAGGCACTGCAGTAATTCTGTATTTTGTACCACCTGGTGGGTTTTTTTGTGGTTTATGAATTCCTTCGTATGTGGTTGTGTGACATGGAGGGGCATTTGTGGCACTGCAGCTACTGATCCCAAGACTGAAGTATTTGCTTGTTATAAATATGGAGCAAAGAACTTTGCTTTTCTTCCTTCTTGTGCACTCTACCAAGTATTTGAATCGCAAGCATTGTCATGCAAATGTATGCACAGAAAAAGTGTGTACTTCATCAAGCTTTGGAAGTTTTCTATTTTAACCACAACAAAAAAAATATCCCCCCACATCTCTAGATGGCAATTGACATTCAAATCCTGTTTGCTGTGTTCTCATGGTAACTACTCCAAGGGAATATGCACAGTCCATGATAAATAGACATCCTTAGAGCTCCAAAAGCATCGCTGGGGTAGAGAGTGGTGTTCTCTAGCAAAAACTTTAACATTTGTAACTCTCTTGCTAAACTGTGTCTTAGGGCATTTTGTGCTTTTTATCTCTTAAGGTTTAGGAATCTGTTGGCTGTGAGATATATTTACATTCTTGATGACTATATGGTGAGATTAGTCCTCGTGTCCTGTTAGTCAGGAATATCTGCAGTGGTTGCTGTAGAGCCAGCCCCTCGCTAGGCTTGACTTCCTTTGAGTAGCAGCAGGAATGAATTAAGCAAGTACAGCCAAAGATATCACATGAAAGACTTGAAATACCAGTGAGCTGAAGAAAGCCCTGTTCTGTGTGTGTGCATAGCTGCGACTGCTAAAGATTCAGTTTGTCACAATGGACGAACGCTGAAGGGTGAGAAAGCCTTAAAAGGTAAGGGGTTTAATTCATGCAGGTTTTTAAATAATTTTAATCTTGCATACTTGGAGCTGCAGTGGACTTGTAGGAAAAGAAAAGAAAGTGTCTGGAGTTTGGCTGAGCAAGCTGTACTGGAAATGTTTCTGGGCTTTTATTTTCTTTAAAAGAGGGTAAATGCATGCAGAATCAAGTTTATGAAAAAAACGTACTAAATTTACTGGTCTAATCATGTTTTCAAAAGCCAGGACAGCTTTGCTGCCAAGCAGTCTGCTTTAATAAATCACACTCTGTTTGAAAGTTAAAGGGGTGATTGTTCACAGAGCAGGGAAGAACTCAGCAGAAGTAGAGCTGTGTGTGCAGAGGGGGAAGACCTACATTGTAGTGATGGGCTGCTTTCTGGAGAAAGATCTCTTCTGTTCTTCAGTGCTCTGTGTTGTAGATTCAGGAAAACCAGCTATGTAAAGCTTGGGACTGTAGTATTCCTGTAATTTATTAAGGCATAAGGCATGGCTGTAGTTTTGCTCTGATTACATGGTAAGAAAGCAACTTTGGGGACAAGTGTGTTTGGGGGTGGGGGAGTCTGGGGAGATATCTGCAGCATCCAGGACTCTAAATTAATTGTGTAGTTTTACTGGAGAAACTTGATGGGGCACATTTGAGACAATTATTTTTTCGCCATAGAAATACAGGAAATGGAATATGCCTGAAAAAAAAAATGAATTGCAATAGTGATGGCAAGGATACCATCTCAGCAGTATATTTTGACTTTGTTTGCGGTGTCAACTCCCCGCTTCTACCCCCAATGAAATAAACCCCTAACCCAGCAGGTAAAATAGCTCTGTTCTTCACCGCTGACTGCCTTTGCTCTGCAATCTGCATTTTGCTCCTTGCTTTCCCACTTAGAGCTTGCCTCAGCAAACATTGTAATTCAGCCACAGGGTAGAAAATTAGGATAAAATTGCTTGAGAACCTGTTTTGAAGGGAATGGGTTTGATCCTGCATCATTGAAGTCTATGGGAGTTTTATTCTGGTCTCAAGAAGATTTGCCTTGCAAATCTAGACAGAGGAGATATGATCTGATAAAGTACCTGTGGGACTGGGAGAAGGGGGTTCTCATAACTTGTAGTTGTTCTTCTCTCGCTGATGTTAAGATGTGTGCTTTTAAACCCCAAGTGGTAACAGTGATAGTAGGTCAAAATGTGGGTAGTTTTGTTGTGTGGAACATCGGTGATAAGTATTCAGTGGTTTTTTTTGCTAAAACTGCTTAGTTTAAAAAAAGATAAGCTTTGTTTTGTTACTCATGTGTTGCCTTATTAAAAAAAAATGTATATTTACAACCTGCAACAGAAATGGAAGCAAAACAACGAAGAATTTTTTCCAGTACAGCTAGATTACTGATAGGAATTATCTGGAAGTTACAGTACTGTCCCAACAGGTCTTTGTCAGAGCTAGCCTCAGAACACAAAGTCCTTGTCAAGAGCAGAAGTTCATGTTGTTTAAGAGTAGACTTGGGTCAGTTGCTAAACTTTCTTCTCTTCAACTGTATCTCTCTGTTTATGTGGGTGTGTTTACAGATCCATAGGTGGCTTTTCTGAATTTAGTCACAGGATGCAGCAAAGAAGCAGAGACTTCATGGAGGGAAACCTCGCTGTGATGAATTTCTAAGGACAAAGTACACTTCAGCACATCTGCTGTCACCTTGTCAGATGAAAGTTTAAACACAAAACATTTTCTGAAAGTGCATCAAAGGATCTTATCTTTGTTGGCTAGCTTATGCTCAGAATTTACTGTTTCTGGTGGTTTTAGACAGTTTATAAGCCTAAGAAGCAAGGCAGGTCCATTCCTGACACTGTCCTTATTTCACTGTTAGAGTTACAGAAGCGAGGTTGTGGTTCCACTGTATGAAGTGGAATGTAGTAGCTGTAAAGTCCACGTTTCAGGACATCAGCTGAGTTGTAGCTGTGTGGTGGCAGTCAGCCTAAACTACAGGAAGCTTCTGGCTGACGCTTGATGAGGTTTGAGGTTGCCGTTGTTGCTTTGTCTTCTCCACGTTCCTGACATGCATTCCCTGTTTAGGCAACAGGGAGCTGGGCAGACGATGCCGCTCACGGGAGCTCAGCTGGGAAGGTGGTGGCACCTCAACTCCTCAGGCTCTGTGGGCAATGTTAGCTCTGTTATTCGGTCCCAAGCCAGGGTAAGCGTACACTCTGTTCAGGTCTGTGAAGTGGCTGGTGAGCCAGGAAGCCCGTTGCACTGTGTACATGATTTGGGACACTGGGAAGTTGTTCGTATTGGCGACTACTTTGGATTGTCACACACACCGGTGAGCATTGTGCAGTGTTTGGTGTGGAAAAGCCAAGTTTGTCACCAAACTCATAGCGCTGTGTTGTATCTGCACTGTTTACGTGATGAGATCTATCGTGGCATTTTTGAAGCTTACTCTCTGTGGACCTCAGTATGTGGTAAGTAGGGGCTTTGGGGGATCTCAAAACTTTTAATAGTCAAGCAGAGATAAAGTAGATGGGTTGAGAGAAGACATCCACGTTCAGAAATCCAGATAAATGCCAAATCCTCTGTGATACTGGCTGTCTCAAATGTATGGCTGCCCCAGTTTCAACATGAGAAGGACGAGCATGTCCATCTGCAACTTGCCAGCCACACCATTTGTGGATATTTAGCCAAAAAAGAAAGTGTCCAGCCTCATTAATGAAGTAGTCTTTCAAAAGGAGAAATAATGATTTTTGTTAAAAGTGGCTTAGCACTTAAATTAGCTTCACAGAAGTTTTTAATACAAGCAAACAATTCACATAGCAAATGGAATGCTGATTCTATCTTCAGTGTCTCACTGCAGCATGAAGGGTTGTGTTTTGTTGTATATTTCAGCCAGCCTAGGGATTTCTGAGGGGAGAAGCAGCTGTTCAGCCATCTGAAGTTGCCATTTCCCTGTGACCGCTGGTGTGCACAACCCAGCACGTCTCGAATCAGCCACGTTCTCAAAGGGCAGGTACATCTCATTGGCCTCAATGAGCTCTAAGCACACGTCTAAATGCTTTGCTTAAGTTACTACTGGTTTTATGCTGCGTTGGGTGTGCTGACCCCACATAGCAGCGTACCTGGAGCCACGTTGCCTGCCCTCACCCAGCTTTGAAGAGGAGCGAGCCATATGTGCAGCTCCCTTGCAGTTGTGTGCCCAGCCTAAAGTTGCAAGTCGCCTGTGCAGAGAAGGAGGGAAGACTTGCTCCAGTGGTGTGGAGTGCATGCTGCTGGCCAGTCCCAGGAGAACATAGTGCTGGTATGTCAGCAGTGAAAATGCATCTAATTAGTCCTGGAGTCTCAACAGTGTGTTTTCACCACAATCAGACAATATGGGAGAGAGATATTAAAAATCCACTTGTGAGGCAGGAAGAGCCATATTCTTATTTAAGTATGACACAGCAGGTTGTAAAACCGTAGGTAAGGGCAGAACTTTTCTCTGTGGGACCGTCTTAAAAATGGATAGAATCAGCTAAGTGTAACTAAGAGAAGATGGAACTCAGGAAAGATGAACCTTGCCTTAGAGAAACAAAGGACCATTGACCAGCATCCCTGCCTGTAGCTTCTGCAGGCTTTGTGGAGATGAATAGTGGCATCACAATTAAATTGCTCAGAATGTGGTTGAATGTTAAATTAGTTAGGTCCTGATGTAATTTTACCATCTCTTATATTCATTCTTTCTGTCTCTCTCTCTGTATGTGTGTAGATAGATCGGTTAGTAGTTTGATAACTATACTGGTGTTAAGGGAGATTTCTTGCTATCCATTCTGGGTAACTCTGCACTGTCCTAATAAAGCAAAGCTAATTTACTCCATAGTTAACGCTCATTTTACAGATGTATAGGAATTGGAACAAAGAAGTAGTTTGCGCAGTTTTTTTGTGAGGGAAAAATAAATGGTGTCTTTCATTGCAAGTGCTAACGATTGTCAATGTGTATCATCGGTAGCAATGAGATGACAATGTGGGTATTTTTTGCTCTACCAAATGCAATTACTAGGAATGCTTGTAGGAAGCACAGGAGCTACCTGCTGTTCTAGCCAAGATAATGTTGATTCACCTGCACCTTTAGCATGGCCTCTATGGCAGCATAGATAGCTGTGATCTGCAGAGCTCCTCCATCTCGTATTTATACAATATATGAAGAAATCAGTAAGGGGGCTTTTTGTTTGGTTTAGGGTGGAAATTTCAGCATTATCAGAAATATCTAACTGAATATTGATGTGATTCTCAGAAGCATCAAAGAACTCGAGTAGGAGACTTTCCAACTCTTAATGAGGGATGGGGTGGGACTGTTGTGTGGTAACCAAGCAGTCCCAGGAGAACATATTTGTATCCTTTCTCTGTGAAATTAATGTACACAAGAGCAACTGCCTTCACTTTCTGGCCCTTCTGAACACACACACACACATATGCTCACTAGTCCGCTAGGAAAGTCCTGAATTTATAGAATCATAGGATGGCTTGGGTCGGAAAGGACCTTAAAGATCATCTAGTTCCAACCACCTTGCCATGGGCAGGGAGATCTACTAGACCAGCTTGCTCAAAGCCCCATCCAACCTGAGCTTGAACACTAGCAGGGGTGGGACATCCATAACATCTCTAAGCAACCTGTCCCAATGTCTCACCACCCTCACAGTGATTAATTTCTTCCTTATACCTAACCTAAATGTACCCTCTTTCAATTTAAAGCCGATACCCCTCATCACTCCATGCCCTTGTAAAAAGTCCCAGCTTTATTGTTAGCTGCCTTTAAGTACTGGAAAGCTGCTATAAGGTCTCCCCGGACTCTCCTCTCCAGGCTGAACAACCTCAACTCCCTCAGCCTGTAGAAATGTGTAGGGATACAAGAGCAGCAGCCTGAAGGACCAAACTCTGAGAAAAATGCCAAAGTTAGACTGATGCTATCTAAGATGCGCTGAGAAGTAAGATGTGGGAGTAATTATCATACTGATGAGATTGAGCTGGGTCATTTATCTGGGCCATCATGCAACTCTTGCTGTCAGCCAGGTAGTTGTCTGAGCTGATCATGGTGATCTCCATCACTTTCTGTAAACTTGAATTTCCCCTCTCTGGACTTAAAAAGTATCTCAACTTCAGTGTTACAGATCTCCTTATACTTTTAAAGCAGATCTCCAAACCACCCATTGCATATCTGCCACACAGCTCTTGGGCAGTCCCCCCAGCGTCCTGGGCTCCCCCAGGTTGAAGAGAGTCCTCTGGAAGCCAGCCAGGGCTCTGTGCAGCCAGACGGGGCATTTCTGGTGCGGAGGGGCCTGCGGGCCGGCCGCTCTGGCAGGGGTGGGTGCAGGGTCCTGGGGAGCCAGGCGACGGGTGCTCCGGGAGGGCCGGGTCACGGCACCCTTGCAGGCAGCCATGAATGGAGCCCTGTGCCTGTGCCGGGGTGGGAATAATCTGCCCTTTCAGTGCTGCCCGACCTCTGGTGTCCTAGCAACCCAAAGCCCTCTGGCTGAATATTTTGTGGCGTTCCTCATTTACACGTATCAGATATTGGCTGTGATTTAAGCCTGGCTGATGTCCCATTACAGCTTTCAAGCAAAAGGCTTGATACAGGAAGGAGAGGAGAAAGTGCTCCTTAGGAGATAATTTTATAAAACCGTTGTATTTTTTTCAGTGTAGGAATTGCACTGGAACGTTTCCTTGCTTGAGAAAGCACGGTCTGCACATTACGTCAGCCTTGTGCTTTGTAGGCGTCTTTTATGGGCCACTGAGGGAATGCACCACGAGCAGGGCTGAAACGCGTTGCAGAAGGAGAAGCTGCTTGTGGCCTCAATACTGAAAAAGGGGTGCGATCAAGTGCTAACTTCTTAACGTTGCTTGACTCTGGTTTTGACTTTTAGCTAGGCAATTGCTGGCCCTTATGGCCATACAACAAACAAGCATCCTCCACACTTAAATCAATTACATTTTAGTATTTTAAATCTTGTAGTTTGCAGAGATGTGGTTCCTGATTGTTCCAGGGCTTCCCTCATTTTTAACAACTGGAGCTGATAACGTGGAGGAGCATTTTATTGTTTCATGGTGAATGTGTGAAGGCTTTGTAATGACTTAATCTAAGCCAGTTGACAGCGCTGCAGCCCCTGTCTTCACAGTCAGCCACAGCAAAATCTCAGCCAAACTTCCCTTGCTGGCTCACCAAATACTTGCAGAATTAATGATCTTGCTTCCTGCCAAGGCGAGGCTTCCCTGTGGGAAGCACGATTCTGGATTGCACCATGCGCTGCAGGCCAGTAGCCGTGTGTCCTGTTCCTCTCCCTGGTGCAGTCAGTCTTGGGGAGTCCCAGTATCAAAGGTTACAGAAGTCAGCACTAAGCTTCTTCAAATAAATGAAAGTAGTATTTTTTCCACACCTGGAGTGCTGAAGGGGGACTAGTTATATCTTTTAGACTAACCCACTGCATGGGGCTAGTTAACCCGCTTTAAGGAAACCATTAACACCGGCTGGAAGGAGGAGGACATCCCATGTTTTCTTTGAAGTGTATGGTGGCTTTAAACAGTCCCACCACCAGGGGTAAGCTCTTCCAATTAATACACTCAGAAAAGGGTGTGTCTTCGGCTTTGGATGTCTTACTTTGATTTTCGTGCTTTTTTATGCCTTTATCTGCTGTATATTAGAAATGGTTGAATGTATGCTCTTGGTATAGCTACTCACAGATTACTATCAAAGCCTCTCAGCTTTCTCATTGATGAGCTCCTCATGACTTTTCCTGAAGTCCCTTACTCCTTTTTTTCACTCAGGTCTTTATTGTTACAGCTCTTATCTAAATGGTTTCCAGTGGAGCGGTCTCATTTATTGTGCTCCAAACTTGGACACAACATCTCAGCAGCAGTCATGTAGCTGAGGAACGCAGGTTAGCCCACAAATCACTAAACTGGCTTCTGAAATATCAGAGCATTTTTAGTATTCTCTTTAAAGCAGTGTCCCAAAATAGAAGAGTCTCAAGACATAAATGGCATTCAGGCATACAGTCCTAAAGGGATAGAGTACGACTGGATCTAGAGAAGCAGCAGGTGGGTACCCAGGACTGACACAGAGAATAAAGTGATATTTGATGTAGAGTCCTCTTCGGCTTTCCTTGTGCTCTACGAGTTGGTGTCTCTCATTCCGCCGTGGAGTGTGATGTTAGCCCCTCCTCTCACGCATCACAAGCTCTCGTGGCTGGAAGTGAGGTTCTTCCACCTCCTCCTTCCTACTTACCTGCAACAGAGAACAGGAGGCAATAGTCTTGTATCTTCTCTCCCCCAGTATGGAGCTGCAGTCCAAAAAAAGTTTGCTTGGTTTTGAGAGAGCAAGGAGAGCTGTGATAATGTGGATCAGAGTTACCTGCAATACTATTTCAGGATGTACTGATGAAGAGATAATGTGTTAGCATTTCAGTGAGAACTAGCTACACAGAGGGTTTCACATATTCAAGTGCGAGATTACTTGTAGTAACACAACACTGGGTATTAGAAGAACACAGGATTAGGTTCTTACCGGGATTGTTACAAGAAAAGGTTTTCCAGCGATGTCAGACTTTGGCCATGCAAGATGAAATTCATCTTAAGCAGGTTCTCTCAAGTATTTTCATCCTAATTTTCTATCCCCCGCTGAAACTTCGTATCTTTCAGGAATAAATGTGGGATACTAAACACCATTATCTGAAGAAATCATGTTAGAGGAATCATCCTAAAACATGATTTACTACTTTTAAGTACAGAAATGGATTTATATGCCCAGCCTGCTAATAAACCGTCAAATAAAAAAAAAATCTTGTGAGGTGCGAATAAAAAGCCTGGCATGGAGTGAAAATACAGTAGGGGGGAAAAAAATTAAAGAAGGGTAGGGTCTTAGTCCACGTAAGCTATTTGATGTCATCACTGACATGGAGGGGCAGGGCTTCGCCATTTGCAGTTAGTCTGTATGCAGCCTCAGCAGACACGGAGTGGTGCGTGCAGTTATTTTCTTGTCTTTACTGTTGTACTGAACAGTGGTAACTTTGGTGTTGGCTCTTGACACAGGGTCGGTAAGGAAGGACAGCTGTCACCTCACAGCATGTTTCTTCATGGTATGTCTGTGGCTATCAGGCAGCCTGATTGATTCTCCTCAGGAGAAGCCAGCTGTCCCTCACAGTGTGGGGAGAATGATTGGGGTTTAGTCTGTGGGGACTGGAGGCTTTGGTGAGGATGACCTCAGATAAAACAGCAACAGATTACTCGCAGGTGGAGAAGGAGGGTCCGTGAAAAGTTCAGCTGGAGTCCATGCTGCGAGCTGCACCTTCTGCCAGTGTGCTGAGACCCTGCCAGAGCAGCTTCAAACCTTAAATCCCTCTTTTCCCAAATGCTCTTAATTTCTGTCTTACATGGATGGTCCTGCAGTTGCTGTTCTGGGACAAACAGCCTGCTAGCCTTGCTCTGCATTTCAATGGACTCCCTGAATAATGCGTTCAAGCAGCAAGGGCTGACTTCAGCAGAAAATTTAGGTGGTCACAATGATAGGTCTAAGCGTGCACTTAGAAAACTTAAACATATCCGGTGTTCAAGCCTGTGCCTTCAACAATCCATTCCTATTCCATGAAGTTTCAACCAGCGTGTAAGAAGTAACACTGCCGTTTTGGGGAGTTAGCATTCCTCTGGGCTTAGATCAGAGAGGCAGACAAATTCTCTCTTCCTTTAGAAGAAATTCTGTGTATGTTTAGAAAGGAAGGCTCACAAAGACGCTGTTGTGTGTTTACTCAGGGGAAGCATTTAGTCCATACAAACCAAACAAAAAGAAGATTACTCTGAAATGCAAGAGTACAGTGGCGACGACTCATAAAAAGTAGATTAAATAGCTCCAGGATTGCGGAGTTGTTGATTGTTGTTGATGAAAGCATGAAATTGCAGTAGGCTGGTCAGAATCATTTGAGCATCTTTTCTCCAACAATGAAGCTAGTTCTAGCTCTTAGCTTTGCTATATATAGACAGGAGGGACCTGAAATAAGAGTGCAGCATCTTTGTAGATGGATCTAACTCAGCAGTGTCTTGACCTAGTTGAAATCTTTAAACACTAGTGCAGCTGGTCAGTGTGGTAATGTACTGCTCCATAGCTCTTAAATGGGCTGCTGTCTTAAAAATATCCTTGAGATGCCCTTGCTTGTAAAGTGAGCTGGGTGACAGACTGAATATAAATTCAAAAGCATTTTCACATTTGTTTATTGATTCTCCTCCTCTGGCTCTTTTGGTACAGTAGAACTCCTCTAAAATTACAGTGTTCCTTCTATACAGGATTATTTTTAGCAAGGGGAACTCTAACCTGTGGCATGAGAGCAGCTAATTCTGGAGTCTGTCTCTTATCTGAAATAGTCAGGGCTGGAAGATGACTCACACAGGTCAGATGCGGTAGTTGGAGTTGAAGAGAAGATCAGCCAATCGTGGAAATGCCTGCTGTTGGTGAATGCAGTGCTTTCACGTTCAGACCTGTAGAGATTGTACAAAAGAGCCAGCGTATCGTTACTGAGTTTGTAGTGAAATCTGGCCTGGAGTTTGCCTTTTCGAGGCACAAGTGTTGTTGCAATATACCCCTGCTGTTTTTCTAGCAAGTTACCACCAGCAGCATTAGTAATTTTAAAAGGCTTTTTATGGGGTTTTGATGTGGGTAAATGCAAGAAGAACTTTGGACATGCAAAACTCTTACTGTTATTTCAGGTTTATCCAAATAAATCAGAGGAGACCTCATTGCTCTCTACAACTACCTAAAAGGAGGTTGTAGTGAGGCTGGTGCTGGTCTTTTCTCCCAGGTAGCTAATGACAGGAGAAGAGGTAATGGCCTCAAGTTGTGCCAGGGGAGGTTTAGGCTGGATATCAGGAGGAAGTTCTTCACTGGAAGAGTGGTGAGCCATGGGAACAGGCTGCCCAGGGAAGTGGTGGAGTCACCATCCCTGGAGGTGTTCAGAAAATGAGTAGATGTAGCACTTCAAGACATGGTCTAGTGGTCAGGGAGGTGTTGGGGTGAAGGTTGGACTAGATGATCCTAGAGGTCTTTTCCAACCTTTTTTATTCTATGATTCTGTGATTCCTTGACTTGGCAGTGCCACACAGTAGAAATACCAAATAAACTTCTTAGCTGTGGCATGTTCTCCTCTACTCTTAGGGTGTTTGTCTGTGGTCACAAATACTCAGGGACAATAAGGGGAAAAAAAAAAAACCAAGCAGGTGTCAAACTTGTCTGTGCTTTGACCTGAACTTGTTCCAGTTGCAGCTAGCTCCATGCTGGAGAAGACCATAGAGAGTTTATTTCCTTGAAATATACATTCTCAGTGGGACCTGATGCTCCAGGTCCTTCAGCAGGACACACACAGGTTTTAATGCTACTCATGCTGGAAGGGCAGCAGTTCTGAGGTTGAAACGGTTGAATAAGCCAATGCCATCAAAGTTCTCAGTGCAAGCAACTGAAGGAAGGATGGCTAGAAGAGCAGGGCGTGAAATGGTTTGCTGGAGGTAGGAAGACGACCAACATGGCACTGCAGCTGACATCTCTGGATTTGACAGGGAGATTGCCCCAGCCCTGCCCATCCTGGCTCCACAGGGCATTTTCCTATTGCAGGTGCAGGCATTTCCCTTCCATTTCTTTTAGGTTACTGGCTTGGCCTTGGCACAAGGGAGGTCTGCTGAGCAGTATGTACAGATAAGAATTGCTGAGCATAACGTGGTTTTAAAAAGGCAAACAATGGGCATGCGGAAATTTTCGTATGAGTTCAGGTGGATTATATAGAAGTTAATTTATTGACACTTTAAAAATTTGTCTGGGAGCAAAGCTCCCCATTGACTCGTGCAGCTGGTGACTGAGATCAGAAGACCATGAGGACTGTTTCAGAAAGATCTGGCTTAACAAGTCCCTCTGTTTCTGAAGAAGTACCAGTACACGTTTGGATGTAAAACAAGTTCAAAACCCACTATAAAGCAGGAGAAGACTGACCTCTTTTTAATTTCTGCTGGTTTTCTCCAGACTGAGATTGCCAAGGCTTCATTTTAGAAGTAAAAGCAGATTTAAAAAACTAAGACATTGAGAAAATTTTCTGGGCTGTAAATAAAAGAATTACTTTTTCACATCCTCTCACCTGTTTTTCATGTTCAGAATCAACACTTCTAGGACACAGTAGCAAAGCTGACATAGTCCTACTCAAGTTCTCACAGAGAACTTGGAAGCAAGGGACTGAAGGTGTTTTTCTTTTTCTCTCTGTCTTTCTTTCTTTCTTTTTTTTTTTCTGGCAGTCTCTCTCTGAAGTGGCTCCTGCCTACGTAAAATCCATGAGGCTGCTGCAGCCTGTCATTATTGTGCCCATACTCTTTTGAGGCAGCTCAGGGAGGAAGAAGGATTTCCGTGGGGAGAAGTCAGGTGTCCTCTGCGTTTGAACAGAGCAAATGATGCGCAGAACAAAATACGATGTGTTCTCCGTGTGCGTTACTTGGATGCTGGGGTCTCCACTAAGGGTGCTGGCCAGGGAGAATGGATGGTGTTTTGTCGAGCCTCTGTCAGACTGTAATCTAAGGAACAATTTTATCCTGAAAATTACATACAAGTGTTTTATGTCTGTCCTAATGGCTGCTTCTAATAGAGATTTGAGGCAGAAGCTTTGCCCTTTAGGAGGCTTACAACAGATCAGAGCAAGCATTTAGCAGCTTCAGGAGCCAGAGTCTCGCCAGCAGAGACTCCAGGTTGCATTAAAGCCTTGGTGCAGTCTGGTGCAGATTCAGTGGAGACTTTTGGATTCAGGAAATGATAAATTGCGAGTTGTGCTATGAAGGAGTGCACCAGAACAAATACTTCTATCAGGTAGAACAGACCTGACTTTCAGCTATTAATTTCACATTGATGTTCCTCAGTGCCCTAATGTGGCAGTGACCTATGTGAGTCTAGCTGTTGTCGGGTGATTTTGAGGGTCAGAATTGTTTAGTGCTGCCATTCCTTGATAAAAGGGAAATATATATTGGAAAATAGAGTTGATTTGAAGTTGATTGCATCTCTTGGACAATTTTGGAAGCTATCAGCTGACTTCCTTTTCTGTTGCCTTCTCTTTTATAAATTTGATCGTAATTTGCAGGAGTCTTAGTCTTAGCAATTAATTCAGATTTTTACTTTGGAAGACATATTGTTTTAAAATCAGTTACGGTTCTGTTGTCTATCTGAAGTTTCCCTGTAGGATACCATTTCTTCCCAAGTGTTCATCTGTGAAACAAGTCCAGTTTTTACAGCAACACTGGTAAAAATTTAGCAGACTCCAGAGAGAAGCCCTGTCCTGTGTTGCTTTAGTGTGAATCTGGACGTTAGCTTGCTTGCCACAGGAAGGCTGAAGGAGCACCAGCAAAGATACGGGACTTGAGCATCAGCTGCATAGGTAACCCTTTGCAGGGAGATTTCATACTATTGCAGGTTTAACTCCATCGTGCCGCACTGAGCACCGGTCAAGTGGAGACGGTCGTTACTCTGTCTTAGAAGTGTCTGCAGCTTAATGGTGGGGTACATACAGTGCTTGCGCTCTGGTTCAGTAAATGCACATGCAGTTGATTTTTCTTAAGTATGAGGAGTCCTGCTGACTGGAAGTAATGCCTAAGGTTATCCCTGCCTGCAAGCGTTTATACGATTGAGGCTGAAATCCTCTTCATCCATGGAGCAAAGCCACCTGAGGTGCAATGTGTCATCGCCAAGTCGTAAGGTAGATATGCTGGATGCTGTGGTGTTGTGCACAGGACTGCATTTGTTGTCTGGTGGTTCTCGTTAGACATTGTGCATTCTAGTGTTGAGGGTCTGGGCTCCCTCTCTGACTGGCTGCAGCTCTCCATGGCTGGGGACTGAAGAGTTGTCTTGAACGGCTCAGTCAAAAACCCCCAGGTCGTGATGGGGATGTCTTCTGGTACTTAATAGTGAGAAGCGTAAGAGATGAGTCCAGCACATCTCTTACCACCACTCCCAGTTTAGTCAAAGCCGCCAGACTTGTTGCAGATGTAATTCCAGTGATACGCCAGGGCAGGATTTGACCCTCCAATTTAATAGCCTCATGAGTCTGTGAGTAATGAAAACTAACTAGTAGTGTAAACTGAAGAAGTAGGCTTATGTAATTAAAATTGTGATGATCGTTACGTTGCCCTGCTTTGATACCACGTTAACATCTCTTGCAGTGTTTCATGCATTTCTTTAAAAATGCAGATGCCTGAAGGTAGGTGACTGTGTGACAATCCCAGCTTCTGGTGACAGAGCAGAGCTGTTTCTAACTTCCATAGTTACATAGAATGGTTTAGGCTGGAAGAGACCCTTAAAGGTCACCTAGTCCAACACCCCTGCAGTGAGCAGGGACATTTTCAGCTGGATTCAATTGCTCAGAGCCCCGTCTGACCTGATCCTGAATGTTCCCAGGGATGGGGCATCTACCACCTCTCTGGGTAACCTGTGCCACTGTTTCACCACCCTCATTGTAAAACATTTCTTCCTTCTATCCAGTCTGTATCTCCCCTCTTTTAGTCTAAAACCATTACACCTTGTCCTGTCACAACTGGCCCTGCTAAAAAATTGCATGAACTTTCATATAGGCCCCGTTTGAAGTATTGAAAGGCCGCAGTAAGGTCTCCCTGGAGCCTTCTCTTCTCCAGGCTGAACAGCCCCAACTCTCTCGGCCTGTCTACACAGGAGAGATGTTCCAGCCCTCTGATCATTTCTGTGGCTCTCCTCTGGACACGCTCCAACAGGTCCATGTCCATTGTGTGCTGAGGGCTCCAGAGCTGGACACAGTACTCCAGGTGAACACAGTCTCTCAGAGAACAGTAGAGGGGCAGTTGCAGGAAAAAAAGGTCATGAAAATGTTGGATGGATGGAAAGAGAAAGGTTTTTAAAAAAAGTAACATGAGCTTTCAAGCCAGCCATGTAACTGACTTTTGACTTTTTAAGTGCCCGGGGGTGGCAATAAAAGGGTTAGGTGGTGCAGCAGCCATCTGGCTCTCAAAGCAGGAGATGCTTTCCTGCAGAGAGAGGCTGCCTTGTGAGGGAGACATCTGCCATGTCACCATAATTTTGCCTGTCTTTGGTGTGTCCCCACTCCCATCCATACATCTGCCTCCCCACCTCGCATCGAAAATACTGCTTTGTTTGCAAGTCTTGTGAAGAACATCACCTTTTGAGCCAACAAGTATGGACAGGGTAAAAGGACTAAAAGCAGGTGTAGTGTTAAAATAAAAAAGATATATGTGTCTGCTTGTGGCACGCATCGGCCTTGGGTTACATGAGGCAAAAAGTGAGTATGTTTTTCCTCAGGATTTGTGTGTGCACCTGTGTTTGTCCCCTCCTTTTGCTATCGGGCACCATCAGCCCCCTTCACAGGGACAGGCAGGTGTGTGCGTGGACATTCCAAGGGTGGCTTTGCAAGCCTAGTGCCTAACACACCTGGCTGCTGTAGGGTGGGCATGTGTGGAAAACACTGTTGGCAATACCAGTCATGACAGCATCCATACCTTTATGGTAGGTGTTCATACCGTCTGGTCACTAAAATGCAAAGATTTTGCTTGGGGTGTATCTTGCTGGTGGTGGCAAAATAATTTTCATTTTTGTTCAGTACTGTTGGCTCTGGGGGAAAGGCCAGGCTGTGGTGTTTTTCCATGTGAATTTTAGCCCCTGTACCAAAGGAAGGGTTGGGAAGTCTCTGTCGCAGCAGCGGTGAGTGCTGGGGAAGCCTTTGCCCATGCAGCCCAGCGACAGCTCGGAGCACAAGGCCTGCCGCATCTACAAAGGAGTCTTCCACCTCTGCTTCAGGAAGGAAATCAGGGAAAGGAAGAATAGCAACATTTTGGCTTAGACAAAGGAGGGAGGTAGAAACTAACCTGCCAGTATTTTTGAAGGTACCTAATTAACAACTCAGAGGTATCATCACTAACACACAATTTTGTTTTATGGGTAAAGATGCTGATGGAAAAGTTTAGACTGGGTACTTTAAATGAACCTTTGAGTCTGTGCTTTCCTGAAAGTACTTCTGATAAGTTAAAATTTGGGGGAGTAATTTATTTGCTAAGTTGAAAGAAGGCATGATTAAAGCCAGCTCATACGTACCAAGAGAGTCCTCTGGTTTACAGTTGCTCATGGCTTCATCCTGCTGTCATTTCGATCAGCCGAACAACTCCAGATCTTACATGAACCATTGCCTGTATCTGTGAGATCCCGCCTTCTGAACGTCGTGCAAAACACTAAGCAATGTCCTCCAGCCCTGCAAATGACGGTGCAGGAGGGACAGCTGGTGGGCTGAAGTGGATGTCTGGGCCGAGGAATTCAATGGTGTGTTTACACGTGGTGTTATTTCGGTATCGGGGTTGCCGGCGTTTTGCAAGGCAGCGGTTAGTGTTACCTTGAGTAGCTTTGCGTGGCTGTGGCGTGGTGAAAGCTCAGGTGACTCGGGGGATTCTGAGATGGGAAGAGAGGATTCCCAAGGGCAGGAACATACTGATCAATAGTCAGAGGTTTTCATGGCTGAGTGGCTGTAGGCCTGCCCGTTTTCTAAATGAAAAATGATGCTGAAAGAACTGAATGCAAACTAAGGGAAACTAATTTCAGGTAAGCAGGGTTTTTTTCTGTTTACAGATGAAAATACTTCTGCTGTTCAGAACAGGAACTCTCTGAAATACAACTTTTTAAGATTTGAGATACAAGTGGCAAACTTCCATCTCTGTCCGTAGTAGATGAATTGTCAGTACACTAAAAATTTTTCTGCCCTTCTGGTTTTGGTTTTTCACATCACGATATTTGTGTATCTTCAACATTTGGGGATCATCTACAGGGACTGTAAATTCAGCTGTTTGTGAATTCAAGCTGCCTGTGCTTCTTTCTGTCAGTCCGTTCTGCACAGTGATGGCCTGCGAATGTACATGGAATGGAAAGAGAGCCGACTGGATTAAATGGCTGGATGTGTTGTGTCCATGGAAATGATATTGCGTAATTACCCCTTTGTTTCCATCCTGAAGATATATTTTCATATGCTCAGAACTGCTAATGTCCTTTAAGGCGTTGTGTGGCCTGCTTTTAGCCTTTGTGCATTTCAGATTCATATCATTTAATTTGCCCTTTCTTTCCCCTGACATCTCTACCTGCTGCTATTAAAGTCCTTGTTTTGAACCTGCTTGTTCTAGATGCCAGACCAGTTTGATCAGACAGTGGTGCTGAACCAGCTGCGCTATTCTGGGATGTTGGAGACAGTCAGGATTCGGAGGGCTGGCTTCCCGGTCCGGAGGCCGTTTCAAGACTTTTATAAAAGGTAAGCACACTGACTTGTGCGCTTCAGATGCGAGTCTCAGGTACTAAATCAGCGCTCCCATATTGAGGAAGAAAGTGAAAATCTAATAACAAAAAAATCATCTGGCAAAAGTAGAACTTGTCTCTCAGATGAAGTAATAAATACTTTTTGGTTGCCAGGTATAAAGTTCTCATGAGAAACTTAACTCTCCCCGAAGATTTAAATGAGAAATGCGCCGTCCTACTTCGTCTGTATGACAACACAAGCACTGAATGGCAGCTTGGAAAAAATAAGGTAAAATAATCTGACTGTGTGTATTGTGGGGCTGGTGCTTATACAAAGCTGAGAGGACAGGATTTAAACTGCACAGCTGCAGAGATGTAGTTGTAATGGAAATTACTTCTGGCCTTAAAAGAAGCTGTGCGTGCCTAATTGGTGCTCTTGAAACCCTTATAGCAACAATTAATGGTTGTCCTGAGGAATTTGCTGTCTGAGGCACTTAGACACTGACTGGTGATTTCACTCATGGAGAAAGAGTCCACTCGAATTTTCTGCCACTGCTTGCAAGTAATAGTGCTGGTGAGGATCAGAATTTAAAATGTGGCAGCTGGATTTTATCATCTTTAGAAGTATAGAGCATGTGGGGTAACACTTTAGTTCTGCAGGGAGCTCCACGCGTACTAGTAAACCCATGATACCTGCTCGGTGGCCGGCATCAGGAGGAGGAATTTAGGCAGTGTTCATGTGGCAGACTTGAGCTCTAAGTGTGTTTGCCACCCTAGTATGAGAGTCTTTTTCAGAGGTACGTTACATCTCCATATGTATCCTACTGGACAACCTGAATTTGCCCCCACTTGTTTTCTTCCAAAAAACCTTGTAATTATTTTCATTAAAATAATGGAATTTTAATTTGAGAACTAAAACAACCCAGGTGTTTTTACACGTTCACTTTGCAAGTTTGAGTTTGGACAGCAGCTGTGCCGAGCTTCCCTCCTTGCGAATCTGTGCTCTTGGATTTAACAAATGATGTGAAAGCATTGCATACTCGGGAGAAGATTCCCCACTGCAGGATCTGAGATTTCCTAAATACTAAAAATGCCCAGTGCAAAGGACTGGAGAGTGGATTGCAAACATCAGGCCACCTCTGCCAAGGGTCTCCCCCCAGGCCTCTGCAGACGGCTTTCTCTTCTTTTTTCTCTGGGTACCTCCTGTTGGCCCTCCCAGGGCTGCTGTAGTGGAGAGAGAGTGAAAAACAGATCCAGAAGTAAAGTTTGCTGAATGATGTATTACACTTGGAGTTTTCCTGTCAGTTGTTAGAATTGTGAAAAAACTTTCTCATTACCATAAGGCAGCAAAAATATTTTGTAAACTCTGATTGATTTCTTTGTGAAATGCCCTTCCTCCTCATCCTCTTCTCCCCACTGCATAGTTTTGAAGGGTTTCCTTCATTCCTCTGCATGCTTAAGGAGTCTTCAAGATGCTATTGGGCAAGCTGATGTAATTGTTTTACAGTTACTCTAGGAGATAGAATCTGAAATATTCTGATGGCAATTGAAGTCATTTTCATCTCATTTTTATAGACTATGGCTTACAGATAATACAGTGATAACATGCGGCTGCAGAGCTGGGCTGTGCTTCCCATTATACTTTCAGATGTAGTATCTTTACAGTATTGAAGTACAGATCCTGGACAGAGCTTTGGTATCTGAGGGATGTGTATTTATCAGAACCTGCAATTGTTTTAACCAGCTGCTCGTCAGGACCTCGGCAGGAGCCAGAACTCTGTTGTAACTTCCCTTGCGGGGCCTGGGCTCATCCCCCCAAGGGCTGGCTGCGCGTTGGTGAGAGTGTCCATAAACAGCTTATTGGAGAAGGGAACAAGAGGACGCTGGTTTCAGGCTAAACATGGGATGTTAGCCCCATGTTATTTAAAAGGGGTACTAACAACATTGCAATGATTTAGCTTCAGTGTTATTTTTTCTTCTTCTTGTCTTGTACATCTCAAGCTGCAGTGCACCTGCTCAGGAGAAGGCATTAGCCTGGGCTTAACATGGACTTAACGTCCTTTTTTTTTCAGGAAGTAGCTGAATGCCTTTCTGAAGCAGAATTTTATTGTGGTTTTAAAGGCAGTGTGTGTAGAGCAGAGACAGATTGCCCACTGAGTGAAGGAAAAGGCTTCTTCCATGGGTAAAAACTTTACATAGAAAGAGCTGCCTAGTGCAACTTGGATACTGGAACTTTGAGACCTTCTGTGGGACTTTTATGTTCCTTAGTGGTGTGTGATTTGTGGGCTTTTCTTCCCCTAAACACAGAGGGAAAAACTACTTTTTTTTCTACTTGAACATCCCCCAAAGTCCGTGTTTTTCTTTCTTCTTTTTGTTTTTCTTTATGAAAAAGCCCAAAACACTTCAAGGAAGCATTCCTGCTTTGAGATGCCTTTGCAGCCCTCCTTCCTTAGCAGAGCCCACGCTGCCCGTGCGCTTTGCTCACGGCCATGTTGTGGCGGGCAGCCTGGCTCTCATCCCGGATAACCGGTGTCTCTCAGCTGGACGCTCCCAGCCGCTCACGTCGTGGGCAGCAGCGTGCCAGGCTGTTGCCACCTATAGCTGGTACCAGCAGACTGAGCCTTCACAACGAGAAAGTTGAGAAGACCTGGAAAAAGCACTGGCAGCAGAGAGCCCACCACTTTGTCAGCGTACAGGAAAGAGCAGATGTCAGGGCAGGTGGACGGGTGAGGCCACATCCCCCAGGCCTCTGCTTGGCTGGAGAAAGAGTTTCATTAAGGTAAAAGAAGTTGGGTTAGCTCAGTGTATGTCAACGCTGTGTGCTAAGGCTGCCTCTGAGAGGCACTGGGCAGTCCAGGTGAATGATCCAGGTTAGTGCTGGGATGAGAGCCTGTGGAGCAGCCTGTCTGTCTGCAGGAGGGTGGGCAGCTGTGGTGGGGTGTCTGGCCCTGCCATTTGTCTCCCAGTGTAACAGCAGGAAAACACAGTCAAGTCAACCCAAATATGAAACCACTCTCATTTCTGCTTACTTCTACAGACTTTACAGCAGTGGTGTTTGAAGTAATGAGGCTTATCAGGAGTTGTGGAGCTTGATGTTGTGGATCGGGGTGGTAGTTCTACCCCTCAAATTGGGAAGTTCATGCTGAGTCCTACAGCTTCTTTGTCCCGTGTTACTCTGTGGTGGCAAAGGCTGTTCAATGAATCCAGCAATTACGTTGCTTTTGGAAAAACCATGCTCTTAATTACAATTTGCATTAGAGTAATCAGGCTCTTCCCACTGAAATCCAAAGTTAGAGGTTCATCTGCAGGTTTCCTTTTAAGAGGAATACGTTTTGTTTGGTTCTCTTGAGGAAACAGTATGTTTGTCTCAGAATTCAAAGCTGAGGCTTCTGCTGGAACTGACATTGACAGCACTCTGGCTGTCCCTTATTTACGATGCTCTCCACAAGCTGTTAAACCAGAAGTTTTCTTGTGTAGGTGTTTCTGCGGGAGTCCTTGGAACACAAGTTGGAGAAACAGCGAGAGGTGGAAGTCACCAAGGCAGCAATGATTATCCGAGCGCACATCTTAGGTTATGCAGCCCGGTAAGTGACTAGAGGAGAATATTCACAATCAAACTTTGGAACAAACGGTGGGGTGTCATGGAGTTAAATCCTTCTGGCACAACTCTTAACTTTTCCTAGGGACCAAGCATCCATATCCTGTATGTGGCTTTTGAAAATAGCAGCTGGTACCTTCACCAGACCCATGAATGTAACAGAGCAGAGTTTGAATTGTTTTAGTGTAATTGATAGGATAGTATGGAGGTTTGGAGGTGAGCCAGTATCCATCTAATTGTATCGTGGCATTAGATCCATGGTAGCAACTGCAGCTGGATGGCACCTAATGAGGCTGCCCCAAGTTACCAGCTGAGATTCAGGTTTATCTTTGCTTCACCATGGTAAGGAAAGAGAAGGCAAATAAAACTAATCAGTTCGGTTCTTAAAGAACTGTGACATTACGTAACCGATTGATGTTCCCCCTGTTTACCTGGCTCCATGCGTTACGTGCTAGGTGGAGTTGCTCATCCCATTTGTTTATTTCTCGGCTTTTTCTACAAATCAGTTGAGGACAGTTCAAGGAAACTTGTTTGCATAATGAGGTAATTCCTCTTCATATGTATGTTAGCTTGTCCTTATATTCTGACTGATATGTTACTTAAAAATTATATTCCTTTTTTAACAACAGAGCTGTCTTGCTGTTCCTGATCTCTCCTTTCAGAGATGTAGGATGACTATCTGTGTCTATTCTTTCTCCGCATGCGTGCACACACAGAGGTGTCCTTTGTCTCCTTGTCAGGGACATAAAAACATGTAAAACAGGTAATGTGCATGTCCTTAATGAAGACACAGACAGCTCTGTGATGTAAATGAATTTCTTTCCTCTGACAGGGAGGAGACTCTGGATGAGAACAAGGAAACCATTGCAGAGCTAGAAATAATAAATGATTTCACTACCGTGAGCTCAATATTGCAGGTCACCATGGCAAGACCTCTAGCAACTGCTCATTACTTCCTTCTTTCCTTAGAAATTTGCCTTGTTTTTTTTTTCTCTCCCAGAAAGCGGTATAGAAAAGTGCTCTACTATGTGGTTGTGATACAGAAGAACTACAGAGCCTTCAGTGGTAGGAAAAAGTTCCTGTGCCTGAAGAAAGCAGCCATAATCCTTCAGAAGCAGCGGCGAGGCCAGCTTGCTCGACGTGTTTACAGGCAGCGACTAGAGGAGAAGCAGAAACAAGAGGAGGAAAGGAGAAAAGAGGAGGAAGAAAGGTGCAGTGTGCTGTCTGACATCACTGTCCTGTCCACGCCACCCTAGGTTTTGGTCTGAACAGCCTTTATTTCAGGCTGTTCTTGATCACATGATTCTGGAAACCTTTGCTGCTTTTGCTAAAAGATACATGTAGCTGTCACAGTAGCCTCATATCCACAAACATGTGCTCGGTGACCTTATTTTTGGCTGTCTTTCCATGTGGCAGATGATGTCTGTAAGCTGAGCTATTGCCCTAGCAAAGGTATGTAATGAGCTTATACTGAACTTGATTTACTAACTTCTCTTCCCTCACTTCTAGGGAAAGACAAAGGCAAGAAGCAGAGCGTCTTGCCCAGCAGGTAAAGGCTATTTTCAGTACTTTCAGCCATTCTGCTTATTTGTGTATCTCAACCCAGCCATTTAAAAAATAAAAGGCATCTGCGGCATTTAAACTGAACTTATTACAGGAGTTGGCAGATAAAGGCAAAGGAAACTCGATACAGTTGTTTGCATGGAAATTTCTTTCACCTCATGCTTCATTTAATTTCTGGCAAAGCTTGAACTTTCTGCATGTACTTGAGCTTTCCAGAGTCTGAGAGCAAATGTAAGCATGGCTTCGTTTTTCTCTTTCTTTCTCTTTCCTTTTATTTTCTTTCTGATGTAGGGATAAGGGCCCTTGTAAATGAAGAGCATGGTGGCAGCATAGTGCATTAGAAGTAAATACATTTTAAAAAGGAATCCTGCATTGAGGAACTTGATTTTATTTTATTTTGAATGCAGGCTGAAGAAGAGAGAAAGAAGCAGGAACTGGCTGCCATTCAGAAAGCCCAGAAGGAGGCAGAGCTGAAGCAAGAGCTGGAAAAGCAGAAAGAAAGCAGGCAGGTGGAAGAAATCCTGCGTCTGGAAAAAGAAATTGAAGACCTGCAGCGCGTGAAGAAGCAGCAGGAGCTGTCCTTGACAGAGGCTTCATTACAGAGGCTGCAGCAGCTTCGAGACGAGGAACTTCGGCGGCTTGAGGACGAAGCATGTCGAGCAGCCCAGGAGTTCTTGGAATCTCTGAACTTTGATGAGATTGATGAATGTGTCCGAAACATTGAGAGGTCTCTCTCTGTGGGCAACGGGTATCCTGCTGAGCTGACTGAACAGACTGGAAATGCCTGCAGTGAAAAACCCAATTTTAACTTCAGCCAGCCATATCCCGAGGAGGAGGTAGATGAGGGCTTTGAAGCTGATGATGATGCGTTTAAGGATTCACCCAACCCAAGTGAGCATGGTCATTCTGATCAAAGGACCAGTGGCATCAGAACAAGCGATGATTCCTCCGAAGAGGATCCCTATATGAATGACACCGTGGTGCCAACAATTCCTGCTGCTAGCAACACCATGCTTATACCTCCTGCCCACGACACAGTCAGTCTCCACAACTCTTCAAGTGGCGAGTCCACATACTGCATGCCAGAAAACGTATCGTGTAGACCCCCAAATTCTGTTGAACTGATTTCTCCCGATGGAGACTATGATTACGACCAAGACGATTATGAAGATGGTGCTATTACATCTGGTAGCAGCGTGACCTTCTCTAATTCGCACAGCAGCCAGTGGTCACCGGACTACCGATGCTCAGTGGGGACATACAATAGCTCTGGAGCTTACCGATTTAGCTCGGAAGGAGCTCAGTCTTCTGTAAGTATCATTGGTTTTATTACCTAATAATTGATACGTGCTTTCTGTTTTTCTTTTTCCCCACTGTAGCTGTTCTTACAAATGTCGGTGTTGTGTAGTTTGACTTGCTTAGACTTCATACGGACATAGTTGCCATCTAGATGCCACTGGGGTGAGTCAGAGGTAGCTCAGATGCTGCTTGCAGTCCTGGGCTTACACAGGACATCGTTCTATCCGTTTTAATGCAGAACTGCACGTTATCTGGTGAGGAGCTCCGTGCATGGCCTTGGATGCAATTCATAAGCAGAATTCTTCTGTGTGTGTGTTTGGAGCTGGGGCACCAGGGAGTGTAGTGGGGAGCTGATTTCAGAGCAAACAGATGCAGTTATGCATGAGGGTTGCAACGGTGTGGAGGAGCAAGCTGCTTGCAGAAGTGCCTGAAATGCCGGCAGCCGTATTTTGAGATTACTTGGAGAGTAAATTTCACACGATGGCAAATGTTGAAATTACCGAGGCAGCCGCTCATACTGAGGAGCTCTTACTCAGTGCTGTCTACTGAGGGTACTAGGGGCTTTACTCCTACAAATATTTTTTGGAGGAATGAGATTGCCACTCACAGAATACTTCTGTGAGACTGTCTGACTGGGAAAGTCAGAATCTCTTTGAGCAACACTGCCGTATTTAGAAGGGAAACATGAACACTAAAGTATCTATTGTAGCGGAGGCAATGGAAAGCAAAGAGCTGTCATGGTCCTTGGGATAAGTTGGCAGTTCTTGCCCAAGAGGATGATACTTTTAGCTGTCGTGGACTCCTTCCTCTTGTGCGACTTTGGTTGTGTGTCAGGTGCAGAACAGAAATGCTGATTGTTTGGGGTGAGGGTGGAGGAAAGCTATTACCACAGCTTGTGGAGTATGTTCTTTTCCAAGCCTTGTCTGAACGGTGACCCACAGCACGCAGTGCTGCAGGGAGGCAGCACAATGCCACGTGCCCTGGCCACGCTCTTGCAAAGGGATAACTTTCCTGAGCAGGCGTTTCATAGATCTGTTAGGTGAGGTGTGGGTTAGAGCGTAATGGAACAGCTTGGGCTGCAACTTGCTACAGTGTACTCCTTCCTTTGTCAGTGGGACAGAAACCGACGAGGAATCATGTCCTTCCAATACACCATAAAATGTTTTAGCTGCAGACTTCTAAACCAATTTTATCTAAACTCTGTCCTGAGAGATCATTCCACCTTTATTTCCTTTCTTCTGTAGTTTGAAGACAGCGAAGAAGATTTTGACTCCAGGTTTGATACAGATGATGAACTTTCCTACCGGAGGGATTCAGTCTACAGCTGTGTCAGCCTGCCCTACTTTCACAGCTTTCTGTACATGAAAGGTACTGAGTGAATCAGGATTCGCTAAATACACACAATAACCAGAAATGTTTATTATACCTTGTACTCCAGTTCCAGTGGAGTTAAGCTGTGTTCTTATTTTTCAAAGGGTGATGGAAAAGTAACTTTATTTGAAAAGTAACTTCATTTGAGCTGCTCTCAAACTTGCATTGTTTCTCCCCTCTGCAAAGGAGCATCAGCATTTTGGGCTGCCTCCGTTTCATTTCATTCATCTTTGGGAGCCCATAACCAATGGAATATCCAGTATAAATAACAAAATAACTCACAAAGTCAAACTGTACCAAATTTTGAGGGTGGCCAGTTCCTGCTCCCTCAACCTTGTAACATCGACAGCATTCTACATGCACACCAGTTTTACTGACCTCAGTCAACTTCCATTTTGGATCCGAAAGTGACGAAGAAGGATATGTGTAGCGAAGGGGCATGAGAGACTCTGAAAGAATGCGCAGGAGTTCTCTGGTTAAGATTCTCAGGTTTATCTTTGATGATTGATAGTAAATTATAATCAAGATGAATCCTTGTATGAGACTGTGGTGGGTTAACCTTGGCTGAGCGCCAGGTGCCCACCAAGCCGCTCTATCACCCCCCCTTTCCTTCCCCTCTCCCTCCTCAGCACAGCAAAAAGAAAGGGGAGGAATATAAGATGAGAAACAAAAAGCAGTTTAATAATAATAATAGAAGCAAAGCCAAGCAAATCCGCGCGCGGAAGCAAAGCAAACAAAGTTTTATTCTCTACTTCCCATCAGCAGGCGATGTTTGGCCACTTCCTGGGAAGCAGGGCTCCAAGACGCGTAGCGGTTGCTCTGGAGGACAACGGAACGCCCCCACCCCCCCTTCTCCCTAGCTTTATAGCTGAGCTGACATCATATGGTCTGGAATATCCCTTTGGTCAGTTTGGGTCAGCTGTCCTGGTTGTGTCCCCTCCCAAGATCTTGCCCACCCCATCCCACTGGAGGGGTGAATGTTGAGATCCTTGCTCAGCAGTAGTCACAACACGGGTGTGTTATCAACACCCTTCTAGCTCCCAGCACAAAACACTGCTGCTATGTGGAAAACCAGCTCAGCCAGACCCACTACAGAGACCCATCACTGTAGCATAACTTCCTTTCCTGGACTAGGAACAGCGGTGAAAGAACGCGCAGCAGCGCTGGCGTTTCTGACACAGTCAGCAGTAAGTTTCTGTGGAATGACACGAGGACGTCGGTTTGGTAAAGGGTTCTGTGGCTGTGGTGTAACTACAGTGCAAGGTGTATGGTCTACCGTAAAGCCACACTTTGGTATGACTGAGCTCACATTGGTATATTTTCTACTCCAGGTATAGCTTTTTTGGGTTTGTGAGTTTGAGTTGGACACTGTAACCTCCTCATAACCTGGAGGGTGGAAGGAGTAACACTAAACTTTTCTTAGATTATCATTGAGATACGTTGAAAACTGTATTGAAGATGTGATTCTCAGATGCAGTAAGACCTTTTAACAACGTAATACTTATTTATACATATGTTATGTGTATATAATAGTATATGTTACATATATGTTTGTTATATAAAGATTATAATTTAGAATTTAAGGGTCTTTAGTTTGCCAACAATATTGGTGGCCTTAAGGATATGCAAAAATGAGATCTCTGGTTTTGTGGCTTACAGTAGAGACTCAGCTGAACTGCAACATTGATGGTCAGCATCTTCCAGCGTTGCTTTGGTCACAATTGTTTGTCTTCACTATGTATAAACCCAAATCTGTCTCTCTTGCCAGGTGGCTTAATAAACACATGGAAGCGACGCTGGTGTGTCCTGAAAGATGAGACCTTCTTGTGGTTTCGTTCCAAGCAGGAAGCACTGAAGCAGGGTTGGCTTCACAAAAAGGGGGGTGGATCATCTACGCTTTCCAGAAGGAACTGGAAGAAACGATGGTTTGTTCTCAGACAGTCCAGGTTGATGTACTTTGAAAATGACAGTGAAGAAAAGCTAAAGGGTGCCATTGACGTCCGAACAGCCAAGTAGGTTTATGTGGTTTTGTGTGCTAGCCATAGTTGCTCCTAAATGATTCTTGGGGCTTAATCTGGGAAGCTGTTGAATGCCTTGCCTTCAAATTGTGTGACTGTAAGCATAAGAGTGTGTGTGATTAAGGTATTGCAAGCCAGTGTTGTCCTTACTTGGCTTTCTCTTAAGTCTGCAGAGTGCTCCAGAGCTAAGCCAGTGCCAAGTACTTCAGAAAGCTGCTGCTATAATGAACCCATCTATGCTTTCTCCCAGACTACTTAGTCTGTAATGATTCCCAGGGCAATTTAGGGCATGTTGCCAAGTCCATAGCTGCAAGCAAACACAGAATGAAGAGGGTGGAATTAATAGGCCCTGAATATATTTAAATTAGCATGGGTCAAAGCTGTATCTTCTGTGTGCATTTATGATGTTTTTCATGTTTGAAATAATTGTGGAAGTGGTAGAAAAGTCTTTAAAATGCATATATTAATTTTAAAAAAACCCATAATTACTAAACCTAGTAACTTATGTCTTGCTAACTAAAGTTCCTTATGCCTTAAAATTCTATGCTTCCTGAAGCATGCATCAGAAATTTTTTCTAAGGGATGGTATTTTTCCTTCTAAACAGTCAGTATGCATTACGAACTTCTGGATTGTCTAATTTAAAAATTAGAGTGCGCTCACATTGGAAGTCTCATTTCTGTATAAAGTGGACCTAAGCTTTCATCCAAGGTAGAGAAAGATAGAAATGGCTGTGATACTTGACTCCACTCTGCTCCTTGTAACCTGCAAATATCCATTTGATTTTATTAATGTGACAGAGTGCTTAAACTAAATAGAAAACTGAGATTAATATTTTCTTTGGAAGTCCTGGTTTGAGCCTGATTTCAGGCAGGACAAAGTAAATATTTCCAGTGAGCATCCTGACTTGCTCTTGTAAAACCATTGGGCTGCTGGCTGTCAAGGAAAGCTCTGAATAGAAACTAAAGTTCCTACCACGTTTCTTTTGTTGAAACTGAATTTGACTCTATCTCATGTACCATAGCATTTATTTAGCATTTTTCTCTAACGTGTTTAGAGATTCTTTTTTTTGTTGTCATCACATTGTTTCCTTGACTGTGCCCTACAGAAGTTCTTTGCTTTAGAACTGTCAAGTAAAGGCTGTTGAACCGAACTTGAACCTACAGTTCAATCAATGTCTGTGTATAAAACAGCTAAAAGAAAGGGTACTTCTATTTAAAGAGCTGCATGTCACGAGAAATAAGCCACAGCTTTTCTAGGTAACTTTAATATTCACTGAGTGCATTCCTAACATACCGTGTGACCTACATATTTCGGCACTCCGTGTTGGGGACCCCATTCAAACTAAATAAATCTTAGGCTGATTCCCTTAAAACACCACGCAGGGAGGTATCCCGTTGGATATTGTTACTGGGAGGGGAAGAAAGCAAATTAAAGAAAACAGGACAGAAGTACAGCTTTTTGTTTCAATAGCAGATAAATTGTCCTCAGGAGTCTGCTAAGCAGAGCTGGAAATATTGTTTCTAGGATAGGGATTTATGAGAATAGTATAGCTGATAAGGAACTATAGCTAGTTAAGGAAATAATAAGCTTCAGATACAGTAAAACAGCAAGAAGGAAATGAAGTTAATTTCTTAAGCTTCAGGAAAACCTGATGTAATACTTAAATTAATCTTTAAAAATCTTGTGCTTTGTGGTTCATGATTAATATATCGATACGTAGATGTCCAAACTACAAATTGGAAAGATGCGGTTTTTCAGCAGATGAGTGTGCAGCTTTTTCTGGAAGTTGTTTGGAGTTGTCCTTATGCTAACTCACAACCACACAGTCACTAATCCAGGTTGTGTTTGCTCTTTGTTTATAATCTCCAAGAGCTTTCTTTTTACCACTCCAAAAATTGCGTGGGTTTGTAGTCAGCTCAGAAATATATCCATTTCTCACTTGGGTTATCCTTGCCTCTCTTGAGGTTTGATAATGTTTTTTCTTCAGTTCTTGTTAAAACAATGGTATAGTGACATTCATAATAGTTGGAATATTCGTACTGTATAGGCAGAAAACACAACTACAGGTTGGTGAATTAATCCTCTAATAAACCCCACTGTGAGTCTTGCAGTGAACCTGAGGAACGCTGACTGCTGTTATTCTCAGTATCAGCAGCTTGTGGGCCTCTCAGCAGAACAGAATTTTCAAAATGTTGGCAATCTCTAATGATCAATCTTGGCATTTTCTTCTTTTCAGAGAGATTGTTGATAATACAGGCAAAGAAAACGGTATTGATCTAATAATGGGTGACAGGACCTACCACTTAATTGCTGAGTCTCCTGAGGATGCAAGGTATGAAAATCATCAGGTCTTTTTAATGTTCATTTGGGTTTTTTTAACTCCCTTTTTAACCTCCATGCCATTCTGACTTGTACTTGTTATTAATTTGTTTGCCCACTGTCACACAATATTCAGGCTGTGTTAAATAGGTTGCATTTAACACTTTTCTGAGAGGCCTGTAGAGAAGAAAATCTCGTGGCAGAACATTACTGGGAAGGGTCAGGCTGCCAGTGAAAATCAGCCTGGAATTTGGCTGTTGCCCGTTTATTACTAGCAACTTTTTGAAATCCAGTATGTCGGCAGAGAGAAGTCATCAGCCATTGGCGCTTGTCTTGTGCGTTACCCTGCCTTGTTTAGCTGCATAGATTAAATCGATATTTAAACCCCAGTAATCTGTCTGAAATAAAGGACTGGTATTGGGACTGGGATCTGTTCTACTAGGCAGAGCCGGAATTTTTTTTCAAATGAAAGTTGTAACGTGGTCACTGGATTTTAGGGTGAAAGTGTGTTCATGAATGAGTGTGCAAGAGAGTGTTTCCCTTTCTGCTGATGTAAAAAGGGTCTTGCTTGTGTCGCTAAAGGTTCTGTATCGAGCTGCGGGGGGAGGCTGGTAGGTGAGGAGCAAGCTCAACTTGTCAGATCAGTTGTAGTGTATCTTAAAAAAAAAAGTGTCACAGTACAGTTCATGCGAGATAATAATATGCTTGCCCATAAAAATCAAGCATTTAAATTAAGTGAACTTAGTAATCAAAGCTCATTACCCCCTGCCTTGCTGCCCCAAGGCCAGGATGCCTATGTCAACATCACTGGAGCTACTTTGCTCTGAAGCCTTGAAAGTTGCTTCACATTCTATTCTTTTTAAAGGTAGAATACCCTCCTATAGCATAGGACCTTGAGAATAAATTTAACAATGCTTACAGTGCAGAATCATTCTTCATTTTTTCAGGCATCCTGAAAATTGCCCTTGAAATAAGTTATGAGCCTTCCAACTGTTGTTAAGATTCTTGTGTGATGTGAGTACATTTTAAAATGAAGGCTTAGCTAAAGTCTCCTCAATTAGACTTGTGTACATGCCCGAGGGACCAGTAAGAAATTACTGGCATAAAGACTGTCTGGTGTCGTGCAGCTCTTCCTTTTTTTTCTTGAACGTGGAGGAGGAGACAGCAGACGCTGCTGTGTGTAGTACACACAACACGCCATCCAGATGAAATGACTTTTTACCAGTGTGTCTCATGTTTCTTTTTTCTCAGTCATCCCAGAAGACTTTAATGAGGGATGTGTGTAAGGACGTGCAGATAGGCTTAAGGCAAAGTCTCATTACTGTTTGGCATTGTTAAAAGTGAAGGACAAATTACTGGGCTGTGTTGGCTCCGGATCTGCTGTTGAAAATAGTGTTTTGTACATGGGCTAGATCATGATCTGAGGTTGCTTTTTGTTCAAATTAAGGAAAAAATCAAGAGAAACCTGACACACACACACCCCTCTAAAAGAGGAATTACTCTTTTGACTGTGGAAGTATATTTGAGGAAAGAAGTAATGCTTCAGTGGGCAGTGAGTACTGAGGGTTTATTCCTTTCAAACTTCTGGTTTGCATTTTTCCCCTATTCCTGGGTTCTGGGACTCAGCTGAAAGACAAAGGAGGTCCTGAGAGGGAAGAAAGCAAAAGGAGAGTAAGATCTAGATTAGACATTAGGAAGAAGTTCTTTACAATGAGGGTGGTGGAACACTGGAAGAGGTCGCCCAGAGAGGTGGTGGAGGCCCCATTCCTGGAGATGTGCAAGGTCAGGCTTGATGGAGCTTTGAACAACCTGATCTAGTTAGAGGTGTCCCTGCTGACTGCGGGGGGATTGGACTAGGTGACCTTGGAAGGTCCCTTCCAACCCAAACCGTTCTATGATCTGCCTTTGTCTTTTCCAAAGTGCCATGATCCATTTATTTTTCATTGTTTACACCAGGATTACATGACATTATGAAAACTCTGAATTGTTCTTTATTATCATATTTTTAATTATTACTAAATTTGCATACAGTCCTACGTAGTCTCTTTTTGTTTTTAAATAGAAGATTGACATTTAAATACATTTACAATTCCCCAGCCCAAAACGAAAACCGAATTTAATTTGTGGTAATTTTTTGGTAGGTGAGGTTTAGTGTTCTTCAGCTGATGGTTCCTTCTCTGTAGATGACCCTTCCCTCGTTTTGAGGGGTTTTCAGTGACCTTGTCTTACATCCAGGAAAGTAAGTGTTAAGCACAACCTCTCTGTGGGTATCTCTGAGTCTTTGTGAAAGAATCAGAACTAAATCTGTTCTCATCTTTACTGCCAGGCACTCTAAATCTTCAGTTTTCTTCATGCCTTGTTTTGGTTCTAACGGAAGCATAAGCAGTTAGAAGGGATTTCGGATGTGGCAGCGATGGCACTGTTTGTTTGACACCCTGCCCAGGTTT
This sequence comes from Eurystomus gularis, assembly GCA_013400335.1. Lineage (NCBI taxonomy): Eukaryota > Metazoa > Chordata > Aves > Coraciiformes > Coraciidae > Eurystomus > Eurystomus gularis. The sequence continues at coordinate 48,569 of VZZY01011151.1, read as the reverse complement.
TCTCAAGCTATGCTGGCAGTTTGGTTTCCAGATGTCTACATTGTTGGGAACAGTTGGCTTCTGAATGCTGGAGTTAGGGAGGCAGCACTTCAGTGTCCTAGGCTCAAGTTCTGTGACTATAAGCAATTGCAGAAAATACAGCTTTGTCTTTAAATCCGGTAGTTTCACATTTTTTTTCCTCATCCTGGTGGTGTTGGAGGAGCCTCTGCAGAGAAGTGAGGAGTCTGTTTAAAGGCCGGGCTTCTGAGCCCTTTGAAACCTTGGCCCCAGGTGGTTTTCGTTAGAATGGCAAATCCACATCTCAAAGAATGGCATTCAGGAACCTGCCGAACAGGCCGAGCTCTGCCCTCAGATTTCAGTGGGATTGCTTAGGGCAGTTGAGCTTTATCATATACGAGTGCTAGGAGGGTAGAGTTTTCCCAGAAGCAGAAGGTGTGGTTGGAATTAAATCTTCCTGCAATTGCTGCTGAACACTTAGGGGCCGAAGCACTGGAACCTGTCTGCCAGTTTTCCTGTGGTAGGTAATAGAAGGCCAATGGCGTGGCACCAGTTGGCTCTCGTTCAACTCCACTGGTCATTCCAGCTGGATTTTCCAGTGCTCCCTAGGGAACAAAATTGTAGAGGTATTTGCTTGGAGTTTTTATTCATTTTCCACTCTCAGTTGTGCTACTACAGAGGGTTTTATGGACTTGGGTGGTCTTTGCTGAAGTACCATTGTAAGAAACTATTAGCAGTCACACTCTTAGTGCAGCTGAATTTAAAATCTGAAGGTTGGGTTTCCCAGTAAAGGCTTTGTGTGTAGCCAGTCTGGTGTTTGTCTTCAGGAAGAAGGGTATGAGATGAGCTTGGATGGGAGATCTGGAGGGGCTTGCTTGTACCCAGTATTACTTGGATGGACATAAAGCCTTGCTGCACGTTGACAAAAGGAATCTTAAGCACTTTCAAAAACCTGCAGAGCCTGCTAGATCTCTGTGGGATAAAGGTGACAGAAGGCTTGAGCAGAAGCAACATTTTACCTACACCTCTGCCTTTTTCTCCACAGTCAGTGGTTTAGTGTACTGAGTCAAGTCCATGCGTCCACAGAACAGGAGATCCGAGAGATGCATGATGAGCAGGCAAATCCACAGAATGCTGTGGTAAGTCTAAATCTGAAGAATTTTTCAAAGCTAATCTTTTTAGAAAGCAGGAGCACTATGGTGGCCACAGCTTCTGAGAGTCACAACCTGGGTTTCCTCAAATGCAGTGGTAGCTGTGACACTGGCTAGAAGCTCCGTGTTCTTGGTCCTGTAGCAACACAAGAAAAGAGTCTGACTTCTGATTCCTCTCCCATAATTCACCTTGATGAAAAGCGAATGTTGTTTGGGGGGGTGATTTCTTCTGGTCCAGTTCCCTGTCACACCACAGTGTATGCTTGAGTGTAAAGTTGTCCAAAGACACAGTTAATGAGTAACTTAAAAACCCAGGAGTTGAAAATCTGAGATTTCTCTGATCCCGCATTTATCGTTCTCTACAACACACATTTAGAACCTAATATCAAGCAAAGGGAAGGAAAAACTTCTGCTTGATGGCTTCAGGAATTTGTTCTGAGAGGCTGCCATTTATATTGGGATGGCACTTTTAGGTGAAAAAGTCAAGCAAATTTGGAAGCATAGAAAAATATGAGCAGTTTTTGAGCTGCCTCCAGCTTAACTAGAGATTATCTCTTACTGGATCTGTTTATCTGGGTCTCTTAGTTTCCCCTCAGCAGTTTGAATGATCAGGAGAAACTGATGCTCAAATCTGCAGGTCGTTTTGCTTGATCAAAGGTGCTGCTCCTTTCAGCTGTCTCTGAGAAGAGCACTGTGAGTAATGCAGTAGTAAGCATCTTCCTCCTTTCCTGTTTGTTTATAGGGTACACTCGATGTAGGACTAATCGATTCTGTCTGTGCTGCTGACAATCCAGACAGGTAAGTAAGAACCACGCCTGGTGACTTCTCTTCTTTTTCTCCTTTCATTAGCCAAAATCAGACCCTTTACACTTCAGTCTCTGTATTCCACTGACATTATTCGTTATTGCCTCCCTTTTCATAGTACCAAACACCACGTGTTCAACGTGGAAAGGAACATTGGTGTTTTTCCTGACACTGCTTCATATAGGAACTGTTCAGCTACTAAAGGCATCCAAAAGTAGAAGATTAAGGATTTCTTTGTACAAGTAATGCCTCCAAAAAAGAGCAACTTATTTTTGAGTCCTTTAGCAATATAAGTAGGCAGAAAACTTCATTTTAACATTTTGCTCTTCAGCTTCTCATGCAAGAACGATGTATTCTACCGGTATGAGAATTTATTTCCCAGAATAAAAATGTCTGGTAACAAAGAAGACAACGCAGCATTGAAAAATAACTGTCAGGATATTCTTAGTTCTTGTACCAGTAACAGTGATTCGGGGGATAAAAAGTAACCTGGGGTCAGGCTATGACTCTGGTTACAAGGTTACTGCCTGTGGGGTGTTACTCATGCTGTAGGACTTCATTCCAGTCTCCTGGTTGCACATGTGTGGAACAGCTGGGTTTCAGTTACTGGTTTGTCCATGGCTGCCAAGATTTGGATTCCACAAGTTACAGTGATTATAAGCCCAGGTTTTCTAAACAATACAACAAAAATGTCCAGAGCTTTCAAAATTTTAAGTCAGGAAGGTATTTCTCCTGAAAGCATTCTCAACACAGATGTTTTTTTTTGGGGGGGGAGGTTTGTAATTTTTTTTTTTCAGTTCTCTGAGTCTAAATCAGTGATGGAAGGTTTTTCAATTAGGAAATGAATTTGACTAACACAGGCAATAACTTATTTTTATCTTGACACGTATGAACGCACTATTGCAAGCTCAACAGACAGAAGCTGAACAGAGAGCCCTTTCGGTCTGTTTTCAGAAAGAATCGCAAGACCGGGGCCTCCGTCATTTTCCTAAACTGGGGAGGAGGAGAGGGGAGTCTGGAGGGTTGGCTACTGCTGATCATAACCTCCTGTTCAATAGCTGGATCAACCTTAGTTTATACCTTAGCGCTCTGCTTTTTCAGTTCTCTTGCTGCAGCTCACTGATAGCTTGTGTCACGTGTATCACGTTGTCCAGCTCATGCGTGTGCGTCATGTAGCTCAGTCTAAAGCTGCCTCCTCTTCAGGCATTTTAAACCATGGTCAGCAAAGTTCTTCCGTTCAGTTTACATGCCCACTTGTTTCCTCATCCACCACCCTTCCCGAGTACCGTAGCCCTTCAGCACCACGGTGAGTGTGACCCAGACACTGGATTCTGATCACTCCCTTACCCTCTTCTGTGGCGCTGCGGAGCACTAGTCGTAGAGAACTCCCAGATACGTTTTAAGGTCACTTACTTCTCACGTTACTTGACTTACTGTAACCTCTCTTCACACAGTTTTCTATTTCTCCTCCCAATAGTTTTATGTACACTTTTCTTTATCCTGTGATCCATCCAGCTTTTACACGGCACACACTGTCTTCAGAGAATAGAACTGTATTTGGGTGAACCTCGCCAGCCCCATAAATGGTTTTTTGATTGGTTCTAAACCCAGTTACCTTCTTGCAAGGACTATAAAAGAAAGGCCCATGAGCTTCTTGTGCATGGGGTGGCCCAGACTGCTTCATTCCCATTTTCTACAGCTGATACAGTTCTTAAAACTGTGCGTGTTCCAGGATGAAAAAATTAGTGGTGAAGGGTTAAAGCAAGTGTTTGCAGGCCGAAGAACCAGCCTCTCTAATCCAGAGAGCCGTCAGCACAGTTCACTTGGGCTAATTCTTCATGCCTCAGTGAATCCTGGTGTAGGCTTGGGTAAAAGCCAGACTCCCATTAAAAATAGATTGTACTCTGTGCAAATTGGGTTGCGCTGCATTAAAAATAAAAGAATCTGTGTTCACATGCTGCTTCACTACAGACCTCTGTTAGTTGTAGGTGGCTTTAGCTAATGTAACTACTGAAGCAGACACTCTAAATAGATCTGACCCTGAAATAGAGTTCTGATTCACATCCAAAGCTGATTAACGACTGGAGCTTTTTCTCACTGTAGATTTATTTTGAGATAGGACAAGTTGCAGTTTAATGTAAACTTTCCCACCGCTCAGAGCCCTAGCGTTTTGGTGTGACTCCAACCTATCTGACTCTTTTCAAGTGCTTCATTTTTTCTAGGTTTAGTGGTGTTGAAATAAGTGCTTCAGAGGTGGGCACTATTTGTCTGAGTAGAAAATACAAACAACGGACAGTGTTTCTGGTTGTGGGGAGTGAGGTAAACAGCACATCGGTGGACTTTAAAGGCTTTTTCAATCTTCATTTATTTTCATAGACCAAATTCATTTGTGATCATCACTGCTAATCGTGTTCTTCACTGTAATGCTGACACTCCTGAAGAGATGCATCACTGGATAACACTGCTCCAGAGGTCAAAGGGGGACACCAGAGTGGAGGGACAAGAATTCATTGTGAGGGGTAAGAACTAAGTGGGGCAGTAACAAAGTAAACATCATCCATTAAGCTTCGAAGAGACTGTTCCCACAATGCAATCTGGGCAATATGCCAGCGTGGCAGTGGTGGAGCCGCATCTTCGTACAGAGGAGTTTGCTCACAAATTAATACAGCTGAAATTCTACTCCTGCTGTGCCACGTAGGAAGACACTGTAATGATGACAAAAGCGGCTTTGTAAGTTGACAGAAGAATTTTTCTAGGTAAACACCAAAGTAGAGAAGTTTTCATATTAATTTTATTCTATCTTCATCATGTCGTTTGAGAATTTTACTCAAAGTTGTTTAGTATGTGGGCTGAACAATTCACATTATATTTTTGTCATTGTTAAAAGTATGTAACTCTTAGCAACCTAATTCTGTCCAACTCTGTTCAAAAAAAGAAGCGTGACTCAGATTGTGTCTTTAACAGGATGGCTGCACAAGGAAGTAAAGAACAACCCAAAGACATCTTCATTAAAACTAAAAAAGCGTTGGTTTGTTTTGACACACAATTCTCTGGACTACTACAAGAGTTCAGAGAAAAATGCTTTGAAATTGGGCACACTGGTTCTGAACAGCCTCTGCTCCGTGGTCCCGCCTGATGAAAAAATCTTCAAAGAGACAGGTATTTGTTGGCTCTTGTTCAAATGTGCTCTCAGTTGCCTTCTGTCCTACCACCTAGTAGTGCAACAAACAGTGCGTAAGAATATTGTAAAAGGATTATGATGGTTGCAGTTTGGTGAACAAATCAGATTCCTAAATCACTGAGGCATTTTACAGGGAATTACTGGGCAAAACCCAGAGGTAATAATGTATGCAGGAGTAAAGATTTTTTCTGACAACGTTTAAGTTACCATAGGCTGACACTGCTGCTAAGTTGGTGTGAACACTTACACACCAAAGACCGAGGGAAAGACATATGGGTAGTATTCTCCTCGTACATTATTGTACGTGCTGAGGAACTGCGAGGACTAACATTGGTAGAGCAAGTATAGGCAGAAGAAGAGTAAAAGTCCCTTCCGTGCTAACCTCCATACTACACCTGAGTCAGCTCCCCTCTGCATTTTCCAAGCTGGTTTTCAACTCAGAAGTGGCTATTTGCAAATGAGAAGTGACTGTTGACAGTCCTATATAATCTCATTGGGGTCAGCGACACTTCAAAGAGGCTTTCATTAGTGAAAGATGAAATAGATCTTTAATTGAATCTGCTTCATAGAAAGCCTATACAGTGATGCACAGAGTCTGAACAGAAATGCTCCTCTCAGCTGCCGCTTCACTGGTGAGAAATTAAGGACGTTTTTACAGAAGAGGTAGTTCCTGCTTTATACTTGTTTGTGTGTGTGCCACTGACGACAGAAGACTCTGGCATTAAAGCAAGACTCAGATTTTCCTGTTACAGACAGGACTGGAGAAGGAGGCCCCACAAGCCAGAAGCAGCTAACAGTGCTCCATAGCGTTGTCTTAGAGTCACTCTACTAAGATTACTGGATAAAATGGGAGACCAGCTGATGGTGGTTGTACTCTGAGATGAGTCCTCGGCTTTTTTAAAGGAGAGAATCTCCTTTAATACCATATCGTCTGTACTATGAAACTTAATTACTTGTACAGCTTCGTGGTTCCTGACAAACTGCCGGCATGATCCAGAAAACAGCACTTGGGGTCTGACAGGACCGCAGCTGTGCTCAGGCAGAAGTCGGGGTATTTTTATTGATAGAGCTTCTGTGATTAATAACGTTTACTGCTGTGCTAGGTTATTGGAATGTGACTGTCTACGGACGCAAACATTGTTACCGTCTCTACACTAAATTGCTTAATGAGGCGACGCGCTGGTCAAGTGCCATCCAGAACGTGATTGACACAAAAGCGCCAATTGATACTCCAACTCAGCAGCTTATTCAGGATATTAAGGTAGGCACAAGCAGGAAGGTGTAGGGTGGGAAAGAATGGTTGCTTAAATCTTTTCATGCTGGCTTTGCCATATTGGGTAATAAAGCAGAAAATTAAGTTTTAATCACACAGTGACATGGACTGAAATTGTGGAATCTAAATGTATTCACTGACCTGATAAAGGAATTTCTGTCTAAACAGTAGAAGAGCCAAGTATGAAGTGCAACTTGGAGGGCAAGAGGGATTTTTCCATGAAAACAGTAACAAGTTTTACTGGTTTGTGTAACTTGACAGACACTGCTGTCCCTGGCAGCAGAGCGCAGTGTGCAGGTCCATGAGGTAGCAGACCTGTTTGGATGGGTCTGCAGTGAGCAGCACACCAGGATGTGCTGGACAGCTCTTGTGATTCTTTTTCTTTACGGTTCTTTTCTTGTTCTGTGATTGCATGGGGTAAGCCTCTCATGTTTCTGCATCGTGAGAAACATATTCAACTAACGCTTACTGCTCTGTGGTCCTGTTGGAGATGCTGCCAGCACAGCCAGAGAATGTCCTTCTTGAGATTTTTGCTGATGTGGTTTCAGGAGAGAGGTGATGATGCTCAGATGAGACCAAACAAGTACCCAAGAGGGGAGAAACGTTACTAACCTTTACCCTTAGAGTGTGCTACCTCTTACATCATGGAAAAGAAGCATCGAGTCCTAAATTCCAAGACTATGAATGCTGTTCTTCAGAGCAGCAGAAATATGTGGAAGTTCAGAACTGATAGAAAGACAGTGGACATACATCTAGCAAACTTGGTCAAAGAAGGAAGAGTATTTACATGTCAGAGTGGGTGCATCAGGTTTACAGCAGCAGTTTTTCTGGACTGTTTGGTTACGGTAGCTCCTGTAGATTCTAACTGAAAAGGCCAATTAGTTGTGCTGGAGAAATATTTTTAAATAAAACTTGAATAGAGATGTCTTAATTCCAGTTATGAAATACTGGAGTAAAAATGACAGTAAAATGAAAGCACACTTCAAAATATTTATGAAACTTCATTTTTGTGTCCTGTGTGGTTTTTGGTGTCCTCTGCTGTGGTTTGTTTTTTACTGCACAGATGAAGTAAGCTTATACAAGGCTTGAGGTTAGCGGGTACTGAGCCTTCATAGCCCGCAGAGAGCCCTGGCAGGCCCAGTACCACGACTGGATTTAGCACCAAATAGTGTTGGTAACACTGACGACTAATTTTTTTCACAGCCAACCTACGAGCACAGAGCATTGCATTATTGTTAATGCTGGACCCCAAATCCGGCTTTTTTCTTGCCCCAATAGGAAAACTGCCTGAACGCTGACGTGGTTGAACAGATTTATAAGAGGAACCCTATACTCCGCTACACTCACCATCCGCTGCACTCGCCGCTGCTGCCACTGCCATATGGGGACATCAATCTAAACTGTAAGTTTTTCAATCATAGCAAAACTTCTCTCTATGAGGGACTAAGCCAGAGGATGGGAGTTTTTAGTCGGTGGGCCACAGTGAAGAAACACTAGCCAAAATATATATGTTTGTTACACCAGTAGGCAGGGTTCCCGCTCCTCTTCCGGCAGGCAGAGATTAGAAGTTTGTCTGGCATAGAGCCCGCGGGCTTGTGGTGCTCCTGCCTGGGTGCTACAGAAGGGGAGGTTGTTGTAACACAAGTGTGTTACCCTCAGCAGCGCAGCTAAGAAGACAGCGTTTGAAAAGCCTTGCACTGAAATAAGCAACTAACCCCAGTTCGTTCCATCTCCTTAATTCATATTCTCCTTCTCAAATCATTTCTGCATCCTACCCCATGTGGGGAGCTGCAGCAGCCATAACTTCCAACTAACAAGTTTCATCAGTTGTGCTGGGAACTGATATTTATGGGGAACAGTATTTGAGTGGACATGGTTTTAAAACACGATTCATTTACTCCTGAAACAGGAGTAATCATGTCTTTTAATATCCTTGACTCAGTCACTAACTTGCAAGTCTGCTTTGAGTGAATGGTTCTGATGGTTGTGAATTTTGTGTTCTTGTCTTTGTGTATTAAACAAGGTATGAGTCAGATCAGAGGTTTCATCTGTGGGAGGAGGGTGGGAGGTCACAGTTGGTTAAAAGCGAAGGTATTTCAGGTAAGACTTCCTGGAAACTCAAGTGCTATCTTTCCACTCAAATAACAAGGAGATCAAATCCTAGGAGAAACCTTTCTCTCCTGCTGTATAGTGGCAGGGCACAGTTCTGATCTTCTTGGCCCTTGAGCTGGTTGTCCCAGCAGCTAGCTGCCTCTGAGGCAGAAGTCTGGCCAAAGTCTTGCCATACTAAATGTAGCTCCACAGAGGGACAGATGCTCTGGACAAAGTGACGCCGTGTATCTTTGTCACTTACCATAACACAGCCATGCTTTACCTCGCATGTGATCTGATCAGATTTTCAATTTCTTGTGATACTGAAAAAGTAATGACACTTCGGCAGCGTGGGTTGCTTTGGAAGGAAGCTTCTCCATCAAAAAACCTCTGATCGAGCAAGATACGCTTTTAAAGTTATGTTGTCAGAAAATTTCAGATTGGGATTTCATTAAATTCAGAACAAATCCCAATATCAAAAGAGCTCATAAAATGAGTTTGCATCATACATTTGAAATGGAAAAGATCCATTCTAATATCCTGCATAATAAGGGTCACAGAATAGCATTAAGCAACTCTATGTTAAGCATGAGCACTTTCTTCTTCATACCTCTGTCTAAGCACCTTTCTCCCTATTTTACTTTTGTAGTGCTGAAAGACAAAGGCTACACAACTCTGCAGGATGAAGCCATCAAGATATTTAACTCTTTACAGCAGCTGGAGTCCATGTCTGATCCCATCCCTATAATCCAAGGTATCCTCCAAACAGGACACGATTTACGACCTCTTCGAGATGAGCTCTACTGTCAGCTCATCAAGCAGACCAATAAAGTGCCTAACCCTGGGAGCGCGGGGAACCTGTACAGCTGGCAAATCCTCACCTGCATGAGCTGCACGTTTCTGCCGAGTCGCAGCATCCTCAAATATCTCAAGTTCCATCTCAAAAGGTGAGAAGTTTTGAACTACTAAAGCAAAAAGTGAAGTTTCTTCACTCACTGTTTTCTTCACCACAACTTGTAACAGTCTTTAGATAGCTTGAGGTGAGACTTGAAGATGCATTCGCTTCGTGAACTGGTTATGCCAAGCAATGAACCTAAAGAGAGAATATTGTTGGAAAAATGTGTATGAGTTGATCTAGATGGAGTTACTCTCATTTGAAGAATCAAGCAAAATCCCACACAATTGAATGCCCAATTTGAAGGGGGCTTTCTCTAACTCTATAAACCGGCTTGAATGGGCTTGCAGCCCATACCCCCACGTCCCAGCCTCAACTGTCCAAACTGACCTGTTAAAATTTCTTCATCCTGCTTACCCAAGTTTTATGAGGCATGTATCATGCACATAAAAGGAAGTTACATATTTGAAGATGTGAGGTAAACATGTCTGCCTGTAAATCTAACTTTAAGATACTAGTGACCGTTAAAAAAAGCAAACAAAACCCATTGTTGACAGTACAGCACTAACCAGAATGCAGAGTTCCTCTTGCTATGATGCAGCAGAAGAATGCAGAGTGTGTCATTAGGAAACTTTTTCCACCAACAGCAAACTGTTCTAAGTAATTTAAGTCTTGACTGTATTTGTCCTAGAGCGTGGGCTTTGTCAATCACTTAGCTACATCTAATTATTTTCTATGTATTTGTAAAATGCTTGCATTGAAGATACACCTTCCAACCAAAGCGAGATGAGTGAAACATACCAATCACTTTAACTGTTAAAAGGAAAAAAACCCAACATCGATTCACTTTCTCAGTTTAACTCCACTCATAAACTGGCCTCCTAGTTCAAAAAAAAAAAAAATTGCAAGTGATGCAACATTTGTAGGTTGGTTTCAGTGTTACAGATTACAATGTTACAGTTGTTTACAGCATTTCTGTAATCCTGTAGTAACTTTTTATGCCTTGGAGATCACGAATCACTGTACTTTATCACAGAACTTAAACCTTAGTAGCTCTAAGAAGCTGATCTTCTATCACTGTACTGACTGACTATCCAAATTCAACAGTTTACAATAATTTAAGAGTTGAATTTGTGACAGTTGTTAGTGAGGACTGCTGGACTGTTAAGGCCTAGAGAGAATCTTTAAGAAAACCAGGAAGAGAAATCTAATTTCCCAAGTCACACTGCCACAAAGCTGAGCAGTCAAATACGTTTTATGGCTATTTTCTGTAGTACCATAATGCAGTTTAGTCTTCATTCAACAACTGCTACTGACAAAAGGGGAGCTGATTACAAGAAGATTTTCATAGTTATCCTGCTGTCAAATGTGAGTCACTACAAGATTCCTGTAGTTAATGCTATAAAGAAGATCGGTTTTTTCCCTTTGAATTAGGTTTGTAGAACAAAATGATGAAAGTGTACAAGTTATCCCACAGTAAATCACAAGTTAGAACACTTTCCTTGACAGTGAAGACAAACCTTTGAGCTTGTCAAGTAAATAGCGCACTGGATACAGAAGTACTTTCAGGGGAAAAAAAAAAATGTTCTTACTTAAGCAAACTCTGTTTCACGCTCCGGCAGCTTAAAGTAGCAATATTTGTCTCACAGGGTTCGTGACCAGTTCCCAGGAACTGAAATGGAGAAATACGCAATTTTTACTTATGAATCTCTGAAGAAAACCAAATGCAGAGAGTTTGTGCCATCACGGGATGAAATAGAAGCTCTGATTGGCAGGCAGGAGATGACATCCACAGTTTATTGCCATGGTGGGGGCTCCTGTAAGATTACAATCAACTCGCACACTACAGCTGGAGAGGTGAGGAGTGGGGAGAGTGGCTTCAGCACAAAATCAGTGTGTCTCTTTACGTGCCAGTTCCACACAGTAGTGGACTGTGACATTCTTTACTGTGGGGGTTATGGAGCACTGGAATAGGCTGCCCAGAGAGGTTGTGGAGTCTCCTCTCTGGAGACTTTCAAAACCCACTTGGACACATTCCTGTGTAACCTGCCCTAGGTGAACCTGCTTTGGCAGGGGGCTTGGACTTGATTATCTCCCGAGGTCCCTTCCAACCATTCTGTGATTCTGCGAGTAGTGGCATTAAACTCTGGAAGCACTGGGGGTTTCTCTACTGGTCTCTCCTTTCCAGGAAGAGAAGGCTTACAGAGCTGTCCCTCCAACCCCCCAGCGTGTCCCCAAGAAATCTCTGCTATAAAGATTGGCTTTATTCTGCAAAGGATTATCCAGCTATAGTTCCCTCTTACAGGGAAGATTACAGGAAAGACTACGCAATTCAGTAGAGATATTACTGGAATAACTTCAGCACATACTGGTGTGTATGAGAACCAAGTTGCTTCCTAAAACTGGAAGACACTCACTGAGCTGGTGAAATAGAAGGGTTATATCTGGCCAGGTGATAGCACATATATATATTCTGAAAGAATCAGCATTATTTCGTATAAAAATTGAAGTGGAATTTGACAGAAGTTAATACTGCTGATGAGAGCATGTTAGCAACATTTTTAGCCTAATGTAAAACGTAGCTCTGAATTTTCTTCTAATTACTTCTCCTACTCTGTGGTGCTGTTTTTTCATGTGCTGTTTTGCATTAGGTGGTTGAAAAGTTAATTCGTGGTTTGGCCATGGAGGACAGCAGAAATATGTTTGCTTTGTTTGAATACAATGGAACTACTGATAAAGCCATCGAAAGCAGAACCATTGTCGCTGATGTCTTGGCAAAGTTTGAAAAGTGAGTGTGTCTCTCCTTCTCTCCAATAAGTAGCAATTATATAAATTTCCAATGTCAATAATGCTGAATTTTCTCTTTCTCTGGCTCGTTTGTGGTGACGCAGCTGTATTACACACATGGCCATTTCTGGAACAAAAGTATCTTAACTTTGTTTCTTAAAGGAATTAATGAGCCACCTATTCAACTTGTGTTTGGTTTTCCTCTGTCTTGCCACCAGTAGAGTAGTGTCTCTCGTCGCTATTTCCACCTCTTCTTTTCCTCTCCTACAAAGCTTTCCACCATTACTAGCATTGTGGCTGCCCCGGGACTGGGAGAACTGAACTCATTTGCCCATCTGACTGCCCGTGACCTAACTTCACTTCACATGGAGATCACCGCAGTACAGCTCACAACATCTTTCCTACCAGTAAAAGTGCAACCACCCATAGCACTGCAGTAGGAATCTGTAATACAAGCCCAAATACCTGTTTGTTATCCTGACGTTCTACACGTGGCCATCAGCCTCCTTTATCCACGTAATAAAAGGGGGGAAAGGGACGTCTAAATCGTTGTGCAATTACATTGCATAAGAGGACTTAGTAATGTTGCTTTTATCCGCACCTGACTGAGCCACAAGTAGAAGTGAATCTGGGTTAGAAACAGTTGACTGAGAACCAAGTCGGTATCTGGAAGTCCTTGATTTTGCTGTAGGCTCTAAATACACCCGCACACGCGTCTCGCTGGGTCTCCCCAGAGGACATCAGTCAGGTACACGCTGACAACAGTTAGCTCCTGTCAGCAATACCAGACTGATAGCAGGTGTAACAAAGCAAAATTCAGCTGAGGCCTTCAGGTGTCAGCCAGAGAGGAGTTTGATTTCACAGATCTGATCTTTCCCTCTTCGCACACCCATGCAGGCTTGCTGCCACGGCTGAAGCTGGGGAGATGCACTGGAAGTTCTACTTCAAGCTCTACTGCTTCCTGGACACAGAAAACGTCCCAAAAGATAGCGTGGAATTTGCCTTTATGTTTGAGCAGGTAAAGGACAAAGGTTCCATTCTGAAGCACTTCTAAGAGGAGGAAAAAAGCAAGAGATCGAGGCAGCACCAAGAGTTCTGATTATGTTTCTGTTCAACTAAATGCACTGCTACTCAAGCTTCAAGAGCAAAGCAAGCAAGCAGTTCAGTGGTGAAAATAATTTTATCCTGACAGAACTGAAGCATATATGACTTACCTAGTGTTAGGACTTTTCTTGGGAACTGCTGTATATATAGTGGTAAAATCCTGGATGACTGGGTCTAAGCTGGATAAAAAGGAAATGGATAATACTTGCTTTTAATTTTGCTCTTATGAAACTATTTTCTTAAGCATGTGCAAGAAGTAAAGTGTAATTGGCAAGCAAATTAATTATTAGAGACCCGTGATGGCAACTGTACAGAAGTAATCGAACAATAACTCTTCCTCTTGTCAAAACCTGATTTCATAGGCACCACAGGAAAACAAATCAGTGCAGTCTCAGCAGTAACTGTAGGACAGCTATTATGAGCAGAAATCCACTTAATGAATGTGCTGAGCTCAGAATGAGGCCATATTGCAAAACATAAGTGAAACTGATTTATAATGAAAATTAAATGCATCAGCAGTTGGATTTCTATTATATGAAGTCCTGCAGTTGCTCAGAAACGCTTTCTGATAGCATCGGCTCTTGTTGATTGACCTCCTCCTTTTCTACTATATTGCAAACGGCTAAAAATTCTTCCAGTGGGCAGCTTCTTTCAGGTGGGCTCTAGAGGCATGATACAGATTTCTGTGTGCGGCTGTTTGCAGTGCCAAGACGCTGATGTTCTGTTGGTAAGCAAGCCTGATGTGCCAAGAACTGACATATTTCAGTTCTCATATGTATGAAGCCTTTTCCCCTTCCACAGGATCAGAAATACCGTCACTGTAATAGAGTATTTCTTCCTTGTTCACAGTTTAGGTTTTAAGGCACCGTATTACATCATGAGTCTACCAAAAGGCTCCTTCCAGAGCCTTCTACCGTAGCTCCCTCCAGAACTTCTTGTTGGCTGAAGGATCTGAGCAGTAGAAAGCCTTGATGGGGCTTAGAAACGTTGCCGTTCTGTCTGTTCTTACATAGAGAGGAGTCAGTTAATGCCTCTGCCTTGGGGTGAAATGCTAACAGTAAGAATAAAATGTGTCAGAGCTCTGCAGCAGATACTTTACATCATTGGTTTAAGAGGCAGATTTAGATAGTTATCCGCAGGAACAGCTAAAACAAGCACGTTCACTGAGGCACGTTGTTTTCACGCAGCATTCTGTGCTGGCTGGCATTAAGCCAAATATTTTGTGTCTGGCCAAGACCAATAGTATTTCAGTTGCAAAGCATGGCACGATCAATCTCTGTGATTAATATTACAGCAGTACCTTAAAGCGGTGGCGTTACATTCTAACATCAGTTCTGTTCTTTTTTTTCTAACTGCCTGCTTTTGATGTCAGTCATCAACTTTTTTCAGCCAGTGAGGAAAGTTCCCTTTTGTCATCAGTTTAAGTTCTGTAACCTTCATTAAAGTCTGAATCCTTTAATTCATAAGGCACTGAAGAAAATCGCTGCAGTTCTGCTTTCTCATTAAACTACTGTCCTTCCATTTCCAAAAGATAGCTTTCTTCTGCATGTGTACAATCTCAGCTAAGCCATCTTGCGCGTTTAAAGGCGCGTTGTCTCCATCCCAAGCACACACCTAAATGAACTAGCTCTTCCTTAGATGTAAATTATCTGCGTGTCCAGTGCCCCGCTTCAATTCCTGCACAGCCAGACATGAGGCACGTTTGTTTCCTGCATTAGTGTCCCGTAGCTGCTGCACAGTTCCGAAGGTTTGAATGGGTGTGCAAAGAGGCAGGGTTTGAAATCAGCATCTCGTCCTCGATGCCACAGACCACGATAATGTATAAATGTTTTACTAACTTTATCTGGGATCCATTGAAGATCTCCTGGTTTCCCTCAGTGAGGTTTATTGCAAAGCTGTCCTAGGGCTTTCCGCTTCCACAGCCAGCTTGTTGATAGCAGCAGGCAGAGCTAGGTACGCGTTTCTTCCTAATGCCCACGAACGCAGATGGCTTCCTCCCAGTCAGATCTTTAGAACCTGATTTTCTCCCCTTTACATTTTATTTTCCTTTTTAGTAATTCAGTTGCTCTTACATATGTGAGTTCACCACGAGCTGTACTAGTAACAGTAATTCCTGCTTAGCAAGTTCTTCAGTTGCCTTCCAGTTCTTGCGGTAAACCCTGTCTTACCCATTTAACAAATCCGCCAAGAGATTTACTACGTTTGATTTATTTAATAGATCATTTATATCAGATCCCAGGTTTGCCTGGCAGTAAATCTACTTCCCATTTCTCTCTTGGTCCTTTCAAAGACTGGCTTGCAAATAAAAAGCTACTTTTTCCCCTTTGCTAGGCTCATGAAGCAGTGATTAGAGGACATTATCCTGCTCCTGAAGAAACCCTCCAGGTCCTTGCAGCTTTGCGTCTTCAGTACCTTCATGGAGATTACAGCCTGCATACCACCGTACCAGAAATGGAGGAAGTCTATCCATTGCAAAAGCTGAAGTCTCGGATTACACAGTCCACCAAAACATTTACTGCAGCAGAGAAGGCTGAGAAGAAACGAGCCAGCTTTCTTGAAGGAACATTGCGGAGGAGTTTTCGCAGTGGCTCTGTCAGCAAGCAGAAGGTTGAGGAGGATCAGATGTTAGACATGTGGGTCAAAGAGGAAATCTCAGCTTCCAGGACTAGTATTATTGACAAATGGAAAAAACTCCAGAGGATGAACCAGGAGCAGGCTATGGCAAAGTATATGGCTTTGATTAAGGAATGGCCTGGCTATGGCTCAACACTCTTTGACGTAGAGGTAAGATGTCCTGAACACTCAAACTACAGTTTATGGTGGTGATTCCATCACAAGCAGTGAAACCAGAAATAAAGTATCACAATGCTCTGACAGCTGATGTAATAAAACGTTAGATGTTAAAAGCATTCTCCTGTTAGTAAGCTCTCTAGCCATTTAAATCCACTAGTTAACTGTAAAATACAGAGGCAGAGGATGCTGTCCTGATGGGTTGCAGACAAGTTTGAGAGGCGTAAAAGGCCACGTTCAAAGAGGGACAAGCAATACGCGCTTTTTAAAAATGGTTACAGGCAAGAACGTCAACAGAAAGTGTTGTGTGGCTCCTGCTGTTCCCTTTGCTGTAAACTTACATTTTTTTCCTCTAGTGTAAAGAAGGAGGATTTCCACAAGAGCTGTGGCTCGGAGTCAGTGCAGATGCAGTTTCTGTCTACAAGCGTGGGGAAGGAAGGCCTCTGGAGGTGTTTCAGTATGAACACATCTTGTCATTTGGTGCACCACTTGCCAACACCTACAAGATCGTGGTGGATGAGAGAGAACTGCTTTTTGAAACTAGCGAGGTAAGAGCAAGAAGGAATTTTGTTTTGTGGCCTTCCCATTCTGATAGCCAGGCTACTTAGTAATTTAAGTAATTGCTGCAAATTATACATATTTATTCCAGATCCCTGTAAAGCTAAAGGGAAGACATAATGAGATGGCTAGAAGTGCTGAGTACTGCTGTTTAAAGCTCAATGTTTATAGTGTTAGCGTCTAAAGAAATCCATTCACGTACTGTTACCTTACTAAGAGCTTTGTTCTTTATACTCTTTTGGCAGGTGGTTGACATTGCAAAGCTGATGAAAGCTTACATCAGTATGATCGTGAAAAAACGCTACAGCACCTCTCGATCAGTGAGCAGTCATGGGAGCCAGGGCAGCGCCAGGTGAAAACAAAACCAGTTCTACTGTGCTCAAAATAGAGGATATCTCTGCTTGCCCGCAAAACGACCTGATGATACTGATCACGTCTGTTGACAAGCTAACCAAGAACCAGAGTTTCCACGGAAAATACCTTCAAACATTGTTTTAGAAAGACCGCAGGGTGGGGAGGGGAAAATCAGCTGAAATAGTCACATACTAGAACTGCTGGCTCGTTCAAAACTTTCCAAAGCATTATTATCTTCAGTTGATGTAACAGATGCCTTAAGACTTGATCCGCTGCACCACGAGCAGTAATAAGTGCCTTACAATATTAAACCCAACTTGTATTGACCTAAAATTGCTGATAAAAGTCAAGAGGATTTTTGTGGTGTGTCCTTTCACATCCTAAACAACGTTACGTTCATCCATCCTGCACTAATCTGCATATGGGAAGGGGGAGGGAAGAAGAGCAAGGTGTATTTTTTTTGGAGGGCTGCTGGCAGCTGTCCTGATGGATGCCAACATTTTGTTTCCCCTTGCTTCCATGGATGTGCACATTGTGCATATATATTTGAGCTGTCAGTAAAATTTAACTAATTTTATGCTGTATTTCACAAGACTTTTGAAGCAAAGGGAATAAGTATGTGCAATGGTGTAAACAGTCTTTCTGTACATTTTAATAGTTCAGAGCTATAGTTGTTACAATTGTACGGTTACTTTATAAGCAGTTTTATTAACAAGTAAGTTCCAAAATTTTCATACAGTGATTTTCCTATTGCAAATATGTATTACCATATAAGTAGCAGAAGTCTGCATTCTGTATCTGGTGTATTATAAAGAGATGTAGCTGAGAATATTTATAGACTACCTTAATATGGAAATACACTTGTCAGTTCAATACTCCTTAATGTCAGCTTAACTTTTTAATATTAATTTTTTCTTTTAAAGACATCACTCTTTTATAATTCTGGCTGGACTCTGCAACCCAGACTGACTGCCAAAGGTCAGAGCCCTTCGGAGTTGACGAGAGAACACAAAGTTGTACAATGCAACTGCTTTAATACAGAGTTCTCTCTTTTACCAAGTTGCCTGATGAAGGTTCTTCACAGTACCCTGTAAATAAATTGGGGAATATCAGCTAAGAATAAGCTGATTTGGGACTTTTATTTTTGTACAGAAATACTGTAATATAAGGCAAAACTTGGATCAAAGGTATCTTTTTGTCCACAGGAAAAAAAAAAAAAAAAGACACCTGAAAACCTTACTGTTATTAAGAACCTCAGCCTTTAAGGAATCATGCCTACTTACTGAAAAAAAAAGTCCAGCAATAAAGAAAATATATGTGATGTGCTCTGTGTCTGCTTCGTGCTGAGTTGGACTTGCAAAAAATCCCTAATTTCATCTATCTCCTCAGGAGCAAAGCCAGGAACATCCTGTAGGCTCCACAGATGTGCTTTTCCTTGGGAAGCTGCGAGTGCTTTGTGCTGTAATGGGGCAGGTTTCCCTGAGTGTGTGGTTTGCCTCAGTTCCACCACCAGGATGAAGGGGAAGGACTCCTCCCTGACAATTTCACTCCACCAGGAATGTGCAAGTAGAGCTTTCACTGTTTCTGTGGCCCTGACGTCAGACGGCTTGTTTTCCGTAGCCAGCCACAGCAGGGCAGTGCAGGACGTGCTGCCCGCAGAAGCGCACGCAGCCTTCGAGACTGCCGGGCTGCTATGAGAAATCCTCCAGATCCTGACAGAAACTTCTAGTGTGACATGGCCCCTCAGTCCCTAAAGACTTGCTAAAGAACACTGCTACTTTCACGTCCCCACCCTCTCAGCAACGGTGACCTTAATTTAAGGAAGACAAGAAAAACAAGAGAACTGTAACTCCAGTGCATAGAGCTACACACACAGAGTATCTGAGACTGTAACATCTCTGATTTTTTTTCCATATGCAAGTTGTTTAGAAAGAATTTAGCTGCTCTTAGCAAGGCATCCTTGGAATGTCACAATTTATACATTTTAGCCAGCAGTGCAGAGGTTCCCTTTTGTCTCTGTGCTGTTTGTAAACATGCTCAGAAAAGTCCCTGACACATCATCATCATTAATTGGTCAAAAAACCAGGAATATACGAGGTGACAATCTTGTTCAGGGTCAGTCTTGAGAAGCCACTGCTCCAGAACCAATTCATTTGCCTCCTGGCTGACTTCTGCATGCTATCAACTGTTAGGAGGGAAGTTTGCTCTTCATCAACATGCAGACATGCCTGTCACTACATCTAAGAGCTTCTCCCCATTCCTGCCAGTTCTACCAACCTGCCACGAAAACCTTCAGTTACTACTCTTGATCCAAATAAAAAAATTCCATAGCTGTTCATATTCACAAAAAAGAATGCACAGTTCATCAAAATAAATATGGCATAACAGATGTACCTGGCTTTGGAAGTGAGAACAATGTTTCTCAAACTACAAAATATTTTAAAACTGATTGAGGAGATGATCTATTCTTGCAAATTCTTTCGCTTCAGTAAAAGCTTATTCCAAGAATACATGAAATTTCTTGCTAGAGCCAGAAATTCTCTCCTGCCTATGATCTCTTCTGTTATAGTAGCAGTTAAGTTTATCTGAAGAGAGGTAAGGAGCTTTTGCCACAGAATACATTTTTACTTTTATTCTTGTTTTGAAATAAAGGGTTTTGTTTTCCAAAGAACAAACACTGTAGAAGCTTACCACTGTTTATAACAGAAAGAGGAGAGCTGTACTTCTGGACAAGCCCTAGTATTGCAACTGCTACAATTTGTAGTTTGAGTGTGTTCACAATCACAAAGATCTGAGTATTAGCAGTGAAAGGGCCGTGCCTTGGCCTCTCCCTCTAGAGAGAAGAGGAATTACAGTGTACATGTTCCTTTCAGGACCTGAAGATTCCATGTGTTTTCTGAGAGAAGGAAGAGCAGCAGTTCCTGCTGTTGCCCGTCTCTTGCCTGCTGGGCTCTGATGGCGCTGCCTGCCGCCCACCCCTGCCCTCGGGGTGGCTCAGACTCCGGCGCTGCCGCTCACTTCGCTCTGGGAGACCCGAACCCCCCAGCAGGTCCACTGACCCCGCTGAAAACCCTCTGGGAGCACACATCAGGTTCCCGCACCCTCCGCCTGCGCCTGGCTGAATACAGCCCCAGGACCCCACCAGCCAGGCGTGCTGCGAGAGGAGGCTGGGCAGAAACTACGCAGGGTGGCCAAGGACTAGAGTGGCAGCTGCAGTGGAAACGAGCTGTGTATCATCAGCCTGGCATGCCTCAAAGCTGGCCAGGCCTCAGTTCCACCTGTGTCCTCAGGCGGCAGCCTAGCACTTTCCCCATGCCTGCAAACACACAGACATCTATTTGTCCGGGTGCCAGAATTCTTAATAAACTTAATTACACAAGTTATGCAGAGGAAATTGCTTCACCCAGAAGGGGTTGCATCAGAAAGCTGGGTTTCGAGCCCTGTGTTTCGGAGGCTTACGGCTGCAGCAGGTACGCACGGGTCTGCACCAGGACAAGCACTAACGCAGACGTGCTGCAGCAGTGCAAGTCACGCTGGCGTTCAGTCTGGTTTACAGCAGCTTCGCAGAACACTGGCAGCGTCTTCGTGCTGACAGACTATTTCTAACGAACGAGCGCGCACTCCAGGTCATTCACAGCTCCGTCAGGTGTGTACAGACGGGTGTCAGCCAAGCATGACGGCACTATCCTGAGCATAACGAGTTCTGCACAGTGCGCAGCCCTAGACACCCCACAGCATTTCCCCATCAGACACGGGAATACAGCTCCCGGCCGCGCTGTGGCACGACCGCCCTTCAACACACACAGACACGGGGGCTGCAAAGCGGGCGAGGCTGTAGGGAGGAGCATCTGCAATTGGTTCATGGGACTTTCAGTCCATCTCTGTTTCTTTCGAACTGCTGAGTAATTAATGCCAGTTAACCTCACCTCACACGCAAGCAGCTAATGAAGTTTAATCTGGAAAGAATCCGCTCAGAGCGCCTGCCACACCACATCACAGCAGACACAAGGCCACCGGTGCACACGGGCTACAGCCGGGACGGGAAGCAAGCAGAAGAGGGCAGCAGCCAGCCGAAGAAGTGAGCTGTAAGGAGAGCGATTCCAGTTGCACGATTTTATCTGCTCGTCGCCACCAGACAATAGGCTGGGGTAGGAGAAAGAACAGGGAGTCTTCTCATCATTCTTGCTGGCCACCAGACGTGTGATTAGAAGCAGAAGCTACTCAGGCTGCTTCTCAGACATGCCAACAGCCCCATCCACCTCTAGCTTTGCGCAATCATCAAGTGAGCAATCCATCAAGCGAGCAATCCATCAAGCAGCCAGAGGGGCTGGGGAAAGGGGACATCAACCAAAAAAAGTGACTCCTAAGGTCAAAGTAGCAAGTTTCTAACAGAACAGTTGCTCCCTTTTATTGATACATTGGAGTGGGGGGGGCTGCTTGCCCACCCTGTAGAGAAGGCTGTTCCTGGACTTCTCTGTAGATATTTTTCCAGAATTCCTTGTCTAAAGTTGATTCATGACTAGATTATTTGTTCCTGTTCCAGCACATTATTTTTATTTTATTAATTTTTCCTCCAAGTATAATTTTTACCCACTCCCCCCTTCCCAATCCATTTAATAAATATTGGTTGCATCATCTTCCAGCCTTCATTTTGCAAGGCTACTCAAGGTATTTTTTAATCAATTTTTCTCAAAAGCGAGTTCTCCCTTCTCCCTAATCAGCACCATAGCATCTTTCAGCATCTATTACAGTTTATGTTCTTTAAAAGCAAAGGAGATGGGAATAGCAGTGTTCTAAACACCTTACTATTGCTTTATAACAACAGACTAATCACTTTATCAACCAAAAGTACTTTACCTGTATCTCCTAATTTCACTAGTTCTGTGAGTCCTTTAATTCTGCATGGGAGCTCTAGACTGATAAAGACACAAGGAGGGGACAAAAGGCCAAATGTAATCCCCTGACAAGATTTCAATAGTCCTTGAGATCGATTCCCAAGCACGTGATTTTTCATTCTATGTTGTTACATATCATTCCTCTTACTCCTAATTCAGTCCTTCCTTTATAATTATCCTACCTAGTTTTGCTTCACCCAAACCACACCCAAACACTGTTCTTACAATCATGTTGCTAATGAAAACTTTTAAAAGGATTTCCACCCCACCTCTGCTATTCTGTGATTTATATTAGTATGATCCCTTAACAAACAAACAAAAAAAATCCCTTTTTATCACCCTCCTACTCATTTTATTTTTGTAAGAATTCCTACATACTGTATCTTAAAATAGCAATTTTCAAACTTTCTTGATTCCTTCCTTTTCCCTGCATAAGGGTTTCTTTTGCCTTTGCTGCTAGTCACCGACACAGATCTCCTTGGCAGACCTGAATCACAGTCCCGATATTTACCAACTGACCAACAATAAGATCACAGAGATCATCTTATTTGACTGTGTCAGAATTAAAAGGCAACAGATGCCAATAAAATCCCATCTTCAATATCTGCTTTCTCAATTCTAATGAAGAATCTTGTGCACACTCTGGGAAAGTCTGTTATGCATTCGGAAGGACATTTCCTAACCTTTTTCCTACATGTCCTATCCAGAGAGAGTACTTCCCCATCCATGCTACCATAGTCAGTCTTCTAGGTCCAGCGCCACATGCCAGTTTCCCCTAGCTAGGCATTTCTTCAGCCCCCTCCTCACTAGGAGCTTGTCAGTTCACCAAACCAAACATTACACCCAACTGTCCTCTCCACAGATTGCCACCAGGAATTTCTACCTTTTACCCTCAAATGAAATTACCCATTTGCTGCTGTCCCTCACCAGAGACCACAGTTTGCAGCCCCCTGCCTGGGCACCAGCTGGGGTGCAGATCTGGCTACCGACACAGCAAACGTACTTCCCATTCTCAGCTGCTCCCAGTTTTATGTGTCCCACGCTGCCTCTCACTTTGAGAATCTTCATCTCTCGAACTACATTTTTTAAACAAAGTACAGCATCGAACTTCAAATCTTGACAGATCACCCACACAGCCTGCCTCCAAAAAGTAAGTTCATAAAGTCGATATAATAATCAAATGCATCTAATTACTTTCCTCTCCACAACATTTAAGATCTTGTACAGTTTTACCACAGTGCTAATGTTTTTGCTTAGATCACGCTCCCTACAAATAAAGCCCATATGGGTTTCCCTGTTTCACAGACTCTAAAGAATTGCTAGCCTCAAGAAGGCTGCTGGTCTGCTTGGCCTGCTCTCAGGCGGAGTTGGGTGAAGAGTGGAGCTAAACCCATAAAGTCATTATTGACTCCCTACCACATACATTTTAACAGATAATGCTATCTTAGACATTACAGTAATCAGGTCCAAAATTAGATCCACAAAAATCAATTATTTGTACAGATCTTCTCCATGGCATGATTAACCAGACAAGAAGAGCAACACAGTTTGGTGTTAAATACCTATAAATAGTTGGATAAATACTTTATGAGATGGCTGTACAATACTACTTCTGGGCTAAAAAGACTGGTTTTAAGTGGTTTCTTAACTGGCTTTGACCACAGCTGTTGAGCCTGTCAACATCCATTTCCTGCTGCAAATTCCTTTGTCTCAAGTTCTAAGCAGTTACATCAGAGATATCATCCTTTCTAATTTAAAGCTGATCTGTCTTTATTATCCATCTAATACTACACCAACAATTCAAAGTGTAGAAACGTACATTGTAACGCTAGTTCAATTCCTTAAAACCTGCATTTGGAAAAGAACAATGCTGCAGTTGAGATGGGAACACTTGCTATTGTTCTTACCCACATTAACCACACAAAAAGGGTGTATCAGAGCATCCTCATCACGATCTATATTACAGAAAACCTAAAACTGAAGCGTGATTCTTCCATATGTTACTTCATTGCTGGGTTCTACTCTTAATGCCTGGAGTTCACAGGCATTAAGAAGAAGCATAACCAAGCAATGAGGAAAAAAATCCCAAATGCTAACATTTCTGGATGAGAATATGCATCAACATTCACATGATTTTGTCACTCTTGTTAAATTTTTCATCTTGTAGCACCCGGTAGCTTTAGCTTACAAGGCCAATTCGGTCAAATGAATTCCAGCTGCCCAACAGATCAACATTTCAGTGTAAGATTAGAGCATTTTGAAAAGTCTGAATTGGGAAACTTTAATTTTGCTTAGCATGCTATGCTTATTAATTTATTTTTTCCCTAAATATACATCTTTGCAGGCCTCATGTTAAAAACACCAAGTTTTAATTTTGTCCTACCAACTAATATTGTCTACCACAATCCAGCATAATTCTGCATATGCTAAGCAGTCTCATCACTTCAGGGAACTAAGTATTTCCTTTTAAGGTCACTTACAAGCTTTTGCAAGCACAGACCTTTCTTAGCATTTGTTCTACAAAATCAACCACAGTTTTGATTTGTAAGTTACAAGTTCTCATGGTTTTTTTCATTATTTATACTGGGAAAGTACCTGGGAAATGTTTGCAGTTGCAGCCTGCTTAGGCTTGGCACTGCACAAACACTTCAGAGGTCATCCTCATCTATAAAGCCTTCAGTCAAATAGAGAAGACAAACAGACAAATAGACAACAGGTCAGGAAGACTGAAGGAGTATTAACAGTATTGGGAAGATAGAAGCAATCTTCCCCCTCTCACACAGCAGGACAGGGCGAGCACAGAAGCAGAATGCAGGTCTCTTCACCCTCGGCCAGTGCTCTATTTTCCAGAGCAGTGTAACTCTGAAGAGCCGGCAGAGGCAGTGCAGGCATTCTCAGCACCAGCATCCTGCTGATGACAAGGTATTAGTCTGTTTTTAAAATGAAGGTCTCCCACAACGTGTCCTTCCTTTTTAGATACAGCAAGGAAAACACAGATTTATGAACACCTCAGTAAAAATAAGGAAACAATAAGAAAAAAACCCCTCATAATCAATACCAAACAAGACCTTAGTGACTGAAGTTCTTTTTGTAAAATATAATTTGCGACAAGATGTACTTGTCTGGATTTGACACACAAAGCTTAAAATCACGTTCATCCTGCTATCCTACGTTTACTTCAAGAAGCTAAAAGCTGGCAAGAAGCAAGGCTGGTGGCCGAGAGGAACAGCAGAGAGCAGCCTCTACACTGAAGTGCTGCTGGAAGGGGACTGATTGCTCAGACTAACTGACAATTATGCTTCAGAATTTCTCTGCATCTCCTTGACGTCCACTTAGACAGCTATTTAGTCGCAACAACCCACACAGCAGTACTGAAGCTCAAAACCTTGAATGTTAAACTGAACTGCTGGTTTTTTGAAGCACGTGGCAGGGGATGAGAATAGAAGAGGGCTGCCGCTTCCTGACATTTTAGCTGAAACACAAACTTGTATGTAAAATACTTACAAATATGTGTCATGGTCCTAATTGCATTTTGCATAACCTGATATGTTCCTGCTCCATAGTTTAAGATGATGATATATTACAGTCAGTTTGGGATGCAGTTTTAACAATGCCCTACAATAGAGTAAAGGCTTTTTGGATGCTGAAAGGCTGAAAGACTGCGCATCAAAGGAGAAAACTGTTTGTCAATTATTAATTGGAAAATTAGTCTACATTTAAAAGTTAACTACGAAAAATACCAGAGTTTAGTGAAGAGACTCGTGAGAAAGTCCACAAAAGCACGCATGAAACTTCAGGCAGAAATAGGATTAATGAAAGGTGCGTGCTACGTATGTCACATACGACACGTAAGAGGTTGAGGGATCTAGGCAACTAAAGGCTCTTAATGTTAATTTGTAAATATTACAATAAAGAATGTAATTAGTAGACACCTGGAGAAATATGATCTACTGGGGAGAAGCAGCATGGGTTCTGTAAAATAAAGCTCTGCCCTAGAAATTTGCTGAAGTTTACGGGCAGATCTGTGAATGAGGGCAACCTGCTTTACCAGGATTTCCAAAAGGCTTCTGGCAAAATCCATCACCTTAGGCCTTTTAAGGAAGCTATGCAGCCACATGAGAAATGAAGTCCTGACATGAAGAAATAATGTGCTAGAAGACGGGGAACAGACAATAAGAGCAAATGGTCCATTTTCAACAAAGGAAGATCATTGAATACGTTCTGCAGGGGCTCTGTGCTCTCCTACCTATTCAATAGTGAACTGGAAAAACCATGAACAGCCACCTCAAAGTTTAGCGATGACACCAAGTTATTCAGGAAAGTGAGGATAAGGGCAGCGTAAAGAACTGCATGACTTTAGGAAACTGAGTAGTTGTCCAGTAAAACGGTAAAATAACTTCCAAGTAGACACAGTGAGGTGGGGGAGGGGAGCAGGGGAGCCCAGTCCCAGACTCAGCTGTACAACAAGCTCTGAACCAATCATTATCACTAAGGGACAAAATTGGTAAGTTTTAATAGTTCCAGGAAAATAGAAACTCGGTGTCTTGCACCAGTTAGAAAGGAAAAAAAAAAAAGGAAAGCAAACCCAAGAGCATTGTTGTGAAACTATTGAAATGCATGACCTGCTCCCACTTCAAACACAGTGACGATGTGACTAGAACTGCACAAGGTTATCTGAGAATTGGAAAAGGTTCAGGGAAGGGGAACAAGGATGATCAAAGCCATAGAACTGCCACCATATGAAGAGTGACCAAGACACAAATCTTCAGCCTCAAAGCCGAGAGACATGTTAGGAAGTGCCATGGAGGTGACTGGATAAAGAGTCGATAATCATGCACTAACTGTGGGTCATTAGCAGGGCAAGGGAAGTGATTCTTCACCTCCTTCTACTATTTGTGAGACCACATATGGAATCCTTTGTCCAGTTTTGGGCAACCCAATACAAGACACAAACTGACATACTGAAAGGAGTCCAGAGGGCCCCTAAAAAGGTCAGTGGCACACAGCACGTGATGCAGAAGGAGAGGATGAAAGAGGGGGGCTCGCTCACTCTGGAGGATGGAAGGTTAATGGGGATCTACTTGAAGTATCCCATGTGTGTTACAGAGCAGCTGAGGCAGAGTCCTCCCCTATGAGGTACAGACCAAATGAATTAAAGGAAATGGGTAAAACTTGAAGAATTTTAATACATAATAAGAAAATATTCTTTACAATGAATCACAGAATAGTAGGGGTTGGAAAGGACTTCTAAGGATCATCTAGACCAACCTCCCTTCCAAAGCAGATTTGCCTAGGGCAGGTTACACAGGAATGTGTCCAGGTGAGTTTTGAAAGTCTCCAGAGAAGGAGACTCCACAACCTCTCTGGGCAGCCTGTTCCAGTGCTCCATCACCCTCACGGTAAAGAAGTTTCTCTTCACGTTGAGGTGGAACTCTCTGTGTACAAGTTTATGCCCACTACCCCTCATCCTATCACTGGGCACCACTGAAAAGAGACTGGTTCCAACTTCCTGACACCCACCCTTCAGATATTTATAAACATTGATCAGATCCCCTCACAGCCTTCTCTTCTCCAGGCTAAACAGCCCCAGGGCTCTCAGCCTTTCCTCATAACAGTGTCGCAGTTCCTTAATCCTCCTTGTAGCCCTCCATTGGACCCTCTCCTGTATTTCCCTGTCACTCTTGAACTGGGGAGCCCAGAACATGGTCAAATGTTGGAAGAGGTTGCCCAGAGGGTACTGTGGAATCTCTAGTCCTCAGAGATGTTTCAGAGCCAATCTGACATGACATGGAGTAATATGTCATAGCCAATTACTAAAGTGCTTAAAGTGAGTGTGTATGTCAGGAGAAAGCTCAGACCAAATGTCATGCAGACTTTCATTCCAAACTAACTTATTCTTTATTCCTGTGCTGAAATTAAGCAAACGGAAAGCAGGTTTCAAAAAGAAAAAAGAAAAAAAAGAAATCATGCCATTTTGAGCTGAAATCCTCAGTTGAATTCAACGTTACTCCATGCTGACATCAGAATTTTCAAACATATTTCAGAGGCTTTAGAAGGCTTTGATAACTGCAAACTCCTTTGATACAACCATTTAGAAAGCTTTTTCCTAGCTGGGAGGAAACTAGGTGCTAGTCTTAGTTTTTCCCAGCACAAGCTCATGAACTGCACGCAAACCTTTTAAACCCTGGCAGGCAAAACATCAAAATACAGAAAGATCAAAGCCACACAACATATTTACTCCTATTTTTTCTGAAAAAGAACTCTAAACTTTCAATGGCTGGGAATGAATCATCATCTCTTCTCTCACGCTGATGTTTACACCAGAGTGCTTGCAGTAAGCTCCTTTGTATAAACCCAGCCCAGTAACTACCAGCAGTGAAAAAAGGAGAGCTGGCATCCATCGATACCTGAAACATTTTTTGTCCATCAGCTAAATTACAAAACCTATTCTGGAAGAACCTCTCACTAATTTCTGTTCACATCCTTCATGGTATATGTCAGGAAAGCAGAAGCCAGTAACCTAGAATGGATGCAAGTTTAATCAAAATCTGCAAGAGTTGCTGTATCTGCACTCTACCCTGCCCGCTGAAACCCCGCCTCACCCTCCCCTCCCAGATTCCACCCCGCTTTCTGAGGAGAGGGGGCATTCTTGAACTCCCGTGACTGAAGGGAGTACAGCACAGAGTACAAACTGGGGGGCAGGGAGGGCACGCAATTGTCCTCACATGTTTTTTAAAAAAGGTGGAATATTGGTAAAGGAGGATAGTCTAAAACCTGCCATGGTTTTAATCCCTGGGGCCATAAGATTATATTGCCATTACTCGACTGTTGAAAAGAAAAAAGATTAATCATTTAAACCCAAAATTTTAACCCCAGTGTGCTTTCTGGGGCTAACCATCCCAAGTCCACTTTCGAAGTGCACAAGGATCGTCTGACTTCTCCCCAGGCTTACCCAGTAACTGGAGTCAGCTGGACTTAGGTGCTGGATAGGACAGCCCACATTACTGAGATAATTGAACCCTAGCAAGGAAAGCAATCTGCTGCTGGTGAAGCTGGGGATGGTTTTGGCAAGTTATGGAAAGTTGTCACTAGAACAGCAGCTAGGCATGGATAACAACATCTTACAATGACCTGAAAAAAGAAAAGGTTAAGTACAGAAGGATCTCCTCCACTTGTGCTCCTCTCCCTACCTCTTTTTCCTTGTGAGAAGATCCTACTTTTACTCCTGTGGACTAATAAGATTCCCTCTGCTCCTGCAGGTAATTGGCACCTGTGGGCAACCACTGCAGAGACCCTAGAGAAGGTCAGATGCTCAAGTGACACCAGGAGGAGAGCTCAGTAACCACAAGCAGCAGTTCGCATGAGTATGAGACTGCTGCGTGTTTGCCAGGACAGGGAGGACACCCTGTTTTGACCAAGCCTTTTTAGGGCAAAGTTTTATCCATCAGCACAAAACTGAAGCAAAACAACAGAGGGTTTCTCCAGCCTTGCCGCAAAGCCTCCCTGGAGCCTTTCTTTTCCATCCGTGTGTTTGGAGTTACTAGGGAAACCTGTCTCTTTCCTTTTGTTCCCTCCAACCTTCATAGACAACACTCAACCACTTTTTAACTGGCCTTATTATCCAGGCAGGTCTGCCTGGCTTCACGTTCTTCAAGGTAAGAGCACAGTAGTATAAAAATAAGCATAAAACTAAAATGTCCTTTAGAAAAAAAAAGTAATTGCTTATATAGAATAACATTCCCCATGTTTCCTCTCAGGAACAATTCTTACACTACATAGAGTACTGGAATCAGAGAAGGAACATAACTGCTTCCAAAGGTCATACGGTCAAAACACACAGCAGATTTGCAACCCACAGTCAATGCTGCAGCTTAATTAATTCAGTGAGCTTGTCTTCTTTTACCTCAAAGAAAAAAAGGCACGTTGACCTTCACCTGAGTGTGACTCCTTTTCCCATAAAAAAAGTCCAGCTAACAAGGGGTACTCAAAATTAACCTAGAAACAGATGTCAACTCGCAATCCAGAATTCTTCTATTATTGTTACTTTGCTCTCGCAATAGAAATGATTTCATTTTATGCACTTTACACTGTGAGACATGTTCTTTAATACCAGTTTTGGCTGTTCCTGTTCAGCAACAGATGCTTGAGTGATGTTTCCTACCAGGGGCACTCTTCAGTATTTAGGTTCCCAATAATCACATTAACTAATACGCCCATCTTCACCATATAGTGCCAGGCTTCCACCTCCAGCCTCAGGCTGGCCAGATATTTAGTAGTGCAGATGACAGGACAATACGGTATTGATTTTTAAGTACGTTTCTTGGATACTTAAGATGCAAAGGGAAGCCATCAAACTCTCGTAGCCCTCCTTCACGTTGCAGAGCCAGGCCGCAGCACTGTGACCACCACTCGCTTCCCTTTCTGTACACGCGTTTGCAGACTGTCGTTCGGCTGTGAGATAGACACGAGGGGCGGATGAAGGGGGAGTCTCCAGCGGCAGCATCTTCCGGCAGGTTTCACCCCGCACCATTTCCCGACTCAGGAAGGCGACTGCTTGCCCAGCTTTCCCCAGCAGAGAACCCTCAGCCCTTT
>VZZY01011151.1:0-17155 GCA_013400335.1 Eurystomus gularis | reverse complement strand
GGGCAGGTGCGTTGTCCGCGGGAGGCGAGCGGCGGCCCGGCCTCCCTCGGCGGAGTTCGGCACCGGCTGCAACGAGGCCTTGAGCCCCTGGTTAGTGCCGCGCCGCCGCCGCGGTCCGCTCCTTCCTTCCGAGCTCGTTTGCGGGCTGAATTTCCTCACCGGTGGCCTGGTTAGGGGCGGCTTTGAGGAGTGCGGGCAGCAGGAACGTCGCTGCACTGCAGCAGTTCTCCTTTCTGACTACGCTTTTTCTAGTCGGATACAGTTGGGTTGAATAAGCCCCAGAAATTAACGTAGGGATGCGTTCAGTGTTGTGTTTGTAAGAGCTCTTCTGTTTATTTCTGTAGGAAAAGAACTTGTCTTTCTATGTTGAGACTTCCTCAGGACTTTCCCCTGGTCTTACCTTTTGGCTGCGCCTACTTTTTGTCGTTTTCTGAGCTGAAATGTTGCTGTATGCACGCTTGCTCACGTAGAGTGATGGATGAATTAGGGCTCTGACTAATAATACCGTCAAGACTTTAAGACTTGTGTTTCTTTTCCTGTAGCTAGAACTGCCTCCTTTCCTCTTCAGTGAATGAGAGGCAAACAAGCAAAGAAGCGGATTAATTGCAAACTCCACTTAGTTCTTTATAACCCTAACAGTGTGATGTTTAAGCACGAGGTTTTGCCCTCATGTTCAGCTTTCTTCAGTGGTTTGGAAGAGTTGTAATGCTTTATGTTTCTTCGCAGCGTGGCTCTGATGAAGTTTTCAAGGGCAATGTCTAACAGAATAGATTTCTGTGTCTCAAGGAGTACTAGCTGCTGGGCAATCCGTTTGCTATTCTTTCATCCAATTTGATCATAAACAAGGTATATGGTGCGTGCGTTATGCAGTGCCTATAGGAAGTCTCCTTTGGTAGTCTTTTGGGCAACATATGTGACCGGTATTTGAAGTTCATAGAGTACCAGGTTGGAAGGGACCTCAAGGATCATCTAGTCTAACCTTCCTTGGCAAAAGCACGGCCTAGACAAGAGGGCCTGTCCAGCACCCTGTCCAGCTGTATCTTAAGAGTGTCCAATGCTGGGGAATCGAGCACTTCCCTGGGGAGATTATTCCAATGACTGATTGTCCTTGTTCCGAAAAATTTTCCTCTTGTGTCCTAATTAGAATCTCCCCAGGAATGACTTGTACCCATAACCCAAGCTATTTTATTGAAACTTACAGTTTCTTACTGTCAAGATGAGTCAGAAAGGCAAAAGCCAGGGCGAAGAATGCTTGTACTTTGGTGGTGGTGTACCTCAGCAGGAAGCTGAGGTGCCAGGGAGACTTTAGAGGTTGGAGACAAACTAGGAGATACATAGGAGCAGCAATGATGGCCAGTAAACTTCGGTGTTTTGAGACTGAAGAACATCAGGAAAGATCTTGTTAGCAAACCGATGAAATCTGACGCTTTGAAAACTAAACAGTTGTTTAGATCTAGTTTCATATTTCCCTGCTTTGGTGTTGGCATTGTGTTTGCAGCACAGCGTGTTTGCTGCTTCTCCTTTTCTTGTTTGAGATCCAGCTGGTCAGCCTGGTTTGTGATGACTCAGCCAGTGGCTAACTGGTTCAGAACTGGGCACAAGAGTTCACCCCTGCTGCCTGTGAAGTCCCTCCTCACAGGGCTTTGTGCTGGCCAGAGCCTAGGTTGAAGAAACATTTTCCAGTTACTGCTTCATGTGCCTCGTCTTTCTTCATCACATGCCTGCAAGTATCCGCATCCCCGTGCAGAGATAGTTTTACTCCCAGTGTGTAGGGCCTCTAATGTCAGTATTTCTCAAAGTTGAGAAGCCTGTATTGCTACATGGGAGACTTCTCTGGCTTCTCAGCAATAGTGTTGGTGGAAGAGGGAGGAAAGGGAGATGAAGTTTAATTTTACGGCTTTCTAAATGTTGGAAAATCAGTAATAATTCCTTCCTCCCGTCCCATTAATTTTGGTGGGGCTGTGTTTTCCCTCACAGTTAGTTTAGTTCTTGTATGTAAGCCATTCAAAACACCTCATGTGTAAACTGTTGCAGTAGGAGCTTCTGAGAGTCAACTATTTCTCTGATGTCACAAAACCCTTTGGGTTTTGTTTTCAGGGTTTTTATATATTCAGTTGAAACCTCTTTCCCATTAAAAATCTTTTAACCGTTGTATTGTATATAAATGCATTTTCAACATTTACTACAAAAATAATGTTCTTCTGTGTACAAGAAATTTACTACTTAAATTTCATTGTTTTCCTTCATTTTTTTAAGTATTCCTGACAAATAATCTGTGACTCTTTAACTAGGCTTAAAGCAACTAGTTCTTGGTTGTGACTTCAGGACCTCCTTAGACTAGGCAGTGCTGTACCGTTTTTCAGTTTCCTTGGATTTCTAACATGAAAGCTGCACAAAAGTTCAGACCCTGCAACAGCTGACATAATATGCTTTATTTTAATATTTTGAATAAATTTGTCAGATATTAATTGTAATACAATTTAGATTTGATATGGACTGGCATATTTGGTGAACTAACATTTCATTAGTTTTTTTCTCAGAAATTAATGAAACAAGGCTAGCTGTTAAAGAAATCTGGTTATTGAAAAAGCATTTGTCACTTAGCTCTTCCATTATTTATTCACAATGAATAACTTCAAGCCCCCCACCTCAAAAGACCCCAACTGAAAATCTTTAACAAGGTTTAAGTATATATTACTTATCTCAAATGTGATGTGGATCCTACTCTTCTGCTGTAGATAGTTTATAAACTGAAGTCAAAATACCACGTGAGGAAAAGAAGGTACTTTTTTCCTATTTTACATGCATAGCACTGAAAAAGTTATTTGCACAAGAGCAGAGAAACTGTGCTGGTGCCAGAAGTTTAGCCCAGGTATTCTAAGTGTTAGGCTGCTGACTGTCAGCTTTCAATCTTGGGTTTAATCTCAAACAAATATTATTCATCAATTCTAGATTTTAAGCTAGTATTCTAGCCTAATTATTACTTCATGTGTCTGTGGATGGGGTAGAAGAGATAGTGGCAGCTTTTAATTTTTGTTCTCCCAATCTGTCAAGCATTTCTATGAGGACAGGGGGACAAGTTTATTTTTGTTAATTCCATGTTGTTTGCAGTTTGGAGGTATTTGTTTCAAATACATAGATCTCCAAATGTAAGTTATGTTTCAAACAATGCATTCATGTCTGCAAGGTCACCCTTAGATGCACCAGTGGCATCTACTCACTAGTTCCTGAAGTGACTGGTTTCCATGGGGTTTCTTGGGAAGAGAGGCAGTAGAAAGGCTAAGATGTCATAGGTGGTTTTTTTCTGTTTTTTTCTTCTTGTGGAACGTAATTATTACATTTCCCTGTTTGCTGTTCTCATTGCTCGCTCAAATCCAGGTTTTTTTGAGAATTTTTATATCTTTCCGATACGCAGATTTGTGTGTTACTGCAGGTCTGTTGTTAACAACATTGTGTGATGTTACTGTACTGGATGAACAAATTAACTGATCAGCTGCGTAAAATTGAAGTATCATTCCTTGATTTAGACACATATGCTGGACAAATTTACCATTAAAAATAGTGTCTTTTGTCACTTTCCATACTCAGATTTTTTTTTTTGTTTGATCTCAGACCTAATGAATGTTTTCATTGTATGGGAGAATCAATTAATCGAAAAAGAAAACAATATTTCTTAAATCTGCACTGTCTGTGTGCATTGTATCTGGTAGACTGTGGTAGGAAGGTTATTCCAGACAGAAAATCTAATTGCTATGTAAATGTTAGTAACAAAATCACGTTCAGAGTTTAGCAGTTTGGTGTGTTTTAAGTGTCCAGTTCACTTGAAGATTTGTTATTAGAGCATTTCTTACTTGAAATCTCTGCTTTGCATTTATAATGCCTACCGTGGAGACATCTTAAAGTACTTTTCGTTCATTTCTTTCTTTTGACATAATACAATCTTACTGGGCTAAGTATTTCTTTCAGGTGTTTGCCCACAAGCTGTGAATGCCGCACTACTTACCCGTGGATGGAGAGCTGGCCTGTGACACTGGGTTTCTGCACCTTTGGAGAGCAGTGTGCACGCACAGCGTGTGCTTCCGTCTGGATTTTTATTGCTTGTTACAGGACACAAACTGACCTGTTAGACCTGCAGCGGCCACATTGGTGTAGCTGTTCATAGCTGTAGCAACGCATACATAGAGTTATCTCGTTATTTTCCATTCTGAGTGTTTGAGAAAGGGGACTGTAAGTTTATACCCGCTATCGACAGTGACCGTGGGTACCACTGGAAATGTAGCCCTCGGGGAATCGCTCAAACAGGACATTGTAGTGAACGCGGCATCCTGAACTTTAGGAAGGCTACTGCTTACAAAATGGTACTTTCTTCTTGGTCTTGTCTGTGTTAGGTGGTCTTCGTACGCTAGAGATGTTATTCCTAGCAGGCTGCTGTGGTGATTAATGGCTTTCAGGACTGCCTGGAGGTTGTAAGCTTGGCGGTTGTTTTCCCCTAGCAGTGAGCGTGGTCCCTTCCTTAAGGATGGCTCCCTTAGTCCTTGTACAAGGATCGAGTGGCTCTTGTCCGTCCAAACCACTCTTAGTGTCATTAGTAAGGTGTTCACAGAGACTGTATAGATTGTATCGGCTATCTAAATTCAGGTTTTAATTTCACTTAACTCTGGATTTTTGATGGGTCCAGTTATTGAAATTGCAAGTTGCAATATATGAATGGTTTACTCCCTGTTGCTTTAATTCAGGTACACAGTAATCCAGCTGTTTCCGAATACCTGAAGACAGATGCTTTCCCCAAACCACAGTCAAATCTGAGAGCATACCAAGCAAAATGAATACAGAAAGAATTAATTCTGCCCAAATTTAAATCCAAATATTTGGTTCAAAATATTTGCTTTGATTTAGAATATGTGGGGAAATTAATCAGTGGTGGTGGACAGGAGGGAGATTACCAAATTAAATTAAGTGAGAATTGGAATAAAAGAAATCCATGAAATCAAAACAAAGAAAAATGCATTAAAATTAAGAGTGTTGGAGTAAGAAATGGTATTGACATTTTGAGGCTAGTGTGTAGTATGTTGGCTTTCAGATCACTATCTTAAATTATCTCCCAAGTCAGAAGAACACATCGATATGTTTCTGTAACAAAATGTTTTTCTTCTTAGAGCAAATAGATGCTAAATGTGGTTTTGAATTTGGGAAATTTCAGTGTTCAGCTCCGTGTGTTAGAGGAAATCTCAGAGCGACTTTTTTAGTAATTTTGGGATTCCTTTCTCAAAAATCCGAAGTACAAGAATAACACGTAAGTGAATAGTTTAATAGAGATTGTGATCCCGCCTCAGACCGTACTAAGAGTTTCTCTCTCTTTGCCCTTGAATATGGGTAGTAGAATAGGTATTTATTTTGTAATTACATCTTTTGTAATCTGTTAATAATATATTAATTATCAGAAAGAAAAAAAAATGTTCTGGTGTAGGCAGTTTTGAAATTCGTTGTGTGTGAATGGATTTCTTATGTGGTTGCTAGTTTGCTTCTGATAGCCTTAATTTCCTGCATTTTACCAAGGTTTTGTAGCTTATTGGTATTATGATTATTTTATTATACCCATCTACAGTACAGGAAATTGCTGTTTGTCCTGCAAGCTTAAAAAAGTGTTTGTGGTTTGTTGTTTGTTTATTCTTTTTCCTAGAAGGTGATATTTCAAAATATGCTTTCTCAAGTAAAGTTGTAATTTCGATGGCAACACAAGTTATGATAACATTTTAGAGTCCACTTATTTCACTTAGTGAAATGCTTAACACTCAGTGTTAAGCTTATCTTCACTTTTCCAATATAAATTTATTAGAACTTTTGAAGGCTCTGGAGGTAGAAAAGTGGAACAGAAAATTGATTTAGTTAACAAAAAATTTTAAAGCCATTATCTCAACAGCTATTTAGTGACAGTTTGCATAGTTTTGGCTGAGAGATGGGTTTACAGGAATGAAAATTGACATTGTTTGAGAGCCAGAGGGTGTTACGTAAAAACCTGGACAGTTTACAGCATTTTTCAACCAGGAAGATGAAAACAGGATCAATCAGAAAAGAAATCAAATGGGATAATTGAGGAACTGAGGGAAAGTGAGCATTACTGGACAATTAGGACCAAATCCAGGATGAGGACTTTGCGGAAGATGGAAATCCTGAACAAAAGAGAACGGATGAATTGCAGCGTGGCTTGGATTTAGTCTGTCTTGCTAAACTTAAGAATTCTGTGTCTAAAGCAGTTCTCCTGAGAGAGAAATGATGATTTCTTCATGTATTAACTCAAAATAATGAGACCTTTCAAGTAGTAAGTAGACTTTTGAGAACAATGGAAGTTTTATGGGGATATGCTATGCTCCATGGTGGATGTTACAGGACTAATGAGAGCATTAAAGAAAAGGAGATTTAGGGCAGCATGGTAGAGGTGGATTGTTTAACATTGAACTGCTGCTGCTGTATGAGAAAATGGGATTAAGATTTCTTCTGTACTTTGCCAGAGTAGAGGTTAATTAAGGTCGTCTGGGCATGTTTCTGCAAAAATAAAGGAAGCCAGGTTATTTGATGTTACGTGTTCAATTCAAAAGAATTTTAACTTCCATGGGAATATCGTGCCCTGTTTTCAGTGACGTAATGGTAGCATTTGATGTCATGGTAGACTTAGAAGGTAGGTAGTGTAGGTCATTTAAACTTCCTCCTTCTCCATTTTTTATTTGACATGCCTATTTGAATGCAGCGGGCTGCAGTAAATCTGATCCACAAAGCCACACACGTTGAAACGCGACACCAAGTGCTGCATTCCCCAAGAGCTTTCTCTGCAAACAGTGTGCGATAATTTTGCAACATGACATTTTATTATTGACTATTCCTAGACCACCTTGCAAAGTTACCAGTTTCTAAGCAAATTTCTCTTTGATGATTAAATGCAAAGCATTTTAAAGATTGCTTGGAGAATTGTACTATTTTCATTTACTTACTTATGAGTTTAAACATCATTTCTTGTAGTTGGTGTAGAGGGAATATGCAATTTGAATTCCTATCCTGTGTCTTACTGACGAGTTATAACGGTCCTGGAGTCCTTGTCTTTTGCCCTGCAGCCTGCACACAGAGCTCCAAGAGAACTACCACTTCTACAGCTGGCTGTTAAAGGAATAGCAGTTTAAGTTTGTGAGAGTTCTTACGACAAGACATTTTATTTCTTATTCCAAAATCTTTATTCCTAACAAGTTCTAGAAGGTTTTCTAAAGAACAGCTGTCTGGTTTGATTTGATCTGTGCTTTCTAGCTGAACAGTATGATCATAATCTTTTTAATAGAAGCTGACAAATAAGCTTCTTGAATGAAAGGTTGATGAACCAATTGTCTTTGTCCTAACAAAGAACGAAGTAAGAAAATGCTGCAAGTTTTAGAATAATCGTGCCTCTTCTTTTTTTTTTTTTTAATGTTTATGTCTTCATAGAACTTCCAGTTCTGCACTCTATTCTGGTCGAAATATTTTATTAAATATCTTAGCTATCTAAGTTCTTGGATGGCATTCTTACCTAGGAAAATCTTTAAGTTAAATGTTTCTTCCTAATTTATGTCTGTACAGAAGCTTACACTTTTCTCCACAAAATTAAAAGGGATTTAAAATATTTTTTTAATGTAAATACTTTAAGAAGCATTTGGTTAGAGTATTTCACATGTTTTCAGCTAAACAAATATACGGCTGTTTGAGTTCAAGCTGCCAGGCACTCGAAATGATGTGCACATTTTAAATCTCGATTAATATATACGATGTAGAGTAAATGTTTTTGAAATTATTTTATTCAACTAATTATACCTTTGGTAGGGGTGAGGAGGTTTTTTAGACAGAATTTATGGTCATTGTACGTTCAAACATTTTTGAGAGCACATGTTACATGTAACAAAATATATTTGCATATGTTTCCCTCTCTGCAACAGGGAATCTTCTGTACCGCAGTTTTGGTGTGTCTTTCAAACATGCAGATTGACAGTGAAATACCATATAAATATAATAATAAGATTCTACCAAATTTTATCATATAAATAGATTCTGGTAAAAAAATGTGCATAACTTGTTTTGCCTTAAGTGAGTGTCTGAGCTTTTATGCAGGGATGGGGAAAGGATTTTTGTACTGTAATTCTCAAACAAGTATCTAAATACTCTGGCTCAGACCAAGATGTACTAAAGGAACAACAGGAAAAATACTGGAATACTGAGTTTTGGATTTCACATATGTTGAATACTTGACCATTTGGATTTTAATATTTATATATACTGCATCTTGATATTTACAGAAGCTTAATATGAAAGTCATTTCTATCTAAGAGCAATTCACATAGAAGTTGTGAATCCACATGTTTAATAGATGTAAAAAGTAGGTTTTGCAAACCTGCTTTGGAATTTTTTTTCAGTTAGGAGAGCCACAGCATTAAATTACCTTTAAATAAAATATAGTTGAATTTAATACATATTATTGCCTCTTGATTCACAAGAGGGCAAACGAAATGATTGAGCCAGTGATCAGTAAGAGCACAACCTTTCTGATCCTGCCTTTGCAGTGCATTTCAGCAGTGTTCTTAAGGAACTGCGTTTCATGCTGTATTTAGAGGAAAACTAACCCTCCTCCCTTTCCCCAGACCTCTTGCTCGAGATAGGTGTCGGTATTTTTTGCACCCAGACCTGTGCTGATCACTGCAGCAGCAGTAAGCCCAGAAGAATGGCCAACATTCAGCTCCAAGCAGGAAGCAGTTCCCACCAGGAAACACTAATGACCACATCTTTTCCTTACCTGCATGCCATCGTTGTAGATGTCTGTCTGACACAGTGTTGGGCAGTCCCCTGCAAGAGCAGGAGCAGACATACCTTTAAAATCAGCAGATAAAACCCCCAGAATATCTACTGTTGGCAGCTGAGCATTCTCAGAAGTGTTTGAGCTGTAGGGGTGCGAGCCGTTCTCTGCCTGTTTCGTGTCACAGCCCGTGCTTGCTTACCTGCGTTTTATGGAAGAATACCCGTTCTGTGCAAAACTGTGTGGAAGGTGTTGCTGGATTTTCACCTTGGTGTAACACGGACGATTAAACAAGTATTTAACAACCTGCACTATTTAGACCTCCACAGTAAAAAAACTCCAAAGAGCTCGGGCTCTGGTTTTAAGATGTAAATACGTGTTTGTTGAGCACTGAACTAAAGTCTGCAAATCATTCGTGTAGCCAGTAAATGTGTCATAATAGCTGATGGTGAAGCAAAGCTCCATGTTCTTGTCTGTTACAGCTTGTATTTGTGTGATTACCTCTAGAATTCATATCAGGATAGATGTTTTTTAAATGTGTACCTACTAAGGCTTTCCAGAAATAACTACCTCTGGCTGCTAGCAGTCTCAGTCGTTTAATTCTTGATTAAGTATTTTCTTATGGTTTGTGTTTATTAAATACAAGTCATTCATAATTGTAGAATGTGTTATAAAAAAATACCTTCACAGCTGAAATGGGGCTTGTATCATCAGACTGATGATACAACTTTAAAATAACTGAGTAGGTCCGTGCCTTCCCTGTATCTCACAGGTACAATTAAAAATAGCTTTTGTCATGTCCTCTAAGAGTTCATGATGTTTACAGGCTGCAATGTTGTATGACAGTGTTTGCCTCTGGAATTTCTTAGCTGGCCTCTGCCACTTAAATGACTCTGTACGGTCACGTTTGTGCAGTTTATTGTCCCAGGAGCTCTGCACTGGGACGTGGCTACTTCTTGATACAACTGATGTAGTGGATGACTTGTTGTATTAACATACCTTGCCAGTATCGACATGTGCTCATCCCATACTAGATAGAGTAAGAGAAAGACAAGAAGGACAAGGTACATTTGGTTACTTTTCTATCTTTATGTAGTGTGATATTATATAATATCACCTTCAGGAGCAAGTAAAGGAGCTCTCTAACCAGATTAGGCCTAATCATTAGTTTTAATGAGTTGTTCTTCTGCTATGTACAGTCTCGCTTTTGCCATTGGATTTCAGCTGCATTTGTTGTCCCATCTTTTCCTTCCATCTGACCTTCATGGCTATGGGAAGCTTCTCAGAAGGATTTTATTTTTTATTTTCAGTCAGAGCACAATTCTTGAACTTAAACATAACATTTTAGCAAAATGTGGAAGTTGCCAAAATACAGAAAAGGTTACATTTGTATTTAACAACTTTTGAAGAGGCAGTAGAGGTTAATGGGAATGAATATTTATTTGTGTGACACTAAAAATAAAGCAGCGTGACTTTCTAAAAGAAGTTGCATTGTGGGATTTAAGAAAATTTTTGTACTCTAATTACCTGTAGATAGGAAGAAATGAAGGGGACAGAAATGCTGAAGAGCAGGTTGGGTAGCTCTGAGTGGAGTTTCAGAATGATGTACTTTTTTTTTCCAGTAAAGCTCACATTTGTATGTAGTATTTTATATAAGTATTATTTTTAAATTGCAGTCAAAAGAGTTTACCATTATGCCATTAAAGAATTTGGCTTTTAATTGTGGAAGTTGTCAATTTGTTATTCTTAATTAGAATCATTTCAGTCCAGCTGCTGTACAACCAGGCCAAGAAATAGAAACTGTTACACCTCAAAGTTCTGTGTCCAGTATCTTACAGAAGAGAATTTGCCAGCCATTTTTAACAGACTAAAGTAGTCATAGAATGAAAATACTGTTCAGGTTGGTGGGGGCCTCAGCAGGTCTCTAGTCTAAACTCCAGCTTAAAAAAGTTAATAATTCAGAACATATTGCTCAGAGTTTTCTCTTGACAGCCTTCAAGGATGGAAATTCCACAACTTCTGTGGGCAACAACGGCGTAATTATCCTATCAGCCAATAGTTGATATCTCTCCTATTTCATTTTCTAATAACGGTTTCTCAATTTCCCTGCAGCGGAGCTCAGGAGCAGGCTTGGCTCCATCAAGCTTATGTTCTCATATGTAGAAGAATGTCAGTTGGAAGGACACAGGAGGTCAGCTGGTTTGACCTGCTCAATTTAGATCCAGTTAGACGCAAGTTGCTCAGATTATTCCGCGCTCGGTAGCGGTCTGGTATCTGCCTACTGCCTGCCGTAGCTCTTTCACTTGCCTGCCTTTGTATGTGAACCAGGGGACATCAGTCACAGGTGAGGCCCCTTGTTGCCACCAGCCCAGGGGAGAGGCATTTCTTGCAGCCCCCAAACCAGATGGCTGTGTCCAGCCTCTGGAGCTGCCTCTGAGTGAAAGCCTCTCGTGCTGGGAATACCTGTTTCAGCCAGTGCTGGTGACCTGTGACACCTCATGTCACCTCATCCACCTTTCTGCAGTCCCACACTGTCTACAGCAGAGTTTCTTGCCCCCTTATCATGCAGGCTGCTCTGCTAACTGCTGAAATCATTCCGCAAAATTCGTAATTCTATACATTGTTTTAACAACTTTCTGAAGAAAGTGTCAAAGTACTGCTGAATTTCATGGCGAGACAAATCTTGTTTATGTCCTTAGTAACAGTTTTTACTTCCACACCAGTTGCAGAAAAAAATTAATTTCAACATCAGTCTATTTTGTCCATTGCTTAAAAAGAGAGCATAAAAGTTTGTTGAGTAATATAGCTATTGATTCTTCTACTAAATAGAAATATTTTTGAGCAGTACATGATGATGTCATTCTGGAGCCTTTCAGTTTTGTCAAATATATATGTGTTAGAAATACTTCAGTAAACTCTGAAAAAAGAAGGGGAGGGGGAAGCCCTAACTCCTGATAATAAGCAAAAGTACAGCTGATTTCTTTCTTTCAGTCTGGTTGCTATGCGTCATGTTGATAATGCCTATAACAGTTTTGAATCTGGACACTGTTAGCATAGGAAGTGGTTTTCACGTCCCAGCATGTTCGACTAACCTTTGATAAGCTTATGATAAACATGCTAAACAAACCACATGGGAACCTTATCAGCTTTTGACCAGTGAGGGCTTCAAGGACAGAGAGCTCTCCGACATATGGTTCACCAACAGCTTTTCTCATCTGTATTGCTGGAGCACCTGAGGGCTGACACACTGACTCTGAAGGAATTCCTAAGAGATGGTCTTTCTTGCACACAGCACAGTCTAAGTACACAGCTCCGAAGCAGGGGAAGAAGGAGTGTGACAGCTGTTACGGCATGGGAAGTCCAGTCAGGATAATTCAGAGCTCTCCAAATCAGTGAAAGGCTCTCATTTGGTGACTACATCAGCTGTTCCAACTAGATCACAGGTTTTTTCCCCAAAGCTATGGAGCAGAAACGGCAGTATGGAGAAGACAGAAAGGCATGACTTGGAAGCATCTTTCAGAGAGGATGCTACCTTGTTAATCCTTGTTTGCTAATCCTCGTCTGCATTAGAGCAATTGTTTTTAAGAGCAGGTGACAGCTGTGATTGCAGTGGAACTAGGAGTATGGTTGTGAGCATAAAGTAGGTCAAACACCGTCTGTATGTTCTTTGGAAGAGAGACTAAACCCTCTTAGTAAACATCTGGTCTTACCTTTAAAAACTAGTAAGGTGTGTGTATGTAGGCATGCACAAACACACACACGTAAATTTCAGTATTGATTTTCTTTCAAACCATTGAGGTCTGGCCAATGGTAATTGCTAAGTCAGGGCATATGGTTTGATTCCATAAAATAGTAATGCACAGGCACCACAAAAAACCTATAGAATAGGTGTGGTATTAAGCCCACATAACTTTATGGTCTGCATTTGTTACAAACTTCTGACGCCTAGAACTTGTATGAAAAATTCTTCGTTTGATTTTTCCATACAGTGTCATATCTCTTCTTCCATCCCCTATTATCAATAAGTTAAATAAGTAGGCTAAGCGAAGTCTTCAGTGCAGTTGAACTTAATACATAAACAGAATCAAGGATTTTTAATGCTGTAGATTATTATCAAGAAAAATAGTGAGATAACATGATGCAAGGCTGTTGGAGTTTTGATTTAATGAACTGTGTTTGGGCAGCTTTGAAAGAGCTTCTAATAATTTTTCTCTGCACCTCTCTATTGGTTTTCTTGAACTGACTGAAATTGTACAGAGGTACTGGTTTCATACTTTTTTGATAGATAGTCTTATAATTCAAAATCAGCACAGATGTAGAAACCTTTCATATTCAGAAAAAAACCTTTCAGAGCAAGCTTATCTGTTCATATTGGAAATCATATCCTGGCCTGCTCAGGGGGATTGGGCGTTATGAGTTTGTGTCAAATGTG
The DNA here is from genome assembly GCA_013400335.1 of Eurystomus gularis. Classification (NCBI taxonomy): domain Eukaryota; kingdom Metazoa; phylum Chordata; class Aves; order Coraciiformes; family Coraciidae; genus Eurystomus; species Eurystomus gularis. Next base: position 3,920 of record VZZY01011151.1, on the reverse strand, counting down.
AAAATTAGTGGCATGGACGTTTCCTTTGATGCAACCCTCTTTTGAGGATTGCAAGGAACACTGGAGCAGTTTTTCAAAGCTGCAGTGTGTCTGCTTGCTGCTGCTTTTTACTTCCCTTCCCCCTCACTGTTGCAGAAAAACTCCCCAGCAGCAGCTAGCTGGGTGGCCAGTTGCCCTGTTTTCCAATCTGAGAAGTTTCTTGGAAACCTCCCAGCTCTGTATGATGTTGTTCCTGTTGGGATTCTCATTTGATCCACTTGGTTTTGGCAATCCTCAGTTTCTTTTTTTTTTTTTTCTTTTTTACCTCGAAAAAGGTAACTACTGTGCCCATTATGTGTATTCAGAGCTCTGATTTCAAGTGCTTGAAACAAGCTATTAAAATATTTTAAGTTTAAAAAAAAAAAATAATTGAATTTTAATTCTTTTGCTTTTCACATCCTTTTTGTGAGTTAAGGCATTTGTCAGTAAAACAGGCAGAAGAACTAATCTCCAGACACACCTGGACAGCAAAGTCAGCAGTGCATGAGATTAAAATCATACATTCTGAGCCTAGGTCTGTTTGACTTCACATGTTCTAAAAATTTATGTAATGAAAAAATTCATAAAAACTCATTATGAAGACAAGTTTGAGTATTATACCATGAATGATACCATTTTATTGCATCTTTGCATCTGAAGGAATGGTTTATATAAAAATCTCTTGTGAAGATAGGCCCTGTAGGAAATGCGAGAAAACGTATAATCGTTTCTGTATGTGTTGTTCCAAGACAATTTATGTTAATAAAAGCATAATTAATTTAAAAAGCAATGTTTTCTATGCAATAATTAGAATACTTTGTTTTCTGTACTTCCTCTGAGCTTAAATAAAAGTATGGTCAAAAATTACTACATACTTAATGTATGTGTTGCATCATAACGATTGCATCTTTAAATGAGACTGCTTTGTGCTTGGAGCTCTCAATGTTTGCCTCCTGTGGAAGGATCATGGGGAGAAACTAAACCTAATTAACATAATATCAGTCTATTTTTTTCCTCTTTATTTTCAGTACTAGTAGCTGTCAGTTTACCTATGTTTCCAATAAATTTCAAAGTATTCAACCTTTTTTTTCTTCTTGACATTGTAGGTTTGTTGCACTGACCCCTTGGAGAGTGTATCATCTGACTTCTCTTATAATACTTGGAGTGCTAATTCTTCAGATAATAAAGGATTTGGTATTCTCAAGGATAAAAGGTAACTAACTGGTAGAGTTCCTTGTTTAAATTGCATGCAATTCAGAGCATGTGAGTTCATTACTAAAATAGACTTTGATATTACAATTATTGTAAAATAATCATAATAATGTTAGCTATTAATTGTGTTCATTACTAAATCCACTTTGATACTATGATTAATGTAAAAAGTGTTAGCTAATTTCATAGAGAAATAATGTATCTGTGATGATTTACTTCTTTTGGTGAAGTTTTTCTATATTTTATAGAAAGGGCATTAGGAGATGTGTTTTAGCATGAGTGTTATTGGTATCTGTGAACAATCATTCTTGGTTTTTAACTGCTATGTCTGGAAATGCATTATTTTCTAAAATACATTTTTTCCTAAACATTCATACTTTTTCTGACATGACTCCAATCAAATAATCCTTGTAAAGTTTGGGAGACCAAATACAAATTGGTCAACTTTGTAAACAGATTGAGAAATTACCTATTTTAGCACAGGTGAAATAGGAACTGAGCAGTGGTTTTGTCTGCTTCATGCAGTGTTTAGTTTCCAGTGTGTAAAAGTCTTCCATGAATACACCTGGGTTTGAAAGACATTTTGAGTTGGTTGGCTGGGCTCGTGGGATTTTTAATTCCTGTCCTGTAATTCATTCCCACCTTGAAAATTCTTTGGTAAAATGCTTGTCATCAGTCTGTAATTGTCAGGAAGTTTTTCATGGAATCATAGAATAGAATCATAGAATCATTATGGTTGGAAAGGACCACCAGGATTACCAAGTCCAACCTTCATCCTAACACCTCTCTAGTCACTAGACCATAGCCTCTTCCTTTATTTTAAGTGTCTTATTTTCCCTTTTGTTTGGTGCTGAATCCCCATGCAAAGTGTTTGAAAAGTCACCCGAACATAGTACAAAAGCAGGAAATAGGTGTCAGAAGAACAGTGTTGCCCTTTGATGTACTGCCACGTCATTTCTGCCTGCCATAGCCTGTTGTTCCTGCTGAGTTAGGGCAGTTATTTGCAACCCTTTCTGAAGGATGGTTTATTGTCTTTGCCTTCATTACCATTCTGTTTCCCGCCTGAGCCTGACAAGCTCAGAGGCCAACCTATAAAGCTTAGCAGAATTTGATTTTTAAGCTCTGTGTTGTATAAATCACCACTAATGTTGAATACCTCACTAGCTGGAAGGTGGTGATTTACATAAATTCTCTCTTAGCTGTAATTACTAATGTTTTTGTGTTGACCAAATCCAAGATAAGAGAGTAAGAATACCACCTCATCTTCATTTGTGTTTCACGCACATTGCAGTGTTTATTTAACCACTCATCATAGAGATGAGGCTAGGAAGACCTGGGTTTCCCAGCTTACAGAATGATTCTTAGAATAAGAATGGTTTGGGCTGGAAGGGACCTTAAAGGTCATCTAGTTCCAAGCCCCCTGCCACAGGCAGGGACACCTCCCACTAGACCAGGCTGCACAAGGCCGCATCCAACTTGGATTATTTTACTAGAGTTAACTTTTTTTATTTCACTGTTGCCTTTGATGGCATTGTACATACAGAGAGTTCAAGAACAATCAGATTTTTGAAGTCAGGTTGTAGAAGTCTTGTGGTAGTAACTTGAAATCAGTGAAGTCCCACTCCAAAAAGCAGAAGAAAATTCTCAGTGTAACACTTCTGTGTAGCTACTACACACTTCCAGCCAGCCACTAGATGGCAAGACTATTACAGATTAATAAGGAATGTAGAAAGTGGTGGTCAGTTTGTAGATGTAAAGTGTACGTTTTTTTGGTTATGTTCTCCTTCCATGTGAAAATGTAGCAATGTAAGATAGTGATTTTTTCCATTTACATTTTTAACTGGTAAAGTTTAGAGAAAACAATTGAAGAACTGTTACTCTAAGTTAATATACCCTTCCTGTTTTACTGTTACAGAAACTTCTTAGTCATTTTGTTACAAATTTGAACATTCCTTATAAAAATAGGAAAATAAATAAAAAAATAATGGTATTGTTTCTGGTTTAGTGCATTGTATTTCATCTTACATTCCTACAATTGCAGGTGCACAGCTTTGGAGGACCATCACTGGCAAGTAGGTATATTATTTTTGATATATTGGTTATTAAGATCTTCTTTTTTATAGTTAGCCTGGAATTTAAAAAATAGTCTATTTTCCCTCTAATTAAAATAGAACTGTTTTTTTTTGATCTTAGCATCTTTTCTAAGTTTATTACTGACTGCTCATAAGCTTTAATTTTTAATAACTTTTTAGAAAGTGTATTGTTTCTGATTTGAGTATATCGAAGTATACAGTAACATACGAGATATTTTTAGAAATGCTTTTTCTTACAGTAGGATTATCCTGCTTTGTGTTTTCTGGGAATTGGTGTTTTCTTTGAAGTTGGTTATTAGGGAAAAATTCTATGTTGGTTAAGGAGATAACTTTCTTTTAGAACATTATTATACCACTGCTGTCTGGAAGTGAGTAAGCTTGCTGGGGTGTCCCTTTGTCTCTGTAATAGCCAACACAAGTAATTGATCATTATAATTTCAAATAAATACTAGTTGATATTCATAGGAATAGAAATTAATCAATAATTGTGAAGTCTGTTGACTTGTCATTAGGCTGTGTCAGCCCACAGGCGAATGTTTATATCATGTTGCTAGTGTAGAGTATATAACTGATTTGTTTGTGGTATAGACAGTGTCT
>VZZY01011150.1:16233-40730 GCA_013400335.1 Eurystomus gularis | reverse complement strand
TAGGGTTCCTTCCAACCCAAACCATTCTATGATTTTTAAATTCTCTGGAAAGAGTTAAAAGTGGTCAGTTCATTGATATTACTTCCTAGTTACAGTCCAACAATGTCTTAAATACAGTTAAAAATTCAAAGTGTGCTTCTCAGTTGGGAAAAGTGTTTAGTTGTTGTTTTTTTTTTTACACTGTTTAGAGTAGTAGATAAGAATATCACCCTTCTATTAGTATTTTTTTGTGAAATGGACAACATGCTTTTATCAGATAGGTTCCTATGGCTACCAGATATCCTAAAGATTTTATTTCAGGTCACAGCTACTCTGTGTAGGCTTCCTTTGCAGTCACTGAAGGAGACGATTCCAGAAAGTCTCATTCTAACATAGGTGTGTGCAAGTGCAAGAGCAGAGCTGTGTGTCCCTAGCCTGCTCCCGTCTCTTCTGTTAATGCCTTTGGGATTACAATACTGAAATTCCCAGGCAGGTATACGACAGCACGGGAATCTTGCAGTGTTAGGTAGTGTTTAATAAAAATCCCCTTTTCTGCCTTTATTAAAGAGATACTTCAAAAATGTTAACATACGAGCACAAATAAGTGCCAGTGTTAGCAAGAGTCAGTGAACCTGGGAAACTAGAGACAGCTAATACAAAATATATAGACAAATCTCGATTTTGTTAGTAGAGGGATTACCTGTGATGCACACAGATTAAATAGTACTGGAACTGGGGTGGCACTTCTAAGTGGTAATGGCAGACGTAGCAGATGGACTGGAAAGAGTCTCACGCCCCTGCCTTTCTTAAAAAGCAGTTCCTAAACATAAGACTAAGTGGGTTTTCGAAAGTGTCTTCTTGAAAGTAATTCTTCAGACACTTTAACATAGATGTAGCTGGTTTTTCTAATACTTGACTTCTGTTTGAATTGCATTTCAGCGTCAGATGTTGTTGGAAGTGAATACTTAGTGTCTGGATAGGAGTAGGGTTTGGGGTTTTTTTGTAGGAGGGAATTCTTTGTACTATTGAGATGCTTAGTGTAATAAAAAGCATGTAAAAATACTAGTGTTGGAAATGTTGTTATGTCTGTAGATTTGCACTGAGTTCAGGGTGAGTTTTACAGCTTGCCATTTTTCTTACTTGTTAAATTCTGTTTGCTCTGGCTGTATGTTAATTCTGGTGCGGTTTGAAGGTCACGAAGGGCTACTTTCTGGAGATTAGCATTTTATACCACTTGAAAACTGAGACTCGCTGCTGTCACATGTAAAGCAGATCTTGAGTGTAATTGCTAAGATGAATCAGAATTTTGGTATTTACGCTGCGTTTCTCTGGTGTTCTTTAGTTGTAGGGAGGGACCCTTGATTTTGCTTGGCTTTTGGGCTATTTATTCTGTTTTGGTTTGTGTTTAAATGATTGAATTGTCCACTCTGCTCTTGTTGTCTCCTCTTTGTTCTGTGAATGTTGTGTAAGACAGCCACGTGTTGTTTGTATTTTTGCTTGGGTCAGAAGAATCAATTACTGTATGCTGTGGGCTGTTGAAATATGCTGACAAGACAAGTGCTAAACCCATTTGATGGAATCAAACTGGTTGTGGATTCAGTTGTTGAGTGATAGTAGTTGATTACACTGGGGCATTTAAAGGAAGATTCTCAGCCGTCAGTTGTGCATATTTGCTTATTCACTTTTTGTCTCAAAATCATCGTGGAACTCAGATGACCTTTTCCAAACTACCTATCAAGTCATTTGTGTTAGTGAGTGCTCCATTTTGCTGTTTATCTACTTTATCTTGGCCTACAATGAGTACTTTTGAGGCAAAGATTATGTCTTTTATGTAGCATTTCAACATAATAAGATCGTAATGACTGCTTTTGGCTATTACTGTAATAAAAACATTTAAAGTTTATTTGTCGTTAGAAAGTAAATTAAAGAGGTAAATGAGATAACATTCAGAAGTCCTTTGATTTACATCCTTTAAAAGTTCCCCCACATTTTTACATCAGGAGGGTTGTTCATCTTCAGAATTTCTTGTGTTGTAAATCATTAGTATTATGTATGACATTTTAAATCACATTTATTTTTAGCATGATTGTAAACCAAAAGATAGTACCAGCATTGCTAGTCTACTTGATGGCCATTTGGAGAGAGACAACACGCTTACTGGGTCAGATGAAAGATCATCTAGTTGGTTTCCTGTCCTCAGTTGTGGTCAATAGCAGATTCCTTGAGAAGAATGTTAAGAACATTGCAGAAGCAAAATACGTTTTCCAGCCTTTAATGATTCACAGCTCAGAGAGATCCAGAGCCAGGGGTGATGGTGTTTTATTTAACAGGCTTTCATGGGTTTTCCTTCTATGAAGTATCCCTGCTGGTTGAGCCCCTGTAAACCATAATATCTTGAATGATGCTACAGTTACAGTCAAAACATTCAGGAATCAAGACGTGCAGGAAACAAGTTTACCTAAACTAAATTTAAGGTCCTTTTGCATATTATCATTTTAGATCACTTTTTCCATACAGAAATCCAATTTGGTTAGTGCTTGTGATGAGCAGTGCTTGGTGATTCAACTGATGTTCAGTGCCTGTTTAGTTTATGTGGAATGTGAGTGTAGCAAATCAAGGAAAGGAGAAATGAGAATTGGCTTGACTGGTTCCTATATGGTGATAGCAAGTGATTTACACCCAAGTATATGTCTGTAGCTCTTGTTTGTTTATGGCTTTGCTTGCACCTACCTGTAAGTGCTGTTGGTGGTGACAGAAGCTGTGAAAACTCAGCATTTGTGCCAATTAAAGTGTGACCTTCTCCCCACCCACTCTCCTCCAAGTCAAAATGCCCAGAAGCTGCTGCCCTGAGCCCATGTGGTCTGTTGAAAATAATATGGTAAAGAAATGTATTTTTGTGTAAAATGAAATGTAATTGGATATTGTCCTTGTGGAAGGGCATTAAATGAAAGTTACATAAGCAGCAATTGATTATAATGTTGCTGAAGCTTTGACAATGTTGTTTTGGAAGCATAGCATTGCTTTTTGAGGGAGTGGGGAGGTATATGTGCCAGCTCTGGACACAAACTAAAGATGCATCTTTTTCTTTTAAGAATTCTTGAACATTCTTCAAGCCAACTGAACCCCTGTTGTATCAAAATTCCATCTCATAAAGTCTTTGATGTAAGTTTATAGCAAATTGCAGCCTTCAGTACTTAACATGCTTCAGAACAAGGTGTTAGTCATCTCGTTTCCCTAAACCTGCCAGTACAAATGCCTTCTAGTGAAGGGAAGGACACCATTGGGACCATTTCTGATTTGACTTTGGGTAAAGGAATAAATTACCTGAGCTGCTGCAGACAATATAGTGTGAATCTAGTATTAAAATTTTGCCACTTGTGATTGTACGTGTTTGACCACAGACACAAATAGGTAACAGTTGAATTGTCTGTAGATCACACTTGCTTCATTGTTTCATGTTGTAATAAAAAAACCTCAGGTGTTGATTATACACGTGTTGGAATATTTGAAAGTCAGAGTAAGCACTTCGATAAACACTGAACTGCATGTGGTAAAATCAGGATTTTTTTGTCAAAGGCTCAGAGTTCTTACATTATGGCACAGTAGTGTATGAAGCTGCTAAATGCAGATTTGCTTTCATCCTCTTTAAAGCAGTTCACATAGATTAATTATACTTCAGAAATGAAACTAACCAAAAAGTGATCATCAGGAGGAATAAAACAGTAATTCTTAATTTAAATACCGGATCAAGACTCAGTGTCGAAGGTAACTTAGTTACGGAATCTGCCATTTTCAAGCCACAGAAACAGTATTTGTCTTGGAAATATATGTTGACAAATAAAGGCAACAAAACTTAAACTACAAGCTTCCCAGTGATTTTCCAGGAGCCATAATCAGTAATGAGACAATTGTAGATGTTAAAACACACAAAGAAGCAATAGTTCTTGCTTTCAGTTATATGTAGTTAACATTTATCATACTGGTTATAATAAATATCGTGGCACAACAGGGAAGGTGCACTGGTAGAACAGCAGAAAGGATATGGGTTTAATGTAGGTCAGCACTGACTGGAGTTAATTTTTAAAAGAATTTGCATAAATGGCCTCAGTTTCCTGAGGGTCTGGCTATTTATTTTAGTACACTCTGTGAATATTCTAACACTTACGTTTGCCTGAGCAGCACTGATGTCATTATTGTCATAGGGTCTGTATCCTGCGAGCAGAACCTGATATAAAACAGTGGTAGTTAATCCCATGAGCCTATTCTGTCCTTCAGCCATGTCCAGCTCATCAAAGTATTGCACTAAGCAGAAGCGTGCTTTTGGCTCATATCAGAATTCTTGGTCTACCCTTCTGACTCTTAAGAAATCTGAGGAATTTCAGCTGTGCCTGGCATCGCAGATCATGACTCCACAAACTGTGTTTGTCTTCTGTGAGGGATTTTGCTGATTATTGCAGTTCACCCACCTACCAGCACCGTCACATTTGATGGGTTCAGACCTTTGCAGTATTGCAAATTACAGCCTTGAATGATGGATCAAAGGGGCAGAGGCAGATCAAATGCTTGCTGCCTTGGCCACTACAAGGCTGGCATGTAGCAGATGTAAAGCTAGCAGGAGGCAGTTTCAAAGTAAATAAAAAGAGGTAGTTCTGCACTCAGAATGTGATTGAGCTATTGAATTCCTTGCCAGAAGATGTGGATGTGGAAGTGGTATTTGCTAAACGATTACATGACCTTAGAGGAGACCGAAGAGGTATGTGAAAGAAAATCCAGCAAAGGGTAATAAGATTGAGAGGACATCTGATTTAAGAGATCCCAAGCCACAAAAGCCTGGTGGACACTGAAATACATACCCAAGAGGAGAATCATACATGGCTGCCCTGTCTGTAGGCTTTTTCAGAGATATCCACTTTAGGCCACATTACTGGAGTCACGGTGGTGAGCAAAGCAGACCTTTAGTCTGATCCAGTACTGTTACTCTCAGGCTCTGGGGTGGATTTTTTTCCCCTATTTGTTTTTTTTCTTTCTCAGTTCTGTACTGTTGTTACACAGCTTGCATCAGGTATAGTTGAACTTTCTTCTTTTTAACCATGGAAGTAACTTTTGAGGAGGAGGGCAATGAAAGCAAAGGCAAGAGCAGCTGTTCTAAGCTTGTATGTAGTCACAGAATCACAGAATGATAGGGGTTGGAAGGGACCTCTGGAGATCATCTAGTCCAACCCCCCTGCCAAAGCAGGTTCACCTAGGGCAGGTTGCACGGGAACGTGGGTTTTGAAAGTGTCCAGAGAAGGAGACTCTACACTTGGGCAGCCTATTCCAGTGCTCTGTCATCCTCAAAATAAAAAAAGTTTTTCCACATGTTGAGGTGGAACTTCTTGTATTCTATTTGTACCTGTTGTCCCTCGTCCTATCACGGGGCACCACTGAAAAGAGTCTAGCCCCATCCTCTTGACTCCCACCCTTCAGATATTCATAAACATTTATAAGGTCCCCTCTCAGCCTTCTCTTCTCCCGGCTAAACAGACCCAGGGCTCTCAGCTTTTCCTCATAAGGGAGATGTTCAAGTCCCTTAGTCATCCTCATAGCCCTCCCTTGGACTCTCTCCAGTAGTTCTCTGTTTCTCTTGAGCTGGGGAACCCAGAACTGGACACAATACTTCAGATGTGGCCTCACCAGGGCAGAGTACAGGGAGAGGAGAACCTCCCTCGACCTGCTGGTCACACTCTTCATAATGCAGCCCAGGATGCCATTGGCCTTCTTGACCACAAGAGCACACTGCTGGTTCATGGTTAACTTACTGTCCACCAAGGATTCCAAGGCCCTTCTCCATGGCTGCTTTTCAGCATATCAGCCCCTAACCTGGACTGCTGCATGGGGTTATACCTCCACAGTTACAGGACTCTACACTTGCCCTTGTTGAACTTCATTACATTCTTCTCTGATTAACTCTCCAGTCCATCCAGATCTCGCTGGCAGCACAGCCTTCCAGTGTGTCAGCCACTCCTCCCAGTTTCATATCAGCAAACTTGCTGAGAGTACACTCCACCCCTTCATCCAAGCCATTGATGAATATATTGAACAAGACTGGACCCAGTACCCCGGGGAACTCCGCTAGCTGCAGGCCTCCAACTGGACTCTGTGCTGCTGATCACAACCTTCTGAGTGATTTACCTCTGCCTTTGCTAACTGCATTTGCAAGAGCTCTGGAGGCTGCAGCACAGTAGGACCACAGCTCTACGTGCATGAGTCTGGAAACAGTCTAGCGGAGCTCACTTAGTTCTCTTCCTGAGCTATAAGGCTTTTCCAGCCCCAGTATCTTGCCAGCAGTGGTGCTAGAAGAGCAGGAACAGCGTGTACCTACTGCAGCATATTGCCTTACTCATGCAGGTTGTCTCTGGGATTTCCGCTCGGTACTCTGTAGGCAAACCCTAAAATCGTAATCTGTGCATGGCAGAATAATCATGGTGGAATATAGTCCAATAGGTGGACTTTTATCATGATATGGGAAGGCATAAAATAGCCTACATGTTAGATTTCTGCCCCATTGGTGGAGGGGGGAACATTTGCTATTTATTTTGGAAAATGTGTTGGAAATATCACAAGATCTGGCAATGTTGCAGGCCTTGGATAAAGTTAGTATTGATAAGACTGCTAACCTGAGAGCACCTTTCTCTCTGCTTAGCTGTTTCTTATCAGCCTGCCTTGCAGGACCTTTAATTTGTCTCCTATGAGATTATCAGTTTCAGCATTGAGAAAATGTACTGCTTTATCCCTAATACTCCCCAAAGGCTTTATTTAAGTCGTAGAGACGCAATAAATGGCTGGGTTTGGTGTTACAGTTGCTTGTTCTGTTTATGTTTTTTGATGCTTAGCCTGTTCATTGCTAGTTTGTTTGCTTAATTTTTTTCCTCCTAATTGAGAGAGTCTGTAGCCACCTCTGACCTGTTCTTTTTTTTTCCTTCATCTGTTCACTATGATACAAAATCAAGAACCTTTGAGATAACAAGCAGCTTTCTGTGGAGCTGCAGCAATAGATTTGTAGCTCAAGGTTTTCTGTTAAGAAATTTTTTGAAAAGTGAATCTCTCCATTCTTCTGACTTCTGCTGCAAAAGAGAAAATTAGCTTTCTGAAACCTGACACATGAAAAGCCAAAAGAGATATTTTTGAATTTTTTTTTTCATTAATCGTTTCAGGATAATTCGACGTTAACTTTTGTTGTACAGTGTGCTGCCATCTGTGCCTTCTCCATAAACTCAGGGCCCCTAGGTGATGGTCACTGACTTGGGGGTGACCCTCAGCCCTCCTCTTCATCTCCTAGTGCTCAAATATTGAAGGTTCGCTCACCACACTGCTCCCTCCCATCCTCACTGCTGAGGGAGTCCAGCACTACAGGCTTCCCCAAGCATCCTGCCCATGGCTCTAGCAAGCCTTTGGATCTTCATCTTTCTGGGACATTTCCCTAGCAAGTTGCATTGAGCTTCTAGTTCTCATCTCCTTGGTGTGGTTCTGCATCTAGTGAAGTGCCACCCTCTTACACTGGACACCAAATCTCTCTTCAGGAGAAGAAAGAAAATCTGCCACCTCCTTTTGGCCAAGCTTTCCATACCTGGAACAAAGCTGCTGTTGAAAGCTTAGGGTGAGGTGGTGCCAAAGGCAAAAAAAGATGTACCCTGGAAAAGCACAGAGATCTAGTTTTTCAGGTAACTGAAATAATGCTTGGGGTGGAGCAAGTGGAATCTTTTAATGTCCAGAAAGATGGTGGGTTTCATGAACTCTCTATAAACTAAGTTTATATCCTCCAAAATCACACCACCACTAAACAAGACAGTGCTGTAGTCAATTTTAGCATTCTCAGAAGTTTACAGACCTTCGGAATGGCTCTGTTATTAACAGTCATCATCTAAGTGCTTTGTTTTGAAACCTTAACATGTTGAACTTGCATGTTATCATGCCCTAACAGGGTTTTAAATGAGTAGCTACTGTTTACAGCTATAATTATTGTACCAGATTTGTGAACGATTCTGTTTCTGAAGCAACAGAACAGTATTCTTTTCTGGAGCTTAAAATGAACAAATGTGGTGATAAATGATAATGGCAGTGATGCTAAACTGTTACCAGCACAGATAGAAGCAGCTTTTTGGGAGACTGTTGCTTTAGCTGTGTGTGCTGCTCTTACTACACACATTTTTAGGAAAAGAAACCAACTGTCTGGTTCTACAGGTTATTATGCAATTTCTTTCAGAAAGAAAGGCAACTGCACATTCTTTTCCCAAGTGCTTGCTCATCCGTGTTCCTCAGGTGTCATCATAAATCTCCCTCCTACCTTCCCCTATCCTTGCTGCGCTTCTCGTTTTCTGGCATTTCATTGTGAATGATGATGATTTATAGAGGCAATGTCTTGAGACAATGTTCTGTATCATATACCTGTAGGTAGGACTTAGAGAATGTCCATTTAAAAAGTAATTTTAAAACAATTTTCCCATCTTAAATTTCTCGTGCCATATTGATTGCTTTTGTTTCAACCTAGTAAATTCTGCAAGCCTATTTCTCCAAATGAAAATAGTTTTCATTTTTTAACTAGTAGTTGCTTTCCTGTCAATCTAAGAATTTCTGCTCTGTGTTGCAGGACAGGAGGCAAAATTAGGATTAGGCAATAGTTATCCTGCAAAGATGCAATACTTCTAGCCTAAATAAATAATACTTATTTTGTCATAGACCCAAGTTTCCAAGTTAACTTGTCCTCTTCATTCCCAATCCTTATGCATTAGTCAACAGAGTTAGGGCAACGTGACCCTTCTATACAAATAAAGTCATGGATGAGGCACTGTCATTATTAAATAATAATATTTGTTGCCTGTCCTTATTCTGCTTGTATACTAATCACAAACTCAGAGAATCACAGAGGTTGGAAAAGACCTCCAGGATCATCTAGTCCGACCTTCATCAAACGTCTCCCTAACCCCTAGACCATGTCTCAAAGCGTCACGTCTACCTGTTTATTGAGCACCTCCAGGGATGGTGTTGCCACCACTTCCCTGGGCAGCCTGTTCCAATGCCTAACCACTCTTTCAGTAAAGAACTTCTTCCTGATATCCAATCTAAACCTTCCTTGGTGCAACTTGAGGCCATTAGCTCTCATCCTATGGTTAGTTACATCGGAGAAGAGATCAGCACCAGCCTTGCTACAACCTCCTTTTAGGTAGCTGTAGAGAGCAATGAGATCTCCTCTCAGCCTCCTCTTCTCCAAGCTAAACAATCCCAGTTCCCTCAGGCGCTCCTCATAGGACATATTCTCCAGACCCCTCACCAGCTTTGTTGCCCTTCTCTGCACCTGCTCCACCACCTCAATATGGAGCCCAGAACTGGACACAGTACTCAAGGTGAGGTTTCACAACTGCCGAGTACAGGGGCACAATCACCTCCCTACTCCTGCTGGTCACACCGTTAAATGGTTTGATCGTTAATGAGGAGAGAAATTGTCTTCCTCCTTCTCTCCCTATTAATGTGTGTTTTACAACATCAGAGCTACCTCCAAGAAACCACATCTGGCTCTGGAAGTCATTGGGCAGTAAGTGGCTGGAGACTGAGGGAATACTTCAAGGAAGCATCATTGTGTATGGTTCTTTCTGGTTCTTATGTTCTTTCCTAGGCATCTGCTTTTGGCCACTGTCTTTACTGATTTCTTGAGTCGGGCTGCTGCTCAACTCTAACAAAGCCCCACAGCCCTCCTGGTGAAAGGGAGGTGTACAGAGTGAAAGGAAAATGAAAAGTAATTGTATGGTGTGGGAGGAAGATGAGGCAAGGAGGAGGATGTGAGGGTCAAAGGATCAAAAATGGGATTTCCATCAAGGGATGGAAACAGTTCACACCACCATGGGATGCTGGTCTAGATAGACCTTAGTCTGATGTATTGCAGCCAGTCTTACATTTTGTCCTTATGTAGGAAAAAAACCCAAATAGGTGATAACTATGCCAGTGTGCTGCCAAGTGTGATAGAAGAGCTGTTGGCTTCTCTGGCAGTGGAAAAGATGGGTGTACAAGTGTGGCAAGAAGGAATACAATGGGTATTTTGGTCGATTTGGCACTGCTCTTTCATGGGCAGGGAACTCACAGGGGCAGGGATATTTTTTTTTTTAGTGTATGAGGGTCAGTCCTGCCTGGAACTGCCTTTGCTTGGTAGCCCTTTTTCTCCCCTGAGAAGATGGGCAGGGAGGCAAGAGGAGCTGACCTGCATGGGAGCAGGTTAGGTGCCTCCCTGGGGAAGGGAAAGAAGTTCCTCTTTACTTCTACCCGAGCAACTGAAGATGAGAGAAATTCCACAAATTGCAGTTCTTTCCCAGCACTGTAGGACTGTCCTAATAAGTTCATTGTGAACCAACTCTTAATGAGAGAAAGATGAATAGAAATACTTTGTGTGCACATCATATTCAAAGTAATGTTGTTAGAACAGCTGTTAGTATTTGTGACTTAAGCACTAGATTTTGCAGCTTTTTCATTGTCATAGTAGTATTAAATATGCAATTCCCAACCTTAAAGAAAAGATAGAAAGGGTAACTGATGGTACCTTTTCTGGCACAGCCTGCAGTGGTGGAACACAAGCATCTACCTGAGTGGCTGAATGTATTTAAAATATATTTATGTTATACTGAATATATTTAGGCAGTAGAAATGAAACATTATGCACAATATGGAAGTTCTACATGGTCATTTTGTTCATATACCAAAGCAAGACACTCCCCCACCTTGATTTGAAAAATTATTCAAGTTTATATGTAGTTTGAAGCATCTTGATTGTAGCTGATATGGTGTGATTCAATATAGTTGCGGATTTGTTCAATGTGAACAGGGAAGAGAATGATTTTTGTCACCCTTGTCTTCCTTCTGTTTCTGCTATGTAAATCAAAGAGCTGAGTGACATGCCTTTGATCAGAGATGGCATATAAACATTTCAAGCGCTGACACTTGTAGAAATGCATAAGTGCTCATGAAAATGGGAAAAGATAACAAGATTGAAGTTAGTGCTACAGCAGGTGACTTTACATGTATGCCATAGATGTCAGTATTATTTATACAGAAATTAAAAATACAGGGTGAGAAGTGCTCAATGTAATGCATCATTAAGTTTTAAATTAAACAAATAAACTGACATGAATTTATTTTTCTAATGATTTGAGAAACATACATCTTTAACTTTAAAAAAGAAGGCATTTCAATTGCTCTTTATATAGGTTAAGAGGGAAGTAGGTACTCTGAACCAAAGGCCTAGCAAATTAAAGCTTTCCAGTCAATCATCTTTTAAGAATAGCTATAGACTATTCTTAGAATAGTTTGGTTTGAATTTTACTTGTGATTACCAGCTTGTGAATAGCTTATATTCCAAAAGTGTTTTCTGTAATAAATGCAGAACCATCAAATTCTCTCCTGCTTTTTCATGAGTGAAGTCATGCTATGATGAAAAACTGGTTCTGCTTTCTGATACTGAAGTGCTAACGTTTTCTTTAGTTCTTTTCTTTTTTTCTGTTGGGCATCCTAAGACCCCAACTGAAAGGCACACAACCACAGTATATTTTAATTGACATTTGAGTATATTAATAGTTTGAAATCAGAATTGATTTCTGCTGTTTTTCTTTTTTCTTTTTAACTGCAATGACATTTTAAATTTCAATCAAAGTTCCATTGCAAGTGAAGGTTATAACCAAAAGTGTTTAACTGAAAATGGGTGATTTGACATGCTAGGAGCAACAGCCTCCTCCAGACTTCGTGCTTACACAGGCTGTGTAGTTGACAGCGCCTGGAGCATGCTCTTTAAAACTTGTGGATTAGTTATGGGGCTTTTTTAGATTGTCTTTTCACTTTTTCTTGCACATGTGGAGAATTGTGTTCACAAAGGACTTTTCACATAGTTGTTCTGTGTGGTGGTGTTTCTAGTTCTTGTCCTAGCAGATCAGCAGGATTTTGGTTTTCTTTTAGGGGAGTTTCCATATGTACTTTTTGCAGAAGCCCTACAGATTTGTGTATGTACGAGATTAGCAGTTAAAGAAGAATTTTTTGAAGATAACTGTTTGAAAATAAGTTGGCGGAGGGAAAGGAGGGAGGATGATACACTGTGATGGTGTCTGTAAATAATTGTATTTGACTATATATTTTTTATTTGTAGATAGTTAATGCATTTGGACAAACTCAGAGAAGTTTTGGGTTACGTGAACAGTTCTTCAGCTTGTATGACTGAAACGTAGAGTGATCTGATTTTTAAACAGTTCAGTTTGGAAAAGTTCCTTAGAACCACATCTTTTACGATCTGGATGGAAAAGTTCATCATTTCTGGATGATGGGTTCATTCTGATGGGGTATTCTGGAGAGGTTGGATTTCCCCATAAAATGGTACTGGAATGTATTTCAGGCACTGCTGCCTGATCTGGAGATGTAGAGACCCTCTCTTAATTCTCCTCTGGGGAAGGGACCTAGTTAACACCACCTATTGTATGTTATGAGTGAAATGGAGTTTTGTGTTGAGGGGTAAGTGGACCTTGCTTTCCCAGTTGCTAGTACTGAGGATGGATTTCTTCCCTCTAAAATCCAAAAGAAAATTGTACTCGGCCTGTCTTGTGTTAGCTGTTCTCCTCGGTTGTCACTTCTGGTATGGATTGTACTGTGGTTTGTTGATATTCTTAGTATATTTTTTCTATACCTAATCGATGTTTGGGGAAAGTTGAGAAACTCCTTGGTTGTTTTTTTTCTTTCTTTAATAGTATTTTCACTTGAATTTTTGCTTTATATGAGCTGTGAATGATGATTGGTTTCAATGATGGACAAAGCTTAAACTTAGAGTCAGTACAGCTTCTTTTTGCCTTTTGTGGTGATTTTTTCAGTTCGCTTCCGTGGACTGACTGGTTTGTAATGGCTGTGGTTAAATTAGTTACAATTGTTCCATAGAAGCTATTGAATCTTTAACATGTAAATGAAAAGACTTGATAAATAGCGGAGGTGAGGAGAAAGAAGGTATTTATTCTGTTTTAGAGTGATGCATCTGAAATGCCAGCAGGTGCTCTGCTCAAAACTAGTAGTACTAGTTGCATTTAGTGAGACCCTTGTGCAAAGCAGGGACTCTGTTCCATTCATTCCCTGCCCTTACGAGCACAAAGGATTAGTAGGAAATAGTGATTTTGGCATTGTAGGATGTCATTACTAGAAACCTGTTACGTGAAGCTTTATGTCAAATATTTTTATTAGCCATTTGATATGTATATATAATTAGAAAATTTAACATTCTGTGCAGATTCAACTCATTTCCCATAATAGAACTAATCCTCCCAGCATTATTTAGTCAGTTTACACATTTTTTGCAATTGTTATTAATGTAGTAAAACTTGGTTTTAAGTGAATCAGAAATCACTTAACTTTAAAACTGATTAAACCCTGTTGCAATCTCATTTTTTGCAAATTCAGCACAATAAATTAGCATAAACACTAATGAACATTCGAAATAATTTATTCCAGTTAAAATCCATTCTGAATTTGTTATAAGCAAAACGTATTTTAAGCCTGCTTATTATATGAAAATACTCTGACTGCTGTTCAGCAGAGCAGTTAGGTGTATGCATGTTAGTCATACAAGTACACAAAAATTCAGGTAGACTCCCTGGTCAAAAGACAGCATCAAGTAGACATGTATTACAAATAGCATAAAGCATCCAATCTGTGTTTACAATTTTGAGCAGATAATTTTTATTCAATTCAGGCATAAAATTTTCATTCAGCTTAAGTATGCCAGAGATGGATGTCATTATGAGATTTACATACCATTAGCTCACATCAATTGATTAGCAGCCGAGCTCTGTGGTACAAGGCTGGTCAAGAGACATTGTGATGCCAGGAGGCTGCAGGTCAAGAAGGTGTGCTGGCTGCGTTCTTGTTTCCTTTGCCTTTGTGATTACTTGATAAAATGAAGTGCATCGCTGTGAACAATTGACCCTTTCGAACAATCCAGACTGGTCAGCAGTCTAAATCCACATTTTAAAGCCATCATTATAGCCTCAAACTTAAGAGTCTCCAGGGTGCAGACAAAGGTGTTGTCCTCCTTCAGTACCAGTCGTGTACCATTTTCAGACTTTATGAAGTACTTGAACTGAATAATATTTGAAGATACCGAAAACTCCTCTGGAAATCCATCCAGCCTGCTTTTGGACACCAGTACGATTCTGGATTTTATTTTTGCAATGAAATCAGGAGCATTACAAAAAATTCTAAGTCCTTGTGAACGGTCGTGGCTGTCAGTTATTTCCAGGAAAGTAGTCTCTCGAGACGCTAGCTGTTCCTTCTCCCACCTTGATTTCACTGCATCTGACAGTACCTTAAGCTGGAAAAAATCGGCTTCTTGTGCCAAAAGTTGATTTTCTCGAAACCCTTCTGGTAGTAGAAGTTCTCCATTTCGTAGGAAGTTGAGAATGTGTCTGAAAAGGAGTCCATCTCTGTCTATGAAGTAATGACCGTCTGCATCGAACGGGCACATTATTTTTCCATTTATGATCCCTTCCAGAAAAGAATCTGGATACTTAGTCAGTGTCTGTTTTTGTGTGATATATAGATAGCCGCCAACATTCAGGGTAATCAGAGACGTTTTATAGTCCTTGTCTTGCTCAGAGCCTTCGGAGTTGCTGTGTTTCTCTTCGCATTCATTTTCTCTTCTGTTTATTTTTCTCTCCATTATCAAAGCTAGGACAAAAAGCCAGCTATCTTGCTTTATTCTTGTCGGCTTGCAAAGAGGTTTGGGGTCTTTTTTTCTGATTTTTAAAAAAAGCACCTTTATTCAGCTCCGGCACGATGTTGGAATAGAAATGCTGCTAGCATTGCTCCGACTGTCAGCTTGGGTTTGCAGTAGGTGGCGTATCAGCTGTGTATGCAGGGAGATATCAGGAATATGACTGTAAAGGAGAATTTGCATTTAACTGTATAAGGGAAGAAGGGTATAACAACTGTTAGTCTCTTTCTTTCCTATAAGGCTACGAAGTTTACATAGTTTGGGGGGTTATTCGCAGAAATCCATACTACTACTTGGAAATGACACCCTATTTTTAATACTTCAAGGTTTATTTGTAATATCAGCTGGCCAAATCACGTTTAGCGCTCATAGTGTTAAACAGACAGCTTCATTTGGTTTCAGGGATCTTAATTTTCACAAAGCGACTTTTCCCATTGTTTTGGTACCAGTTACAGTACCTGATGCATACAGCAGGACAGCACCGAAAGGAAAGGTGTCCCTGTCTGTACAAGGAGAGTGTCATCTATGGAGTGCGTGCACATCCATATTCCTCATTTATCGGACACGTGCGCAGTGGTAGGATGCTTTCACAGAAGATACTCTGGTATCTGAGGACTTGTTGCCCTGACTGCTTTAAGTTCCATTTGCAGTCCATGGGAACATCCGCACCAACACAAGAACTGCAGCCTGATTAGGTTTCGCTTTTTGCCTTTCTCTGTGCCATAGATGTTATAGAGAGTGATTTCCTATTTGTATCGGTGATGTTTTTTAAATCACCAAGGCTATCAGACATCAGTTTGTTCTTTCTCGATAGAAACAGCTCAGCTGCCCTGTGGAACAAAGGGTTAGTGTGCCTACAGATAGCTTTGAACATCACATAACATTATAGCTTAGCAACACTTGGGCATGGGGAGGGGGGAAACATCGGCAGAGCACGCTTAAATCAAATGGCTGTCTTCCTTCCATGAATCTCTGCTTTGAGGCTCGCTCTCAGTTGCCTCTGACAAAAAGGTTTCCCCTTTAAACATTTGCAGCTTGGAGCAGGGAAGGAAAAGCTCTCCACACATCTCTGTGTGCCTCTCCTTGGGGCGCAGTTGGATCCACAGCATGCATTCCCCAGCGCAGGCAGCAGGAGCGAACGCTTACCTTGGGCTGGACCTGGAAAGGAGGGCCCATCTTTTTCAAGATGTGTTTTTCACTTTACAGGTGGATGTCTCCTGCTTTGCCCAATTAACAGCAAAAAGTCAGATTATTCCTCTGTAAATCCTTCCGCTCTATTTCTAAATATTTTATTCCTACCGCTCCCGCTGTCTCTAAAGCTGTTTATCGGTACTGTAGAGTCATCACTATAATATTTCATTAATTGATAACTCAATCTAGTAGAAATAAATGCACTTTTTTTACTTGCTGTTCTCCTTGCTGGGGTATCTTTGCCTGATATGCTAAATTTTTCTGCTGCTGTGTGTGATATAATAAGCAGATATTATTCATTAGATTTGATTTATCAGGAATTAGTCATGGTTTGAATTTTAACTCTTTGATGCCATGGATGTGTTTATCATAACTTTAGTTAAAGAGATTTTAACTGGTTTCTAATTTTTAAACATTTGGACTTTTTTCAAAATTAACTCCTTTCACAATTATTGAGTGACTTACTTGAAACTGATTAGCTCTTTAATTTTCTCAGTATGATTTTAATTTTTTTTCCATTATAGGAGACATCTGTTCAAATTGAGCTTATTGTTAAGTGATGGAAAATTCAGTTAATGTGCTTAGATTGTTCACAGCTACAGTGTTGAACCATCTTAGTGGCTGTTAAACCCAAGAAAATTATTTCTGTGGTGCTTTCATCTTACACAGTGATCTTGAAATACTTTGAAGCTGAACTAGGAATGTCCTGGCACAAGTAAGTAGGGATTTCCAAGGAGAGCTGGGATTTGTGAAAGATGGGAAATTTTTCATGGCCAGCTAAGCTGTCTACATTTTAAGAGACAGCGGTTACAGAGCAGTGTCTGCTCACTTATTTTTTCCTGCTCATCGTCTTCTCAGTGTTCTAACACTCGCAGTTGAAATTTTCCGTTTTTGTGAAGGACTAAGTATTCTTTGAAAGATCGGGAAAAATCATTTTAGTGGTTTGTATGATAAAATATTCAAAATCGATTTGCTGTGGAAAATATACTCTGTGGAGATCATGAATATTTACATTTAAACCTTTGAGACTTGAAAAATTTAGAGCTGCTGTAAAATTTCCATCACCACAAACCCATGCAACTTTACTTCACTGCAGCTGACAGTCATCTGTAACACAAAATGGAAGCCTAGCATTTCTTTGTGAAAATTTTCCACTTTCTCTGCCATGCTGCAAGATAACTTTTCCAAAGAGCCCTCATTCTTCCTTGGTGATACATATGGTATTGCAGCGCATGTAGTTTTAGTGGGGTGGTTTCATATAGCTCACTGGGATTTTATTCTGTCCTTTGGCCCATGCACTGGAAGATCATCCAAAACTTCATTTTGGTAAAGGTATGCGAGTATCTCTTGCAGTCAAGTTGGAGACTTTGACCATTCTTGTGCTCCTAAGAGTCTGTGTATTGTGCACCAGGCGTGCAATAGCTGGGATGTGCCCAGTGCATCCCCTGTCTTCTTACTTCCCACTTGGATTGAGACAGAGCAGCTTGCTGTTATGTGCTCTCCCACACTGTGAGTGAACTGTTGCTTTCTGCTCTCTCCAGCTGAAGTGTCCCACTCGCTGATGTTGATAGCTAGCAATCCCAAAGTGCCTGCTGCTTCACAAATTTTTAGTGTCACCTGTACACTGGGATTGGACATTCAAGTAAGGAATGCTGCTGGAATCCAGCAACTGAAAGCATATTGTTCTGGTTCTAGATTAAGTCATAAAATATGTTCAGCACTCTTGTACACGCTTAAGAGAGTGGCTGTAGTCGTACTACTCCATTTCCAAGTTACCCTGTGGGCTGCACCAGGGGGGCAATCCATAGAGCTTTTCAGTTTCTTCTCGATCAGACAAACCGTCCTGGAGACAGTTAAAGTGCAGTGCTGGTGTCTATCAGCTACACAGGAAAACAAATCCAAGGAGGACAGGGCTAGACATCTGTCCCTCTGTCTGTCCTACAGATTTCCCTTTGGAAAATAACCTCACTTCTCCTCAAGTTCAGTCCTCTTCCAGAACCTCCTGGTCCGGAGGCTTGAGAATGCCATGGAGCTGAGGATTCAGGACTGGAGCACACCACAGGAAAGTTGGTGCTTTAACCAATGGTTCAGCTTACTTGTGTGTCCAAACAGCTTCAGCTTCATTGTGAGTCTGCTGTCAGTGAAAATAGCCTGCATTACAGAAAACAGCTACTCTTAATTATTACAGTACAAAAGGGTATGAGGAGACATCTCAGCTATAAGAAGTTGAGAGTTTTTGAAGCGTATTAGGAAGCCATGCTAATGAAATCTGTTCAGGTTATTGAGGCAATTTACTAGTTATTTAATGTCATAACACAGAAAATTGGCCGGGTTGTTGGACAATTGAACCACTCAGTAACTACTGTCTCGCAGTGTTAGTGGCATAGACACTCTCATTCCAATAATAACTCCAGGACATTGATTAACAGCTATTGAAGACAAGCTCTAAACACTAATTAAAGTTGAAGGTTTCCAAATCAGCAAGTCTGAACAATTTTGCATTCAAGAGTTTTAAAAGAGCTGTCTAAGGAGCTCTATCAACAATTGCTGTTAATATTTTTAATAATTTTTGAGCACTGCAGTTCTACAAGACTGAAAAGCTAATGCTGTGCCAGTGTTCGAAAGGTCACTTGGATGGCCCAGGTATTTAAAAATGAAAAGGTACTGTACAAAAGACCAAAACATCTGACTTGGAAATCAATCAGTTAAAAATTAAGGGAGAGTAAAATAATAAATGTGGGTGGAGGGAAAATAGATTGTGCCAAAGTTTTTTGCCCTTCTTTTTGTGATTATAATTTATTCAGCAAAGCAGGTGATTATTTTTTCTGTCACATGTTTGAGAAGGTCTCATGGTTTCCCTTTCATTTAACTATACAAAAATTATCTGCAGGCTTCAAACTGGCAAATGTGAAGCAGAGAATTATCAATTATCAGTGAAATGTTGCTATGATTTGATTCTTAGTCCTATTTCTTTTTGGTCAGCAATCAAGAAGGTGACAGTTACTGATGAAGTTTGGAGATGATACTGATTGAGAATGTAATCAATAAGGAGATACATTGCTGATGCAGAATGCTTTGGATGGTTTGTTAGAATAACATTTTAATATGAATGAATACGTAGTTTATATGCCCAGGAATACACAGTAGATGGGACTTGCAGTGCCTATGTTTGCGGGAGAGTTAGGGCAGAAGCTCTGTCCTACACATAATGCATCACTGGCAACTGAACATGAGGTCATTGTTCTGTGCAGTAGTCAGTAAAACAAACATAGCACGTATCCTTAGATGCCTAAATAAGGGAGTGCCAAGTGAAGACTGTGCGATCCTGTTCTCTAGCTGTGTAGCTACCAGGGAAGGGTGGTCTGAGAAGGGCACCAGCTTCCAGGCTGCCCTTTGAATGGAAGAGAGGTGCCACTAAATGACTCTGGTTTGGAAGAGCAGAGCTGAGGTCTAGTATAGGAGTGGGCTGCTCTTGTCCAGCCATCACATGCAATAGCCTGGGAAGCTGCAGAGTGGTATAAGTGGGCGACAGGAAGTACCAGGGCTTCCACCTTGGGTTCTGGGAAGCAACAGCCCAAGTTCTACCTGCTGAGGAGCTGGAGGCACATGTGTCTACAGGTTGTCCTTACTGCACTTTCTTCCACTTTTTCCTGCTGCCTGGGTATCATGCATCCTGAGGCAGGTCTTCATGCCTCCTTTCCTGGCACTGCTCCCAAAGAGCAGGAGCTGGTAAACTCCACATCCTGCCCCACATGCTGCCAGGTCTGGCTGTGAGAGACAACGCCTCTGGAGAGACATTTGTGAACTGAACTTTCTCAGGCCAATAAGAATTATTAAAAAGCTGAAAAATAGGCCTAATGGAAGATTGAAGAAAACATGATTCATTTTCATTAGGCTTGATAAAGGTGGAGAGTACGCAAGTGCTTGGATGGGCAGAAATGCTCTCATTGCAGGCTCTTCAACTTAGCAGTCAATGGTCTAGCAAGACTCAGTGGCTGGAAATTGGAGCTGGGTGCAGTCAGACTACAAAACTAATACACTAAAATCTCCAAGCGTGTCCATCTCTCTCTCAAAAAAAAAAAAAATCCCAACTAACCCCTATCAAATAAACTTCTTCACAATTCCAGTAAGTTCCCCCAGTGCCTTACTTTAAGCATTTTAGCCACATTGTGTTCACTTGATGGTGATTGCCAGCAGGATTTGAAGCTGGAATCAGTGTCTCCCCAGCACATCTCCCAGTCATCTCGCTCAATAATTGAAGTTCCTTAATGAATTGGCACTGGAATATTCTGGGAGGCTGGGGTGAGCATGCATTCAGCGGATAACAATGAAACTGTGGGTTAGGTAGAGCAGCCTGTCTGGAGCTGCACACACAGTGTACTTGTACCTGCCACCCCACACAGGGCAACTGGGAGCATAAGACACTTGGGAAAATGTCTGTTTTCCCTTCTAATCACTGGTCTTAGCTAGTCTTCCAGACCTATTCTTTTATCTTGTGCTATCTGCTTTATTTTGTGTAGGTATTTTTGACAGGGAATTGCCACTTCCGTGCCTTGTTCAACCTTTGGCTTCTAGGCTGATGTGTCTGCGGAAATACAAAGGCAGACACGTAGCACTTTGGATGCCTTTTCATTGCAGCTCTGGTCCTGCACCAAGTAAAGACAGACCCAAGACTCTGAACTTGAGTTTGGTGAAAGAGGAGTAATTAGGCTGTGAAGGGAGTAAAAACTTCATTCCCCCGCTACAGTCTTGCATCTAGAGATTTGGATGCATTTTTGCAAATTTGTTCTGCTAGACTCTCTGGACATGTTAAAATATAGGGAAACTGGGACATCAACCTTGGCTTTTGAGCAATGGGTGAGCTTTGACAGCAGACTAGCTTAGCTGCTGTGGTGCTGGAGACTGCAGACAGCCTCATACTGTAAAGTGACTGGAACGTTGAAAGCCAAATCTGGATGATGGGTAGTTAAAAGAGGGTGTTAGCCAAGACATTGAAGATGAGATATTACTAAGGATAAGCGTATCTCATTGACAGGTTCATTTTCTAAATAGTTGGTGTGTGGGGACCTATCTAGTTCACTGATCCTGATTCTTAAAACTTAAGAATAATTTGAAAATTGGGCAAGGTGCAGAGAGATGGATAGTGGCATGTTGGTGTTCAGACAGCTGGGCTGGATGGCTCAGATGAGTATAGGCTGGTTAGCCTTGAACCTGTGGAAAAATTGTCATGGAGTTCAAAAGGTAGAGAAGATCAGAAATATCACAGGATCATGGAATGGTTTAGGTTGGAAGGAACGTTAAAGATCATCTAGTTCCAATCCCCTGTCATGGGCAGGGACACCTTGCACTAGACCAGGTTGCTCAAAGTCCCGTCCAGCCTGAACTTGGAATGCTTTCTGGGAGGGGGCATCCACAGCTTCTTGGAGTGACCTGTGCCAGTGTCTCACCACTGACCAAGAGCCCCGCTTGGGACTCACTCCTCCACCTCACTGGGTAAGAGAAAAAATGATCAAATACAATGAATGCTAGCAAACAGGGCTTTGTGTAAAGGTTTTCTGGTCAAGCAAACCTAATTTTGTTTATTTTGGAGATGTGCGTTTAAAGTAACAGCATGTTTGCAGCCTGCTTAGCACTTCACATTGCACATCATGTAGAGTTGTGTGATATTCATAGAATCATAGAATGTATTGGGCTGGAAGCGACCTCTAAAGGCCACCTAGTCCAACACCCCGATAAGTAGCGACATCTCTAACTAGGTCAGGTTGCTCAGAGCCCCATCAAGCCTGACCTTGAGTGTCTCCAGGGATGGGGCCTTCATCACCTCTCTGAACAACCTGTTCCAGTGATCAACCACCCTCGTATTAAAGAACTTTTTCCTAATGTCCAACCTAAGTCTACCCTTTTCTAGCTCAAAACCATTACCCCTCATCCTACCACTACAAACCCTTGTGAACAGATCCTCTTGCCTTCCTCTTGACCCCTTTCAGGTATTGGAAGGTCGCTGTAAGATCCTTCTGGTTTATGTCTTAGAATATATACAGCAAGCACAGAACAAAATTAAAAACTGGCTGATGGTTATCAGAAAGTAATTCTAGTAGGAAGCCACTTGGGTTGTAGTTTCAAGGACTTCCTCCAGGATTAGCAAGAGGGACAATAGTAAGTGAAAAATCACTGCTTATAAAATGTGTTGTGATTGACACAAATGCTGGTCAGACAGTGAATAACTATGACAGGGCTGTCATGGTGTGACTGGGATCACCTAATTTGCGGAAGCTGTTTAAGGACAATGCATTTTAACCAAGCCAAAGGCAGTTACACACAGGGAATGCAGAGCACATAGCTAAAATGTGAGGCTTAGAAAAAACTTAAAATAGATGTATTAGTGATATAATAGCCAGTCAGCACCACCAACCCCCGGAGTTTGATTTTTTTAGAGACAAATTGATCTTAACCCAATTTTAGCCTTCTAAACATGAAGCACAGTCATGGGACACAGACACACGCACCCCCGCAAAACAAACCCCACAGAACTCACCAGCACAGGACAGATCATTGAATCCTAAAAGAGATGGGACCAATTTGCTTCTGAAAGTCTCCCTTCCTCCATCTGTCAGCTAAATCCAGAGATTCTGCTGAATAACCTTGAGATAGCTGAAGTGAGGTGAGAGAAATTCCAGCTTCTCTATCTGTTGTTTTACCCCCATCGATGGTTTTGGTAAGACCAGCACAGTAGTATTGTGTACGTATATTAGTATATATTTACATCTATTTTCTGGTCTCTGTATTCTTAAAACATTTGATTGATTGCAATATTGAACAAGGTGCAGATAAGAGACCCAAAACTAATTTAAATGTGGGGTAAATGCCTTGTGGTGAGATAATGCATGAGCTTGAATTACTTCATTTATTGAAAAGCTGATTGAGAATTGACTTGATTATAATGTATAAGTACTTTCAAAGGGAGAACACACCAGGTTCTAAAAGGCTCTTTAGCATAGTGTAGAAAGTCATAAGAAGAACCAACTGCTAGAAACTGAAGGCAAATTCATACTAGGAATTAAGCAGCAATACTCATCGGAGTAATGTGTCCAGTTCTGGGCCCCTCCAGTTCAAAGGGGACATGGAGCTACTGGAAAGAGACCAATGCAGGGCCACTAGGATGATTAAGGGATTGGAGCATCTGCCATATGAGGAAAGGCTGAGGAAGCTGAGTCTGTTTAGCCTGGAGAAGAGGAGGCTGAGGGGACCTATCTAAAGGGTGAGTGTCAGAACTATGGGGACAGACTCTCCTCAGTGGTGTCCAGTGACAGGACAAGGGGCAATGGCCACAAACTGGTAAACAGGAGGTTCAACCTAAACGTAAGGAAACACTTCTTTGCTATGAGGGTAACAGAGCACTGGAACAGGCTGCCCAGAGTGGTTGTGGAATCTCCATTTCTGGAGACATTTTAAACCCATCTGGACATGTTCCTGTGTGACCTGCTTTAGGATCCTGGTCTAGCCAGGGGGCTTGATCTTCAGAGGTCCCTTCCAACCGCTACCACACTGTAATTCTGTGCAATTGTGTGATTCTGTGCTATTAGTACCACTTTAGCCACAAATAAGTTACTAGATTCTTTACAGAAGAAAGAGGATAAAATTTATCTGTCTGTGATACATGGGAGGTCAGGCAAATTTGCCAATTTGTCTCTTCTGGCCATAAACCTTAGGAATCTGTAAAACCAGAAGTGTGTTAATACACATTTTCTTTTGTTTCCTTCGAAACTACCTGGAAAAGTATTGCAGTCTTACTCCTTTCAAGGATTTAGTTTAAATCAAACCAAGACATTTTATATTAAATAATTTTAAAATACATGGTGTAGAAGTAATCACTCTCCTTCAGGGAGCGCAGACTTAGATTTCCAGATGTAATAATATTTCAAACTATGAGGCAATGGAAATATTAAAGGCATCTCAGAGTGCTTTATGTTACTTGGCATCAATACTTCTAAGCATTTCTGTTGTCTTCGGTGACATTGCCAGCAGCGGGTGACGGTGACAGTGTAGTACCCTACAGCAATAGCAAGACGAGATTCTCTGTTGGAAGAACATTTTGAACAGTGAGAGCTGATCAAGCCATTAAAGCTCATCCTTTCTTGTTATGCAAGGCTGTTCCAGAGGTTTTATTGTACACACATTCCACTGGCTGTGCCCAGTGTCGTGGTTGGGCGCGCAGAGGTCCGACCACCTCCCAAAGAGAGAAGGGTTGAGGGCAAAGTGGAATATCTCCCCACCAGGTTCGTAAGCAAATACGGAGATTGAATGAATATTTAATAAATTTATTACTGAATATATTCCAATAAAACCTTATTTATTCTATGGAAATATTACGATATTAAAGAACACCACACCCACCCATTCACTCCCTCTCTCACCCACCAAGCGATAAGGGCAAATAAGGACTTCATTATGTCAAAATACGACCTGTATGTGTGGATGGTGCGTGCGTGTGCATGTGTCGTCATCTGCCCTTTCGGCGTTCGGTGATGGTCCCCGTGGAACGGCGACGATGCCCGACCGGCAGACCTGG
>VZZY01011150.1:0-16063 GCA_013400335.1 Eurystomus gularis | reverse complement strand
CCCCCCCCTCCTCCTCACTCCTCTCCAGCAGCGGCAGAGGGGGGGGCGGGGCGCGCTTGGCAGGAGTAATGTGCTCCCTTTGTGTAGTGAACCGGAAAAGAGAAAGTTTGTTTTCTTTTCCGATATTTATGTCCTGTGTTACCACATTTCCGGCTTCTGGAGGATTTGCAGAACTGATTTTATGGGAATTAGAATTTTTTGCTCGCTGTTTTAATAAGGCAAAAAATCATGTGGTCGGTTCACCACACCCAGAAAAGATGGACAAATTGCCACACACACATATCCCGCACTACAACATCATAGTAGAGCAGCAGGTGTTTACCTGCCATCACTTCTCTCTTCCTTCCCATATCAAATTGCTTTTCTTTTTTAGGCTTTTCCATCTTTATGGAGTAGGCTGGTACTAGTGAGCTGCTCTGTTAGTCGTCGTTGCTTTAGGAAATAAGGTGTTCACATTGGATTACAAAGTGGCTGTATTACAGAGGTGAATGTACAGAGAGCAGTATAAACTGAAGCTTAGTATGTGATCTCCTAGATTACTAACTGTGAGTTTCCATTCCTTTTCCCCGAGTGTTAGCATATATAGTATTATTACTTTATTGCATTATGTTCCTTTAGTGAACAATTATTTTTTTATTGTAGTAAGATGAAAATGGCTTACTCTCTTTCTGAGGATAGGAATAAAATTAGCTCTAATTTTGAATACTTTGATGGTTGGGTTCTCTTTGTAGATTTTTTTTTTTTGTGGTCACTGACTGCATTCAATGCACAGTTCCAGAAGATGATTCCTAGATAATCTCAGCACAACAATCTAGAGAAAGGAGGACCACACAGTTATCATCTCATATTTAAAATTTGGTCTTTATGATTTACTCTTAATATGTAAAACATCTGATGGCAAAACAAGGAAGACTAGGGGATACCAGCTGTGCAAGCAGGTTTTTCCTGCTTATTTCTTTAGTGTCTAAGTAGCAGAGATTTTAAAACTTAATTTGAGATTTGAGAACTTATAATTACATTATATTTACTAAATGCTTAATTAGTGAAAAATAATTCAAATGTTGACCATGTTGGTGAATCTTTAATGCTCACTTTTACTTTGTTTTTTTCATTCTAGATAAACTTTCCTTGGAAGGAATAGTGGTGCAGCGTGCTGAATGCAGACCTGCAGCTAGTGAAAATTATATGAAGCTGAAACGGTAGGAGTGCTCTCTTACAAGTGGTTATGTGCTACCTGACTTGGATGCTTTTATCATTGCCTTACCAGGGATGGATGACTTCAGTATCATGGTCTTACATAGGATTATGTATCATGGTCTTAACGTAGGATTTATACAGGATTGGAACTGTTGCTTTTGGGTTGGATTTACTGTAGGGAGGAAGTGATGACTGATGTGGAGCTTGTACCTCCCTCTGGTGTTGCCTGGTGGGATGGTGTAGAGTTCTGTGTTCCATCACATGCAAAGTTCTTACTAGAGTACACATTGTGTCACTTCATACCTGAGCGTATCACTGTATGGCTGTATTCAACTGTGATTGACACTGACGATTAAAGGTTTACATTGCTCTGGTCAGGACATGCTTCTTGAGTATTCGTTTCAATGTGGATCATCCAGATTTAACTCCACTTCATACTGTGCCATGCTAAACAAAGAGCACCTCTGAAAAGATATTTAAATTGCCGAAATAGGAAAGAGCTCAGGGAGATGTGTTACTCCTGAACTGGCATGCTTACTAGAAAAAGTAATGGCTGCAAATGTCAGAAGTGGCATG
The DNA here is from genome assembly GCA_013400335.1 of Eurystomus gularis. Classification (NCBI taxonomy): domain Eukaryota; kingdom Metazoa; phylum Chordata; class Aves; order Coraciiformes; family Coraciidae; genus Eurystomus; species Eurystomus gularis. The sequence goes on along the minus strand of VZZY01011150.1, from coordinate 14,290 downwards.
GAAACCACTAGACATACATTTAGTAGATTACTTTAGTGACTTTTGAAAATTTAAACTGATAGATTAGAATCATAGAATGTATTGGGTTGGATGGGACCTCTAAAGGCCATCTACAAGATCTACCCCCTACAAGAACCAGGGGCATCTCTAACTAGGTCAGGTTGCTCAGAGCCCCATCAAGCCTGACCTTGAGTGTCTCCAGGGATGGGGCCTTCACCACCTCTCTGGACAACCTGTTCCAGTGATCAACCACCTTCATATTAAAGAACTTCTTCCTAATGTCTAACCTAAATCTACCCTTCCTAGCTTAAAACTATTACCCCTTATCTGTTGCTACAGACCCTCACGGACAGATCTCCTCTTGCCTTCCTATTGGCCCCTTTCAGGTATTGGAAGGTCGCTATAAGGTCCCCTGGAGCCTTCTCTTTTCCAGGCTGAACAGCCCCAACTCTCTCAGCCTGTCTTCATAGGAGAGGTGTTCCAGCCCTCTGATCATTTTCATGGCTCTCCTCTGGACATGCTCCAACAGTCTATGTCCTTCTTGTGCTGGGGGCTCCAGAACTGGACACAGTACTCCAGGTGAGGTCTCACCAGGGCAGAGTAGAGGGGCAGAATCACCTCTCTCGATCTGCCGGCCACACTTCTTTTGATGCAGCCCAGGATGTGATTGGCCTTCTGGGCTGCAGTTGTGCATTGATGGCCCATGTCTAGCTTTTCATCTACTAGTACTCCCAAGTCTTTTTACACAGGATAAGCTCATGTACTGGGAATTACTTAATTTCAGACTGTGTGCTGTGATTGCTCTCATTATTTTTGTCATCAGTGTGAAATAGAGTATGAAGCAAATGTGATGTTACTAGAAGAGGACTCATTTCAATCTGGAAATTTTAAATATATACAAATATAGTCTGTGGGATGTATTTGCTTCATAATTGTTTTAATCACAGGTTGCCTGATCCAGGTGCTTTTTAAAAGCATTTTGTATACAGTTTTCTATTAGTTGATCAGAGAAGCTTCTTCTGGTAAGGCCACAGCAGGAGACCCAAACAAAACCAATAGCTTCAGTGACATACTACTCAAACTTTGAATTTTTCAGCAGTCTACTTTCTGTCATGCATGCATGCTTGCAGCCCTTCCTGGTCTTTGATTTTGTCATGTTCAACTCCTATAGGAGCAACAAAGATACAAACATGAAGGCAGTTTTGTGTTTGGAAGCACTGGCACCTGAAAACTGATGGTACCACTGTGTTTTCTTTCCTGTAGAAAAATTGACAGACCATGTATGCCTAGTTTCTAACTTTCCATGTTAAAGATATTTTGCCTTTTACCAAAAAGTTGTTTGTTTCTTTGTTTTTAAATCTTATCTTGTGGGGGGAATCAGCATGAGCTTTAGCGGATCTAGCAGTCACAACCTCAGAAGAAATTGGTTTATGTCCAAATACTATCTCCAGTATTTGAGTACTAGGATCTAACTCTTCACTCTTTACTCTCTCCCACCCTCAACATGTTCCAGTCCGTATTTGTGCTTAAAAATGTGACAGCATGAAGATAAACCGCAGAAGTTACAGAACTGTGTTATATTAAAGCATTCAAATTCACTTTTCTATTTACTATTGTGCTTTACATGAGAGAGACTCTCCAAAGGTGGAATTGATAATATTGATAAAACAGCAAGTCTGTTGTGTAGGCTTTAAGGGCTACAATAGCAAGTTGAGTTGGAAAGGGAATAAAATTAGAAGATAAATGCAGTTGCTTCAAACTTTGAAGATCTAGAAAAATTAAGTTAAGCTGCATGTTCCAATAACTGTAACCATTTATTTTCTGAGAGCTGGCAGTGACCAAAAAGGATTATATACCTCCCTGGTATTAAATGCAGATTTGGATCCCGTCTGTTTTACCATCTGTATCTGGATCAAGGAAATCGGCTGATGGGTACATGGCGTGGAGCAGCGTTTGGTTTCCACACTGCTCTGTGGAGTTTCAGTGAGAGAACAAAGCAATGGTCTTGTGATGGAGCTGCCAGCAGTTTGGGAGATTCGTGTGACGTGTGGGTTAAGGGTAGGTAATGAAAGGACAGAATTTGGTGATGCGTATGGGTGAAAGCGTTAGCAAATGTAGCAGACAGGAGGGTTTTTTTCACAAGGAGCAGCTTTTGGTTTGATTGCAGGAAGGGTGTGGATGGTTGGTGTTCAGAACACTGAATGCAAGATACCAATGCATGTCTAGGGGTAACTAGTCAGAAAGGTAAAATAAAATTACCTTAATTTGATATTTTGCACTTTGGAAGTTTTGTTGTTGGCAGGTTTGTTTATTTTTTTCTGTTTTCCTGAACTTCAACTTCTAGAAGGGGAACAAATACCATTAAACACCTGCTATCCTGCACTAGTAAAGCTTCATGCTATTGAATTTCCTTGAAATTTTTATTAACAATGCATTTGTTCTTTGTAACACCTTAATGATTACTTATACACTTGCAGTTACTGCTGGTGATGCTATTGCAGCTAGCTGGAAAATAATATGTGGTTTCCAAGCACCTATCCTAATTTCTGTCTTGTGGGAGTGGATCTCATGGTCCCACTTAAAAATATTTGGACTGTGTGGTGAAAAAAATAGGCAGACTGTTCCCGACTGCAGATGGTTTTACTGTGTGGTGGTCATACTAAATACTGTCTCTACATTACTTTTTCTGGTTGCTACTTCTCCTCTTGCCCTGTTAAGCCCATTGGGTGAAAGAAGATGGTGGCATATGAAGTGTTTTAGCAGAAGGTCTGTATCACAGACAGGATTACGTGCACGGCTCATGCTACAGCACACACTGTATTTGCACCAGTCTTGCTCCCCTGCCATCCACATCATTTTAGGCTGCTCTGGGAGGCACATCCACCCCAGCCAGTCCCACTCAAACTAGACTGTTTTCTTCATCTTACTGTAGTCAGCTTTTTCACCATGAGGAGACATTATCTGTCCCTTAATTTTGTCTTTTTGAGGCTTAAGAGATTTTTGTTTCCATTACCTTCATTCCATGATCCCAGTGTTTAACCACCATGGGGCTAATGACTCCCCAAAGAGAAAGGTCCTCCGAGAGGCTTCTCTGCACTGGGAAAGACAAGGCACAGGGAGAGAGGAGTGCCCCGAACATTCAGGATTCCCTCAGGCTCCAGATGGCTTGACAGGAGATGAGAATAAGATTTTGATACTCCCAAGGGGCTTTTGCTCTGACAGAAGAGGAACAATGAGGTACTGGCATGCACTCCATCTCAAATTATTGCTGCCAGATTACCTGTTTCCATCTGTGCACTGGTCCTCACGCCTGTTCTGTTCATTCCTCTGACCATAGCGAACCCTCTTCTTCCCCAGTTCTTTCTCAGTCGCCCTTTCCCATTTCTATTTATTTCTGTTTCTCCATTTCCTTGCAGAAAGAATTTTGTATTCAAAAATAATTGGAACACTTTGGTATCATATGCACACAATCTCTGGGAGTGACTTCTGCAAAGCTCCAATTCAAACTGACATTATCAAGTTGAGTAGCTACAGTTAGGTCTCCAGGACTGCTCAGGTCCTTTGCACTGGTGTGGCCAGGCACCAGGCTTGTAGTTCTTGGGGGATGTTTTGAAGGCACATGCAAAGTGCAGCTCAAGAAATTGTTTAATAGTGCTTTCTGAACAATAGTGGATGGCAGGGAAAAACTGGGATAGTATCAAAGCCCTTCTTTCATTCTCAAATGTTCCAATGAAATGCTTGTCACCTTTCAAAATGGATTTTGGGAGACTGATTCAACTGTATGGAATCTGAATTACTGAACTCTCCCAAACTATACACCAAATAAATAAAAAAAAGAGTCCCAGAATTGCAGAAAGGCTGGAAGAGCTGACATTTAACATTGCAGCGAGGCTGGTAATCCCTATAATTCTCTTAAATAACTTAAAAATTCGTCTTGAAGTATCATTAGTGGAAATGGTAGCTGCCAACATGGCAGCTTGTACAAGGCTGCAAGAATTTTGTGTATCTTCTTGCTTTTTCTTTTAAAAGTTTTCTACAGAGAGTGTGGTGAAAGTCCTTAGGAAAAGCTACTGGAAGAAACATGCATGATGGTTTTTTAGGAGAAATATGTTGCAAAACGTTCTAGAATCAGTAACGAACTTCCATGTGTGAAAAGTCATATTTTTTTACAAGCATACTAAGGAGACTGCTGGAAGTCCTGACACTTGGTGGTCTAGGCCAGGCAAGTGAAATTTAATTAGTGCAGGCAAGTTGCTCGTCTTCTCTAAAATACTGTGAGAGTATTGACTGACTGACAGTTCAGTATATTGTTGAAAATGAGCATTATGCCAGGTTTTTTTTCCCCAAATTCCCACTACTAGCAAAAAAAAATGACTAATTTGACCAACGTGCCACTTCATGTGGATGTGCTTAGTTGGCTATGAATTCCCCTTCAAAATAAATATGTATGAATACATTTGTGCATTTTCCGCAAAAGCTGACACACTACACAGGTGTGGTTCAGTTTGTTTGAAGTGGGAGACCATTTTTACACAAAGCTGAGATTGCATCTGCCTGTCAGTCAATGCAACCTTGATTTTTCAAGTATTGAAGATCAATTTCTTTGTCTTGAAGTAAGATCCGGGCTAATACAAAAAGACGTTCCCTAGGTTGATTTGAGTAACTCATCTAAGTACAAAAAATATTTTTTTTTTCTTTCCGTGGACTACAATATTTCCAACCCCAATTTTTTTGGAGAATAATGTGCGATTTGTAGAAAATGATCTAATGATCATTTCCATAGGGTTAAGCTGAACTGTTGAGAGATGTATTTTATATTTTCCCTATGTTCCTGGATACCCACCAGTTTTTACAAATGGAACAAATACCTTTCTGCTAGTGAACAATTGGACTGCAAAATAGCAGGCACACGAGTACTTAGGTTTCTTTGTCAATTTTTGGTCCATTTTCCACATTTTTTAATAGAGTAATGGAGAGGAGCAAGTAAGAAAAATAAGGTTAAAGTGACCTGAGTTCAACAGCATGGAGCAGTGGTTATTCCCCATTTCAAATGTTAGGAGGGTTGCTTTTGTTGGTTTGTTACATACTTCTTTGTGATCTTTGGTTCTTTTCTCTGTCTCTTGTCCCTTTCATTTTGTCTGTCGTCTTTTACTGTTCTTACAAGTGCTGTTCTGAGACTGGATTTTCATAGGTCTTTTATATTGTCATGCTTTTTGTTCAGTGATATGAAAAACTCCTAATTTTGGTTGGTGCTTCCAGCGCGCCCGACCGCGACACATTGGAATAATGCTAATAAATAAGGAATAACCTACTGCTTGTAATGCAGCAGATGTTTTACCATGTTTCTCTTAAACCTGCAGCTGGATGCAGAAGGTTACGGTATCCTTTTTACCCCATTGTTGTCTTCAGCCTCTAGTAGCCAGGTGTATATGGGCTTATTTAGGGGGATATAGGGGCAGGAGGGAGAAGGAGAAGAAATTTTAAAAGGGCATGAAACATTCTTGCTTTTTTGCAATATACTTTGCAGCGTATGAATCATATTAGTTATGGAAACTGGGACTCTCTAAGTCTTGGGATAGACCTTTGATGGTATCATTGGATCTCATGTTTCCTTCCTTTTGCAAATGCCTGGAGACAGAGGGTGAAAAAAGTAGGCTTCCTTGCTTGCTGACTTATCATTTTCTTTTTGTTTTACCTTAAAACAGCTTTGTTACAGTGTGGCATGAAATTCACCTTCTTTCCATCTTTTAAATATTATCATTTTCAGGTGACAGGCACAGAATCACACAATGGTCAAGGTGGGAAGGGACCTCTGGAGGTCATCTGGGCCAACCCCCCTGCTCAAGCAGGGCCACCTAGAGCCAGTTGCCCAAGACTGTGTCCAAGACACCCTTGCATTTCTCTGGAGTTGAAATTGTGTGCTAAGATGCTGCTGGGATGCTCTTGTTTCTTAATAGTGAGCATACTGAATGTGTTCTGTGCCTTTTAGGAAGGCACATTGTTGAGAAAAGCCTAGAATGCAGGGCATCTTTGGAAAGAAATGAGATGCTTAGGGATGCATATTTAAGAAGAGTTTATGGCAAATATTGCATGGATTTTTCCTCATACCCTGGGGAAGGAAATTAATAATTGTAATTGCAGACTTCTCATTGTCCTGTTTCTTTAAGATAGAGTTCCTGAAACGTTATATTCTTCTTTTTGCTAGTTACACTGCTCCTTTTCCCTTGCTATCAGAGGCATTGCATTTAAGAACATATCTAGTTTGCCTTTGTGGTAATTAGCCAAAAAGCATCCATTTCCTTTTTATCTGCAGAAAGGGGCGAGGCTAAAAATAGTCACCCTGGAATATGTTCAGGCTTCAGTCACAGCCAGCTTCTTCAGGCTGAAAAAAAGCCTCATTCAGTACCACTGCTCAGCACCAGAAGTTCTGGGTACTTGTATTTCCAATAAACCTAAATGTCAGTGGCACAGATTCCTTCTCTCTCAAAGACCAAAGTCTTTGGTGCCGGAGGTCTACCTACCTTACTGTTACCAGGGCTGTAACAATGACAAAGATGTCTCTGCTGCTAAGGTGCTTTCCAGATGTCACTGAGGCATTTGTTTAGTACCTGGGGACATTCTTCCTGTTCCCAGGGCAGCACCAATTCCCTCTTTTCATTTTCTTTTCCATCTGCAGTATGAAAGTCACGCTATAATGGGTGAAAATCTCTGAACGAGAGTGCAGTTTTAGCTATCATGACTTGTCCTGTGTTACTACACATACTAACCTTCTGTTCCTTATGTTCACCATTGTACTTGACCCTGTCAGGCAAGGTGGGATAGCTAGCTGGTATAAAAAAGGCCATTGCTACCTCAGTGTCAGAACTCAGATGTAAACCTTTGTTTTCTGTGTTGCAGAGCAGAGCTCACTGAAGCGCATGGATCTCTTGCTAGCCGCCATGCCAGATGCAGTAGTCATGCGGAGTTCTGCCGGTGTTCTGGGTTCTGCAAAACTGCTTTGGCAGCTACCAGGCTGACGAGCTCAAATTTACACAATATGTAGAATGTCAGCACCACAGCACATCTTCTATTTTTAAGCAACTTTATTCACATACTACTGGTGATATTTGCAATTTGTGAAAGATCAGTAGACTAGTATCGTCCAACAGTTACCCTGCTGCCAAGGAGCTCTAAAAATTGTACAGTATCTCTGAGTACAAAAAGATACCCTTGTGCAAAATCAAAGATTAGAATCACCAGGCAGCAAGCTCTGTTGGTGACATATTGATTCCCTGGCTTATTAAAGTATTTCTGAAATTCATTGAACTCCAGGAAAGGTGCTAAAGCAGTCGCCTGAAGGGTGATGGGGTACCTACGTGTCCATCCAAATAACACTTGTTTGAACTTGGAGACAACCCAGGTAACAAGTTCATAGATGACAAACCATCCAACCTCTATTTCTGATCTGTCTTTAGGACTCAAATGCTTCTGAAATGGGGGTTCCCTTTGATCAGTGGGGGATTTAATTCCTGAAGGCAAAATTCCAGTGGGAGCTTTACTACTAGAGTGCCACAGGGCCAGCTACACCACAAGAGAAGTAAATGGAGGTATCTCCCGTGCTCCTCAAAGGCTCCTTGGGTGGAAAAGATCCCAGCTTCAGAAATAAATCAGAGCTTTACATTTCACAGGAGATTCTTTCATTCTCTGAATACCTCAGATATTCATACAAGATACTGAAGCACTACAACCGTCAGTTGGTACTCAGATGTGATCCTGAAATGTTTTCCAAAAGAGAGGATATTGTGCAGCCACCTGCCAATGCTTGAGTCTGGGATGGTTTTTAAAATGGCTTGGGAGCTGAATACAAATGAACACCATAAAATGGAAAATAATAGTAAGTTGGGTTTTTTGTTTGGGTTTTTTTTTTTGAGGAGAGAGATACAATGTAAAATACTTTGAATTTCAGTCATCTAGAATACTTAAACTCACTTCACTTCTTTTCCCCTTAAATTATATGGATAGAGAAACTGAGACTGCTGGTATCAGAGGCCGCCAAATTATACTTATTTTGTAAATACAGTGAAGCAACTTTAAAATCCCAGGAGTTTTATTTACATTTCAAATCAAGTGCAAATAACTTTCAGTAGTATTTTTCACAAAAGCTCTTCTAGAAAATGTTACTTTCCACAACTTGAAAGGTGCAGAAATTAATATAAAGGACTGCTGCCTAAAATGTTTCTTAGGTACATTTGCATGCACAAATTTAACAGTACTGTAAAAATGATAGTTTTCAACTTCTTTGTATTTTCCATGCCTGCATTTAAATACAGACACATCTGCTTATGGCCTTAAGAGAAATATACACTGCTATTTTAATTCTGTTACCATCGCAAGACCAAACGCGGCTGTAAGGGAATGAGATGGTTGCTCTTTGAAGTGGCATTTTATCAACAGAATGTGACTTAAATGTCAGTGCTAGTCATGCGCAAATCCCTTTTGAGTCTACACTGAGTTTGAAATTTGCAAGTTGCTTTGTGCTTTTTATCGAAATACGTTTCATAAGTGAGCTTCGTAGACAATAATGATACAATTCCTGGGGCTTCTGGTTATGATCTCGTGTGGTGTTTCTGCTAAGCTGTTGCCTCCTTTGTTTGCAATTAGTAGTTTGGCTGGGATTTAATCGTTGTCATTTCAGTATCTGTGATGCTTCACTGAAAATTTTGTGCTGTACGCTAAGCCAGTACCATCAGTGGGACCTGACACAAATGCACCCAATAGAAAGAGTGTTAGAAATGTGGCTTTAAGTATTAGTTGAATAGTACAGTGTCCATGCGAAACTGTTGTGGCTGATGTGCCTGGGGGCATACCTGGGGTTGGAATGAGAAGGTTTTTCTGAGCTAACCTTGCACCTTGGATGCTGTGATGTACACTGACAGAAAAGCATAAGAGTGCCTTGGACTCACTGCTGCTCATGAGTTCCTTCCCTGCGGCTTGTGACAGAGAGCTGAAACTGAGCAGTTCCATGACAACTACCTGTGATTATTAACCTTTAGGATTGGTCTTACTTAAGTTTACACTTTTGTTTGCTCTTGTATGATATGGTTATCTTCTGTAGCATATGGCAATATGCAAGGTCTTGTACCTGGCTCAGGGCAATCCCCAATACCAATACAAACTGGGTGATGAATTGGTTGAGACCAGGCCTGTAGAGAAGGACTTGAGGATATTGGTAAATGAAAAATGGGACATGAGCTGGCAATGTGCACTTGCACCCAGAAAGCCAACTGTATCCTGGGCTGCATGAAAAGAAGTGTGGCCAGCAGGTCAAGGGAGGTGATTCTGTCACTCTACTCTGCTGTCATACCTAGAGGATTTGTACCTGGAGTACTGTGTCCAGCTCTGGGGTCCTCAGCACGGGAAAGACACAGACCTGTTGGAGCAGGTCTGGGAGAGGGCCACAAAAATGGTCAGAAGGCTGGAACACCTCTCCTGTGAAGAAAGTCTGATAGAGTTAGGGTTGTTTAGCCTGGAGAGGAGAAGGCTCCAGGGAGACCTTATTGCAGCCTTTCAGTACTTAAAGCAGGCCTATAAGAAAGAGGGAGAAAGACTTTTTACCAGTCTTCAGTGACAGGACAAGGGGCAACAGTTTTAAACTGGAAGAGGTTAGCTTTAGATTGGACATAAGGTTTTACAATGAGGGTGGTGAGACACTATCACAGGTTGCCTAGAAGTTGTGGATGCCTCATTATTGGAAGTGTTCAAGGTCAGGTTGGATGGAGCTTTGAGCAACCTGATCTAGTGAAAGGTGTCTCTGCTTATGGCAGGTAGGTTGGAACTAGATGATGTTTAAAAGTCCCTTCCAACCCAAACCATTCTATGTTTCTATGAAAGTAATACATGGGTATAAGATCAGACAGTTTCATACCTAAGGCAAGGAACTGACTCCTGCCCATGCAGTGAAGGCAGAAATGTAATGTTGCACAGGAGTTGTGAAGACTTGTTTTGCCTCGGAGGCAACTGTTCCAGGTAACTGCTCCGTGTGTTCCCAATAAGTCACAAAAAGCCTGAAATGTCCAAATGCAAAGTTAAAATGGATAGTGTGGCACCTGAGAGTTGCCAGCTCCTCCTGTTTCAGGAGCTTGTTAGCCTTAGAAGCAAGAGGCAGCATAAAGTGAAACTGATAGAGATTATGTGCTGGTATTTGAAATTAAAGTCTCCAGTAGAGTGTAATTAATATAGAAAAGCCAGTAAATGGAAATAACAATTAAAAAAAGAGAAATAAGCTCATCTTCTCATGTTTCTGACACACCTAAACACTGATAATGTTCTGCTCTAAAAGTGATTCTGCACAACTGAATTATGTATATCATATCAGTGTATGTTGTTATCTGTCACCTGTCCTATCAAAACTCTTTCTGATTTTTTTTTTTTCTCTCTCTGGAATTCATCGTCTTTACTAAGGTGATGTAACTTAGCAAATCTAAAGCCATTTCTCGTTGGGCTGCCTCTGAACAATTTAGAAACCACCGTGTGCACAGACCTGAACTTAGAGTTACAAGGTGGAGGAAGGAAATAGTGAAGTCTGTGGTCACAAACTGACTGAAACTGGGATGTTTTGGGTGACAGACTGATTTTTTTTCAAATGTTCACCCCGTGTGTGTGTCTTTTCCATCCCCCACTTTTCCTTCCCTCCTCTCATCCAGCATACTTATCTTACTCAAACTTTAAGATTGTGAGATGCTCTCAACGTTGAAGATTTGCTGATAGGAGTTCAGGATGGCGCTTTCTGGCTCAGATGAACTTGCAAATGAGTTTATCCATCAGCAGTTTTAAAACACAAAGCAATTTAATTCTGTGTTCAACTTATACAATGTGTTCTATTGACAATTTAACTAATGCCAGAGATAGCAAACTTCCAACTTCATTAATGTAATAGTCTATTCTGGCAGACGTTTCACAGAATTCGTTCTGCTTCAAGTCCAAAAACACCTGCCAGAAATTAACCGGTACAGCAGTGTCTCACAGGTTCTGAGCACATTGAAACAGTAACTAAGAGAAATGTGAACATACTGGGTCCTGACCAAAATCAGTGCCAATGAAGTATCTGTTAGGTCTTTGAATACTTCAGTATTATTGCAGGGATATCTAGCTAACCCCTTTTTTAATGCAAGTGGCAGAATCAGGAGGAATTGTACCCTGTGACTTGTAATACAAATTTGAATTACTGTCCTGCTGTTGCCTCAGATTGTGTGTATATGCTTGAGTGCTGACTGAGACCTTGCCAAGGAGGAAGATAACGAAGAAATAGTAATGAATTAGGAAACGAAACAGCTCACCAAAGAGCTTTCCTCTGCTCCTTCTGCTCTTGGACCGTATTCAATTCTGAGGCTTTGCGCAGCATTCCCATTAATAGGCATAGGGAAGTTTGGGATTTTACAGCCTTCATTTCTGTGAATAACACAAGGCTCTGGCGTCGTGATTCCAGTCTGCAGGTGGTGGAGACACACGAGCTTCTGTCCTGCAGAATTGGTTGAACCCTGCTAACTCAGGTTAGGATAAGTTAGAAACGTGACAGCAGCTTTAAGATGAAGAATCTAAATTTAAAAAAAAAAAAAAAAATAGGCTAAGGTGACTGTTTAACTTCTCACAAACCAGGCTCTTGTTAATCCTTAGCCCATCATGACCATGACAATGCAACCACTTCAGATTTAAAAGCAGAGGGAAGTAAAATAATCACTTGTGAAATCATTTTCATGGAAAAAAAAAAAAAAGTTTAGTTGGGGATAGAAGCAATGAGACACATTCTGGCTGCTAAGCTCATTTTTAAAAGTTCCTGTGTCACGCCTGAAAGAAGGAAGGGAAAGGATCCTAGCTCTCCAACAGTGTTAACTATAGCTGTTTCTGAGGTTAAAGAAAGCCCTATGTTCAAAACCTGTTACAAGGCTGAACATTATCTATATCACAGTTCACTCCTTTTTTTCTAACTGGAAAACAGACAGGAGAAACAGGAGCACAAAAATACCCATGGCCAGATTTATGTAAAAAAAAAAAAGATAAGAAAATCCCATCTTTCTGGAATATATTTTGAACTGAGAAGTCATCTTGAAAGAGAAATTTCAGTGTTTGTGAGTGTGGGCAGGAGTATAAAAATGTGTGATAAAAATAGCAGACTACGTGGAAATCAACACTGATACGTGGATACATACCCAGGGATGTTACATGATAATATCTGAGAGAGAAGTACAGAATCATAGAATGGTTTGGAAGGGACCTTAAAGACCATCTAGTTCCAATCCACCTGCCATGGGCAGAGACACCTTCCACTAGACCAGGTTGCTCAAAGCCCCATCCAGCCGAGTCTTGAACACATGCAGTGTTGGGGCACATCTACAACCTGTGCAACCTGTTCCAGTGACTCACCACCATCGGAGTGAAGAAGTTGCGTACATCTAATCTAAATCTCCCCTCCTCCAGTTTAAAGCCATCTCTCCTTGTCCTATCACTACAAGCCCTTGTAAAAAGTCCCTCCCCATCTTTCTTGTAGGACCCCTTCAGATACTGGAAGGCCACAACGAGCTCTCCCTGGAGTTTTCTCTTCTCCAGGCTGAACAACCGCAACTCTCTCTGCTTGCCCTCATAGGAGAGGTGCTCCAGCCCTCTGATAATCTTGTAGCTCTCCTTTGGACCCACTTCAGCAGGTCCATGTCCTTCTTGTACTGGGGGCTCCAGAGGTGGATGCAGTACTCCAGGTGGGGTCTCGTGAGAGCGGAGTAGAGGGGCAGGGTCGATTCCCTCAACCTGCTGGCCATATATGCGCTAAGTCTATATTTATATACTTCTCAAAAATGAAAAAAACCCAGAAACTCAACACTTTATATAATTTTCAAATTGTATTTAAAATAATCATTTTGGTTTTAATTATAATTTCAGCTCAGACATTGGCTCCTGTTCTCACCTTTAGGAACTGGTTAGAAAAATCGAAATCATTTAACTCCTTTGCAATTGGTAGTGCATGCTGAAAAGGAACTTCTTAACAAAGTCCTTGAAAAGTAGGTCCTCTTTCTCTAATGTAACATGTGAGGAATAAGTACTGCATCCTAGAAGGCTGAAACTATGATCAAAAAGCTTAAAGCACTAAGAAATAGCTCTGTTGAAGAATGATCTTTCAGTTGACAAGAGGTTAATTAATGAAAATAATGATTTTTCAAAACAAGGGGTTATTTTTGTAGGCTCTCCTAAAACACAGCTCTGGGTACAGCAAATGGAGAATTTTCATACACAGTCAGCAGCAAAAGATACATTTTGTAGATGGACACGATGCATAACTTCATGAGGGTAATTTATTTATACTGTATGAAACAAACTCCCTTCAAGTGGGTATGGTAAACCAGCTGGGAAAACCATTCATACTTTTAGTCAGCACTGTTTAGTGATTCTCTTACTGTACCTCATGTCTTCAGAAAAACACATTTCAGATGTGCTCTTAAGTGTCAGTTGGTCTTTGTTATTATCAGCATGATGCAGTTGCAGCATCTGTCCATGGCAATGCAGTTTATGATAAAATACAGCTAATTAAATCCCTGGAGGATTTGTCTTCAGGCATGCTGTGAAACTGAATCATACAAATATTTTCTATTAAATTGTAGCAGGATTAAAGTGTCTGTTTGAATTTCTAAATGTGTGCACCTACACCCTTTTTCCCTATCTTTCCACCACAAATGTGAAGTGATAGGAAATACACTTTGTTGCTGCAGTATCAACCAGGAGAGATATTTGGGGTAACTTGCTGAGAAACACCTACAGCACCGTTATGCTGCCACATAATGGAGTAGGAGTAATGGTGTAGGTTTTATAAATTGACACCTAAATCACCCCATCTGAATAAATTATTAAAACTAGGTTTATTGCTATTTCTTTTTTTAACTCGAGTTTGCTCTTTTTTATATTGGTAGACAAATATCCAATGTAGTATCCACTCTAGGGGGAAAATCCTCCCACAAACTGCACCTTTGCAAGGGCTGAACATGAGCCAGCAGTGTGCCCAGGTGGCCAAGAAGGTCAACAGCATCCTGGCCTCTGTCAGAAATGGTGTGGCCAGAAGGAGTAGGGAGGTGATCGTGCCCCTGTACTTGGCACTCGGGAGACTGGTGAGGGGTCTGGAGACGAAGTCTTTGAGAAGCGGCTGAGGGAACTGGGATTGTTTAGCCTGAAGAAAAAGAGGCTCAGGGGAGACCTTATCGCTCTCTACAACTGTCAGAAAGGAGGTCTTAGAGAGATGGGTGCTGCTTTGTTCTCCTATGTAAAAAGTGAT
>VZZY01011149.1:124857-157119 GCA_013400335.1 Eurystomus gularis | reverse complement strand
TTCCTGTGTAACCTGCTCTAGGGCAACCTACTTAGGCAGGTGTTTGAACTTGATGATCGCCAGAGGTCCCTTCCAACCCCTACTATTCTGTGATTCTGTGTTTCCTAATCTTTTTTGCCATGTCAGCTGATACAGACTTGGCTGTTCTCCACCACCAGTCTCAGCATAGCTTTTCGCTCTGCTTATCTATCAGAAAAAGAGTCACATTTTTTGCAAAATGTCTGTTTCCTGATAGATTCATCTACCTCCTTTCTAAATGTTCTTTTACCCAAGAGTTCCAAATTCATGACTTCTGGAGGTTTTTGGGCCAGCCAAGAGCTTGGCAGACATCACAAGGTCCAGAATAGGCACTTGATCACATCATTCAGGTCACTTTGCTTAACTGTGAACTTCATACAGATGTGTGCTTACCTATGGATCCTGTGGTCACAGTTCCAACCATCCTCTGTCATGGATTGCTTCTTTTTGCTTTGGAGCCAGTTCTGCCATCTATGCCACTATATGAATGCATATACAATGTCCATAGATGTCCAGTCACCAGATGCTCAAAATCAGTCTTCAGATGCCAGTCTAGAATCTCTGAGGTACATTCACAGATAGAATATGAAGAAAAAATTAGTATACATGACATGCTGAATTATTCTGACTTCACAGCAATCTCCACACATTGCTACAAATTTGGAAGGCCCCACATGCTGGCATAAAATAGCAGGATCCCAAATTTCTGGTCTAACCTTCCAGAGGTTTAGCCGGCATACTGCTGAGTAAATGGGATAACATGTGATCAAAGGATCATCAATATTATCTATTACTTCTTATAAATACCTGTGGAAATAAAAACCTTTGCAAAAGCAGACTCCTTGATGGATTTGTGTGTCCTGGTGGAGGTAGAAGATCCCCATGTCCCCAAGACTGGGGGTGGGGGAGGCTCTTTTTACCACCT
Organism: Eurystomus gularis; assembly: GCA_013400335.1. NCBI lineage: Eukaryota > Metazoa > Chordata > Aves > Coraciiformes > Coraciidae > Eurystomus > Eurystomus gularis. The sequence goes on along the minus strand of VZZY01011149.1, from coordinate 156,176 downwards.
CTGAACCGGGAAGTTCTTGAATTACTTGAAGACAAGGTTAGAGAGAAGGTGAAGATGCACAAGCTGCCCAGGGACTCTGCGAAATCTCTGTTACTGGAGAACTTAAAAATATGACTGGACAAGCCCTGCTATGAGCAGAAGGTAGGACATGGTGACCTCCAGAGGTGGCCACATCTCTGTCCCACTGTAAGCCCAACATCCACCTTTTGAATACTGGCAACCAGCTGCTCCCATTGCTGCTCTATGTTCAGCTGTGATAATCCTACAAATGCAGTGGAGCTGCTTTGTGTGACATTAGCATGGTCCCACTCTGTCTTCTTGCAGAACTCCACCCAACCCAAGAGAAAGAAAGCATGAAGTTGTGCACAAATCCAGTGCCAGAACAGAAAACCACACTGAACCACTATTTTTGTCTCCCACTGGAAATGAATCTGAGCTGTTCCACTGAATTCAGTTTTGGTGGGAACTCTAACTGAGCGGGAACAGTTTTGGCCTCAGCTAAATGGAGGAACATCTGGTTCCATTCCCTGTCTGCAGGGCTGAAGAGACCTAAAGATTTCCAGAACAGTTAGAAACTAGAGGTTATTAAATGGATTCTTTGTGATACAACTCCTCAATAATCCACACATGGATGAAGCGAGGTTTGTGGGAGTCACTACAAGCGTAATTTGATTGACTGTCTGTGATGGCTGTAGCACACAAAAAATCTTTTCTCACTTAAAAAAACCCCTCATGCTACTTTTTGAAAAACTCCCTTTATACTGCTTACCTACTGCAATTCACGTTCACAGACAGCATAGAGGAGCTGATATTCAATGTACGCTTTCATTCGCATCTGTTTCTCCCCTTGCTCTATGGCCCCCTTTTCTAAAACTGCAAGTAGAATCATTTCCTTTATTCCAAGATAAAAATATTTATAATCAATTAATAAGCATTGCTGAGGCTTTTGTTTGCCTGAAGCATCATTTCCTATTCAGTTTTTGCATCTGAACTATTCAGCATTGCCGTTTGGTTCTCTCTCAAAATACTCTTGAGATGCCACGCTTATCAGCTAAGAAGCATCCAACAGCAAAGCATGTGCATTTATAAAAAGACTATCACTTTTGTGCTAACTTTGATTGCCAGTTTCTACACTTAAAATGATGATGAAGCTGGTGGTAAAGCCACACGGCTAGATATTCATTATACTGAATTATACGAATTTTCATTTTCTTTTTCTTTTGTTTCTTTCTTTGTTTCGTTTCTTTTTTCTTTCTCTGTTTCTTTCTTTCTTTCTCTTTCTTTCTTTCTCTTTCTTTCTTTCTTTCTTTCTTTCTTTCTCTTTCTTTCTTTCTTTCGTTCTTTTGTTCTTTCTCCCTTTCTTCCTTTCTTCCTTCCTTCCGTCCTTCCTTCCTTCCTTCCGTCCTTCCTTCCTTCCTTCCTTCCTTCCTTCCTTCCTTCCTTCCTTCCTTTCCTTCAGTTCCCTCAAGTGGCATAGATTAATTTATAGTGTATGTGTTTTTAACATCTGCAAAGTTCTCATGTGGATTGATGTACTGAGAATAAAACTTGAAGCAGCCATTATGAAGTAGTGCAAACATTATTCCTCTTAATGATTTTTGCACACCAGTGTTTTTGAATGTCATTTTGGGAAGTGAGAGCGGAATAGGGATAATTAGAGTAGTTACTTTACTGACACAGTAAGAGATGTATAATTGCACAGGCCACAAAGCATAAAAAATTGTGTTGAATGTGAGGACTGATTTTCCAAAGATATTTGTGTGGAACCATTTTGAATCCACAAAATTTGACCTCCACAATAAATGACTCAGAATACTTGTTCCTTTGAGCACCTGATTTACGTTACCAATTGGTTACTTAGAGGCACAAGCATTGCGATTTGTGTCCAAAATCTAGTTTTGTACACAGATTTTCCTCATTAAAAGGGGAGTTAAGTGTTTTGAAATTTTTTTCCTGAAATGCCTAGAACCAAAATCCAGTGTTTTTGAAAACATATTTAATACACCCCACTCTCATCACTCCATCATTCCTTGGTATCTTTAAACAAACTGGGAGCAAGGTAATAGTTTATTCCTTTCATCCTTTGATCACCTGTCAAAATGACAGCAACACCAACCTGTGTAATGATTTCTGGCTATCGCTGACTTAACCAGAAGCAAACACTATATTCTGTAGATCACACTGTGATTTAACTTCACATTCTTCAAATTCCCCATTCTATTTTTCAGATGGTTAAAATTAGAGAGAAAGAGTTTGTTCTCTATAGAAGATGTTTCTGTAAAGTTCAAAGAGAAACCTTTAAAAAATTGGTAGTGAATCACAGAATAATTGAGGTTGGAAGGCACCTCTGGAGGTCAGCTTGTCCCATCTCCTTCTCAAAGCAAGGCTAACATCAAAGCTAGGTCAGGTTGCTTGGGACACTGTCTGGTCAAGTTTTTAAAATCTCCAAGGACATCTCCACCACCTCTCTGGGCAGCCTGTCCCTTTGCTTAATAACTATGGTTATTGAAAGCTTTTGTCTATATCCAGATGGTAATTTCCCTGCCAAAAAGTTCAAGTGTTGCTTCTTGCTTTTCTCTGTGCACCCCTGAGAAAAGTCTGGCTTCACCTTTGTAAACACCCATTAGGTAGTGGAAGAAAATAATTAGATCCATCCTTTACTTTGTCTTCCCTAGACCAAACAAATCCTCAGTTTCTCCTCATACACCTTGTGCTCCAGCCTCCAGTCACCTTAATGACAGTCGACTCACTTCAGCTTCTTGATGTTTCTTGTACTAAAAGCTTCAAAACTGGCCACAGTGTTTCTTTCAAGTGCTGAGCAGAGGAAGAGAATTCCTCTTGACCTTCTGGCACCAGAAAGGTCTACTAATGCAGCCCAGGATGTGGAAAGACCTCACTGCCTCAAGGCTCATTGCTGACATATTCAGCCTGTTGCCCATCAAGACCAGTAGAACTTTCTCTGCAGAACTGTTGCCTAACCATGCAGCCCCCAATATGGGGTTATTCCATCCCAGGAGAATGCCTTTGCCTTTGGATTTGTTGAAGTTGAATTCCTTATCACCCACTACTTCAGCATTTTTTTAACTTTTGCTCAGTTTGAGGTCATCTACAAACTTGATGGATGTCACCCAAGGCACTGGGAAAAGTGTTGGAACAATATCAATCCCAATATTAAATGCCATTGCAAGTATCTCCAAGTTAGGCTCTGAACTGCTGGCAAAGATACTCTTGCCCCAATTTTTCAGATGGATCCTGTCCCTCCATAGCAATCTTTGTTCCTTGTAGAGGGTCTGTTGGAAAGACAAGCCAAAGCCCTGCCCATGACACCAGCGGTGCAGCCAAGTGCTGATCCATAGGTTGCCTTTGCTCCTAGCTTTTGACTGACATGACTACTTGGGTCCTTGCTCCTGCCCATCCACTCTTCTAGAGACCTGTAGTCAAAGAGTGTCTCTCTTGGCAGTATTCCTTAGTTCTGAATGACTTAGACCCTGTGATTTTGATCTCCCTGAAAGGTCAGACACTCCAGCTCATATCAGATTTTGTCAATGACAGTAAAAGATGCATAATCTGCAATTTTTCTCCCATTAACAGCAGTATTTTTAACACACTCAGATGCTGTCTTAAGAGAAACTAGTTAGTGTAATATTTGCTTCTACCTATGCAGCTCAGTGAAGTGCAAAATGCATATTACTTTAAGGCTCAAACATCTTTTCTGCTAGTTCTGACTACTCTGTATTTTATGCATAGTTCAATAACATTAGTAGTACCTTAAATAAGTAATTAGATAGAAGAATGTTTCATTATAACTACAAAATGAGGCAAATTCCTTTTCATAATCAGAAGTCTCACATGAAAAAGAAATCACTGGGTTGTAGGGTAGACTCCTTTGTTTAAAACCAGACAAGCACTGACTGCTCTGCTGGGCACAGCACTGAGGAGCATACTGAAAGGACCAGATCAGAAATGGGCCTTTACTGATACGTGATTTCTCTTTGTTACTGTGGGATTATTTGTGGATAGATTAGATCCCTTGGATTCATTCCACCTCTAGATTCCCAAAGCCACAAAACAGGCATTTAATTTTGAGAAAAGTACTTTAGTTTGCATATCACTAAATTTGCCAGGGGCTGCAAATATTGCTTACAGTTCTGTTCTTTCCAAAGTTTAGAGAGCGAACAGTATCAATGAAGTTTGCTGAGACTTATCCAGGCTGAGGTGGCTCGGGAGAGATCCTCATTGAATATCCCCATTCTTCCCATGGCACTGGACACACAGGGACCCTGTCCTGCACACGGTCATTTGATGTCCCATGATGTACCTCCTCAGCACAGGACACAGAGCGGAACTGAAGCCCGAGGCAGTCAGCCAGTGAGGGGGTTACACTGGCTGCGAGATGGTGCCTGCTGCACAGCACGGCAGGCAGCCACTCTGTGTTCTCTGCCTTGCTTCCTGGTCAGGGTTTTTCACAGGGAAAACAGCTTTTTCTGGAATACAATGGAAATTTTTGTGGGGAAATGTTCTATTTTTAACCAGACTTAGTCCTTCCTTACCAATTCATTAGAGGGACCCTCAGCCACCTACACCTGTGCCAAGGCAGATTAAAAGGATACCATTCTAATCTAATAGCACTTTTTCAATTACTTTCTGTAGCTGTAAATGACAGTTGAACTACAGCACGTTCCCCTCAAGAGATCTGACTTAAATTACATTCATATATCATATATCAGCTCTTCAGTTAAGCTCAAGCTTTAAAAACTACATCAGCAATCATGTCATTTAACCAAATAAAATTATCTTGCCTAGATTTGGAGCAAGAGACAGTTTTAAACTCATATAAAATGAAAAACAAATCAACAAAAAAATTAGACTGCAAATTTGGCTTTCTGTGGTTAAAATAAATTCCCTATCCAACTTCATTAAATAAATACTATGTAAATAACAATCTGAATGGCTACACAAGAAGCTATGCTCCCATATTGAACTCAGGAGCTTAATTTATCTCATTATTCAGAATCTAGGCCTTTTTAATGAGTTTTGGGAGGCTCATTTAGAGCCTCCCTTACAAATACTCTTTTTTCTTTCAAAGTCATCTGGCCTTCCCTTTTACTCTGTTCTATCTTGATTTAATATGGCATAATAATTCCACTCTCAGTCTTTCAAGTAACAGTATGTATCAAATAATTATCTGAGAGTCTTCATGCTGCCTTTAAAAATATTCATACTTCCCATCTGTTACTAAGTGCTTTAATCACTTTTCTTTCCTTGTTGTGGCTATTGCAATTCTGTCAGTTTGTTTCATGCTACGTGAGTATGGTTGGGCATGGGGTAATTTGATGATGAATGGGGATTGGTAGAATTGCTTCTGTTACTTCTTTTAAAAATGCAAGAAATGAAACAATATAAAACTTGTATGCTTGATCCTGTGTGTGGAGATACCTAGGCTAACTGAGATAGGTTGTTGGCATGTCATAAGGAATCTTGCCACAAATGCAGTGAACAGGGCATAACTTAAACTCAGCAGGCTGAATTTTCCTATTCAGTCACATTGCACTGCTCTGAAACACAAAAAGCTTATTTAAGTCTGTGTAGGACCTCATTTCTATGCTGTACTGGGGTGTAGATGCCCTTGAACCATGAAAAAAATGGACTGACAAAAGCTTAGCTTTGCTGCCTTTGGCTTGGCCCTCATCAAGAATCTACTTTAAAAAAAACCTCTACTTAAAAAGTGCTACTAGAATTGCAAAAATATACAGTTACAGCCAGTGGAACCTAATACTAGGGATGGATCCCCAGAGCTTGTCTGTACCTTCAGACAGCAGAGTGAAGACAGCTTATCTGGGGAGTCCATCACATTACCTAGCCACTTCTTTCTGTTTCAACAGAAACTGCTGTACGACAGACACTACGTCGTTGAACAGGCTCTGTTACTTTGGGGGAAGCCTAGGTTCATAGCTGAGGGGAGAATATAAATACAGAAGCCTCTCTTCAAGGAAATAAGTTCCTCCTAAAGCATATGGACCAAGGCCCCTTCGTCCTCTCATTGTACAGATCCCACTGTCCTTGTTCCACCCCTACTGCCCTCAGATGTTATCCCACATTGTTCATATGTGTCATTTTAGCATACATGAGTGGAAGAGGGAGAGTAAAAAAGCTGAAATACTAAGTTTTGGTACTGAGAGTAAAATCCTGGTTTCTCTGTCCCTCTCTTTTTCTCACAAGTGCTAACCTAACAGACCTAGAAAAACCACACCTCTTCCTTTTGCTTTTTTTCCCATCCCACTGAACTTTTCTTTACTCAGTTCAAAGCAGAATAGCTACAGCAGAGGGATGGTTCATGTTGCCACTGAACAGCCTTAGTGATGCTCCTGCTGAGGCTGACCTCTCTCCTTCAGGCTCTCTGCTGAAGCCTTGGACAAATGGGAAGAAAAGGGATACTCCTCCCACCAAAGTAGTTGAGAGAGAAATCTTCTGAGCATACCTCGAGGATGACTCATTTCTAAATCCAGTGGAGGCAGAACAGGGATGGAGATGCATGGCTACTCAGCACCATTGAGAGTCAAGAGCTCTTAAATTCTCTTGGGGCAACTTCAGACAAATTCAAAGACAAACAAGAGACTTCATAGAGATTCTTGTCTTCACAGGAATGAACAGTAGTTGGGTGAAGGGTTTGAGGATCACATTTTTATCCAATTTAGGGCATTAAGTATGATGAGAACACTCTGACCTTGACAGATATAACTCCAGGTGCTTCTGGACAGGGTCCGAACTGACAGTGAATTCATACAGTCAAAGAAATTAATTTTTTAAAGGGAAAATTATCCTGTAAGTTCCTGCAGTTAAAAGGGTTCCTAGCACTCTGTTTTGGCTTTTCTCTTCTCTTCTGTAATAAAAGGTTTCATTATGCCATAACAACATAGAACAGTTTCAGTGGGAGGAATTGAGACCTCATGTATCATAGGACAGTGCTGAATAAATCTGAACCAGTGCACTTAGGTAGCTGTTCTTAAGTAGAAACTGGTTTTGCTTTTCTTCATCAAAGACATCTGCAATGAAGAACAGATACTAAAAAGCAGTGACTCATTCAAGGTAGACCAGGGACGTACATCTTTCAAGTTTCCTCATCTACACTGCTTTATGGACTACACATTTTCTGCTTTTCTCTTTCCACATTCGGTCTCCCACCATTTACGTGCCATTGTAGGCAATGTGCCAGATTGGCACTTAAAACATAAAAATCAGAAAAGGGGAAAGACAGACACAAATAAAAAGTAGGCCTGTAGCACTCACATTTCTGTGTCCTTTCCTGACAAGCAGCACTTCCATTTGTGTTGGGGTGCCAGTTCTATCAAACTTCTGTCTTGTATCAATTTTTAGCAGCATGGATAATTTATTGCATCTAGGATGATAGAAAACCAGCTTTATACATCATTCAGCTTGGAAAAGATGTGTAGCTTCAGTTCCTTAATGGTGTCATTTTGGCTGAATGCTATTAACAGATTACCCCTGCCTAGGGCAGTGGAGCATGTGCAGCAGAAAGATAACCTTGTGTTCGTAATTTAATATTAACTGTTTTCTCCATAGTACCTCTTTCCAGTACATTAACAACAAACCAATATGGCCTTGTCCCCTGCGGTCGTATTCTTCAGCAAAAAATGGATTACATGATAGCAAGTTCCTGAAGATTTCCAATGAAGTATTACAAATCACTCAATGCCTGCTCTGCAGAAATGAAAAATAAACAGGCTTAGATTCAATCAAATTTAATTCCTCCAATTTAGCTTTACCGCACTTCAAAGGGTGCTCTTATTAATGTCTTGGTGAAAAAATGTAACAGTAATTTTTTCCTCTTCTTAGACTGAAAGCCTCCAGTTGTGTTCAACATACAGTGAGATCAAGAATTTTTTATTTTTTTTTTTGGTGAATACTCTGACACAGTTTGATATAAAAGTGTAAGCCATTTACAGAAAACTCTTTATGGAATTTTTATCCTATTCCATTCCCGGGAGCTAAATTTATATCCTGCATTAGCTATCATAGCACTAGAGTATTAGTCTTCTTGCAAGCAGTTCAGGGCAGTCTGAGGGCCCTATCACTCTCTACCACTCACATACACAGGCATTATGGGTTTATCTCATCTTCTGCAGCAAGTGCTAGGCCCAATTCATTCCTTTAGGCTACTTTACTAATAACCTATTCCTTATCAGGGCCTCTCCACCTCAGCTTGTGATCAAAGACCCAATTAATGGAATGGAGAAAGGTGAAGCATTCAAATAATGGAGACAGCTGTTTTTCTCTGTTAGAGAAAATCCATTTGTATTGTTATCGCAAGCTCCAAGTTCTGCAGCTCCTGTTTAATTCAGTCTCCCTCTATTTCTGCTGATGATAAAAAAGTCACAATGAACTCAGAAGAGAATGGCAGAAATATCACCGTGTTTCAACTCAGCCTGGGTGTTATCAACTTGAAAGTGAAAATACAAGCAGATAAGGAGAGGAAATGTCCAACAAAGACCATATCAAATTTTCAAAAAATGTACTTTCATGCTGCATTCTTTAGTCACCTTTCTGAATGTTTTCCAGATCCTGATATACAGTCCCTATGTCAGCTGCCTGAATCAGAGGAGCAGAGGATGATAATATCACAGATTCCACCTCAATTGAAAAGTAATTAAAGAGGGAGAGTAATCATAATTGGCTGGCATGAACTTTGTCAGTGAACTGCAGCTTCTTCTGAGCCTTGGTGTCTGGGAGCCCGCAGCTAAGCTGGATGTTTACATTGCCACCACCAGTGGATGGAGTTAGTTTCTTCATTTGACAGCAAAGGGGTTGTGCCATGCTCAAGTCTGCTGGTAAAACTTCTCCTTAACAGGCTCCTAGGTGTAAATCTGCCCAGACTATTGCAAATGAAATCCTACCCACTCTATGTGACAACAGTTCGTTTTGTGAACATGTAAAGGCCACATTACCATTTTCTTCCTCACCCATTTGTAATCATGTTGTCACACTGTCACGTACAGGAATAAACAGGGGCAGAACACTGTGACTACACTTAATTGAACTACATAAGACCTGCAGGTTTAAAGTAAAATTATGCATTCTTAAAAAAGAAGGAGGAGGATTCACCTACCAGATAGGCTCCATATATGCAAGCGTGTGAGTGTGCAAGGCTAAACTCTGCTCCATTTTGCAGAAGTTGTTATTGCTTTTCTTATATGCAAAGCAAGTGTTATTTAGAGATTGTGAGACTGTTCACACACTGGGAGATGGTTTGGAGTTTTTTTGATTACTTGGGAAACCTTTGGATCTGGTGCTTAAGAAGTAAGGACTGAAAAATCCTGCATTTGAATTCTCTGCTGAGTGTAGACAATGAGCACAATAAACAGGCACAAAGCTACAGTGTGTGCAATGAGTTAAGAGAGCAAAGCTTTTCCCAAGCTGATTGTTCACAGGGGATCACAGAATTTGTGTTAGGCTGAATAAGGAGAAATGCATTATGCATTTGCATGTATGATGAACATTTAAAAGAGGACTGTGTGGAAACAAAGAATAATTCATAATAAACACGGAATGGTGAATGTTTCAGACCCAGCTGTAGTTTTTGAATCTTCACAGACACCAAACATTATCATTTTAACATAGAAGTTTCACATTTGATATTAAGTAGGCCAGATGAATAACATTATTTGTTTGTACACGAGGAGTTTCCTCATCCTCCCAGTCTGTTATTAAACGCATATTCAACAAATAAAAAAACAGAAAGCTGAATTCAAAACAATATCATGAGCAAAATCTACGACTATCAATAATTTCCCATTGGAACAGTAAATTGTATGGATTTAAACATAATTTTATGTATGTGTGTGAAATGGAAAACAAAAAGAATGATGAAAACCAACTTTAGGGTCTTTCATCAGCAATAAATTCATAATTTTTCTCCACCTGTAGTCATTGCTGATATAACATACCAAAAGGGAGTACAGCTGTGAACTCTTTTTTTCCCATACTTCAGCAGTCTCTGTACAGTGAAGCCAGTCTTGAGGAATGATTCAAGGGTCTGAGAAAAATCTTAACGAAGGTATACTTCTAATAAAGGCAAAACAGAATCATATTTAATATGTATTGGGCAAACTTAGGGTGGTCTTGTAAGATGTGAAGTGACTTAAAGGTGGTCTCTTGCATTGGTCTCTCTAGATAATAAGACACCAATGACAACCCATGATGCAAAATGTCACAATTGTAAACGAAAATTACACAACCTGCCTGTATCTCCCACCTTAACCCCCCGAAACTAAGCAGTAAGCTTGGTGAAGGGACAATCCTTGCAAAAGAGTTTCGGTGAGGGAGGTGAGTGGGGTGATCTGGTTCTTACCACAGATTTGTAGAAAAGTGAATAAATGCTCCTCTGCTCTCAGATAAAACACTACACTTGTGGGCTTCTGAAAGAATATGTCCCATGACAGTATATGAGCTCCTAGGGTGAAATTTTGTCTCTACCTTAAATATCTATAAATGTTTGTGCATTCTTAACACATTTTTTCTAGTTTGGTCAAAGGATTGCACTATCTAGCCAATTTCTTTACAGAGCTCTTAACAGAGAATAATAATGAAACTTTATGCTGGCTAGTGAATCTTCACATAACCATTTTTACTCAGCCTTTTTTGCTCTACGCTACAATGGCATAGGATGACAGTGAGTTGTGGCTCGACAGTGACCTGGCTTGCCCGGTGTAGGAGCTTGCTTGGCTCCTCTGGCATTGCTCAGACAGGCTGAGCTGAAGAATTGCTATACTCAGATGTACCAGATAAATAAAGATGTTCTCTCTCTTCCAAGGTAGTCTGGAAATAATGCATCCAAGTTAATGGAGTTACACTAATATACAACTAATAGCAAGAAAAGACATAAGCCTGGGGTAATATTCTCAGATTGGGCAGCCTATCAACCAAAGTAAAACCTTCATGAAATCTTCTGATGGGAATTTATTTTCCAAGTGTCCATTTGCAATTCTGCAGCAACAACTTTGTCTGGCTTCTGCTTCCATTTCCATTTCTGCAGCTGCAGCAGCCTCTATGTATTTACAGCAGAGAGTACAATGCGACCTTTGTCTTTTCAGGAATTTGGCCAAGAAGGCTGTGCAGCTGAAAATGGATCAGGTGCTGCGGCCAGTGGCCAGGAACAACGTGGACATTGGTGGAAGTGGCAGCCTTCACACCTGGTCAGCTGAGCTCTAGGGGTCTCTGCAGCAAAGCAAACATACGCTGCCACCACCCTGCCACCCTCTTCCAATCTCCACCCTCGAGTACTCTCTGATCTTGGGGAATTTCTTTTCTAGAATTGCCTCGCTCTTTAATTTTTAATATTACTTTCAGTGATTTTTATGGGAATAGTTAAGACATGAAGAGCTGGAGCAGAGAATTGAAGAATATTCTTTTTTTATGTTTAAGCTGCTGCTGTTCTCAAATCCAACTTAACTGTACTATTAGGAGAATATCAGTCTGCAAATTGTGAAATACAGTAGCTGCCACAATAAAATCCCAACATTTTATATACATTGCAACTTTTCATTGGCTTGCTGATACCACAATATTTGCTCTTCTGCAAGCAGAAAATTGCTCAGGTCTGATACTATACTTGAATAAGACTCAGAACTTTCAAGATCCCTTGTAATTGAACAAATGAAATTAAATCCCCAAATCCATCTATGAAAAAAATAGAATATCCATAATTTATGAACTTCTTTATGAACTTATGAACTGTGCTCAAACACAGCTTTTTCTTTGGATTTCAAGAAGATGCAATCAAAAAGCCAAGACTGAACAAAAAGGTTCGGTTGTTGGTAAGTTACGGGTATACTGAGAGTTTTTAATAGGAACTTTGGGACTATAAGAACTATAGGGGAGGGCCTGCTTAATGAAGAGTGTTCAAGGGTTTATGGCTGGGTTCTTTCCCCTTCTTTGCACTGCTGCTTACACCTAGTCCATGAGGATAAAAAGTAAGGCAGATTAAAGAAAACAAATACCAGCTTAAAATATTAAGTCTTGGAATAATATTTAGTGCTGTTCTAACTCTTCATAGCTTAATTCCCTACTTCAAAAATGCTGGAAGTCTTTACAGTTGAATAGAAATTTGTGAAGATTTTAGTATTTGGCTGATTGTTTGCTAGGTTTTAGATTAAACTATCATCCATGTTTCTTAAATTCACAGAAAGACTCAGTCCTGAAAGGCAGAAATCATCCTGGGGGAAGCAAGTGTTCTTAGTTCCTATTTAACCAGTTACAGTGGATGGCTGGATGGTCTCACACTCTTCTTCATTGAGACCTTTGCCAAAGTCATTAGAAACACCATACTTCCAGTGCCACTGTCCTCCTTATGGCTGTAACCATAGTCCAAGAGCTGGCTTGACCCTTAAGAACCTGGGCTTGTGTTTTTTCAATTGGCTCAAGGTGACAGAAGCCTTAGAGAGTTCTGCTTCCTGTCTGCTATGTTGTGACAGAAAAATTAGACTGAACAGGAGCAAGACTCTGCCAGTCCAAGTGCTACTTTCATACTCTTCCTTTGTTGTAAGGGATTGAAAAGATGGAACCTAAGGACAGGAAAGGGCTATACATGAAACAAGGGCTATACAGTGGGAATTCTGTAGCCTTTATCAAACACCTGACATGCAAAATTGATAATGTTTCAGTCTGGTGCTTAAATCCATCCCTATGCCTGTCGTCATTCATCAGCACCTCCTCATCAAGAAGTTTTATGAAATATTCCATTTTTTCCTTCTTTGGATAATCTTTTTGACTTGTGCTTTTAATATTTAATAATTACGCACACATGATTTAACCCTGCTATAAATGAGAATTCAAGTCAGCATCTGCTCTAACTTCATGTTACTCAGAGACTTCAAGTTACGGATGACATACATACGCAGCTTGTTTTGCCAAGTCTGCATGCTCCACCAGCACAGCTTCAGAAGTAACTTCCACTCCCTCCCTCCCTCCTCTCTCCCTTCCACATGCATTTGCTCGCAACATATGCAGTTACTCCCTTCCATCATTTTTTTCTTGTTCAGGAATCAGAAAGATCTTTTTTACTTGATGAGAATTTTTATACCTAGCTTGGCAGGTTGGAGATGGATGACGTTTTTTATTTATTTTTATTACTACTGTCTAAACACCTGAAGAAAAGACGGATGCCTCATTCATACAAAATATTGGATAAAAATCTGATCGTGTTGAAATCACTGGGGGTCTCAACACTGTCTTCAGTTAGGACAGGCATTCTTCACCATCTTTGGCAAAGACTGTACAATGTTGGGTTCTGGTTTTCCAAAAATAACCTTGTTTGTTTCCCTGTGTTGTCTTAATCAAAGCAAACTATTAAACCAACTCACCAGGAAGCCCCCAGTCACCAAGACAATGAGAGGTGAATTTATCTTAACTGCTTAGAGGAATTTCCCTGATGTTGCCCATTTGCTGCACATGAAGGACAAGCCTTAGGTGAATCAACCCCTCCTGTACTTTGTTCAGCTGGTGATATGGGCCATAAAATCAACAAATCAAGATAAATTAAAATTAAAAATCCTCTTTCTATCTTCTTCCATGGAAAGAAAAAGCCGACTCCAGAATAAAAATGGCTATCACTCTCCGATCATCCAAAAATATCTCCCAAAACACAAGATTTGTCAAGTGGTTAATACCTTTTGAACTTTCCTTTGAGATTTCCTCTGCAGCTAGGGCCCTCTGAGCCTGTGACAGAGCAGCTGACAGTGATTAAGTTTTTGTATGCACACACAGTTCAAACTGCACTTAGAAAAGCCACATTTGGTCATTGTTTACTTAAGTTTGAAGCAACAAATACAGATGCGTGGATTTGAATGTACACCTGGCATTAATCAGCTGCTGCTGCTGCTGCTATTTCACAGCTGCCTCCAAGCAAGGCAAAATACTGGAGTGGAAATACCATTTCAGAATAATCAGAAATCTTTAAGGGACCCACATGGAGGAAAGAGACCTCCCTGAGAATATTTGCTTCCAGCTCGTTTCAGCCTTCAGAGAATTTTATGTTAAATCCCTCCTTATATAAAGAGATCTGCAGTTTTTCAGCTGAAGTGTGTGTGTCTATGAGTATTTGTATGTGTATGTGTATGTGTATGCACACTTTAAAAATCTGCACAGATGCTATCTAAAATTGGAAAGGATTGTAGGCCCTTGATACAACCAGGGGCCAAGAAGACCTGGAGGGGCAGGATGAGTAGTACTCCAGTGGTGCCCACCTTTTCTAACCTATTCTGGGAGATTTCCAGGGCTAGAGGTGCAATACTGCCTGGAGGTGCAATACTGCCTGGAGGTGCACTACTGCCTTCATCAATCAGCTTCAGCAGAGAGGACAAAAAAATGTTGTAATTCCTAAAATAATCTGATTTGATTTAATTCATTCCTACTGCTGCTGGACATGGAGTGTTGTGGATTCAGATGCCAGGAGGATGGAGCTGCTAAGAAAGCCAGCCCCGGCAGCTGCAGGGAGATGAGTGGGAACCCCGGCTGCCCCATACGAGGCATCCATCATATAGCCCTGCAGCACCAGGACAAGCGAGAGCACAGTGGGCTGCCACCTAAGTGGGTCACTTGTTGCAGGCATATGCTACCTGGGCTTCCAGAATCTTCACAGCCTGCCCACTGCTGCCAGATGGAGTTTAGGATGTTTGGCTTTCAGCTGTGAGCTCCAGTGGGGATTTCCCACCTTTGTAATGTCTTTCAGCCATGAAAAATTCCAGCAGAGTTCAGCAGAAGCACTCTGGCTGAGAAGGTCCTTCCTCCAGGACAGACCTTAGAAAATCCTTTTCCTCAAGTATAAAATAGCCAATTTGCTTGTTTTTAAAAAAGTTTTTAAAGGTATTGCAACACCAGGCATATCTGTGAGGGAAGTGCTGAAGATTCAGGCTCATTACGCAGCAGCAGTTGTTGATCATCAGCTCCATGAGGTATGGTAGGATATAAAAGGAGGGAAAACAGGCATTCATCAGTGACAGTTTTTGCTAATGAGGCCTGACATATGTATTTATCTGTTCTCTGGTTAGATGGTGAACAATGCGTGAGTTTCTATGAATTTAGAATATCTCTGACAATAGCTAGGAAATAAAAACTGAATTTAAAAAGACAGTTAAAGCAAGAAACACAACCTAGCTCCTAAAGCTCTTCAGTCTGAGGTTGAAGAGGGTAAATTCAAGTCAAGTCAGTCATGTATATCTCACTTAGCTTATTTACCTCATTCAAGAGCAAGGATTATTTACCCAGTTCTCTTCCTCTAGATTATAATCTGGATAGATCATGTCTTCTAGATACAAAAAGATAGATGCTACTTTTTTATCTGTCATTTTATGATCATTCTATACTTTCATTATTTGTTTTTGTGTGCTAGAAAAACTTAAACTTTCAGAAATGAGAGCAATATATCAATTACTGCAAAGATAATGCAAGTGAAAATCCCCCATTCCTCTTTGCCTCTCAGAGAGTGCCTACACTGCAGGCAACAAACAGCCTGTGGGGTACAGTAGGTAAGGTCACTGCCAGCTAGGAAGTGTGGCAGCAAGCTGTGTGAGGAACATAGGGTGTTATCAGTTCTGGGCTCTGCACATGGCTGCAGCTGGAGTGTCATTTAAAGCCCTGTCACATAGGTCTATGTGACACTGGAGGTATTCTTATTCCAGCTGAGCTCTTTACCTTTGGACCCAGGTGACTGGTACATTGGCTGGAGAGAAGCTGGGATCAATGAGTGAGCTTTTCTTACTGAAAATTCATCCTTGCACAGTAACTGTGGTAATGCACAGGGCAATGCCCTCGTCAGGTTCCTGTCCTAGCTGTCCATGGTGTGCTGCAGGGTACCTCACTGCTGCAGGGTACCAGAGACAGCAGGCGCTGGTATGGCCACTAGCATGGCCACCCAGCAGCCCTGCCTGCCTCTTCATTGCACCAGGGGTTAGTCACACTTGCACCTGGCTCAAGGAGGGCTGGTCAGCTCATTAAAGCAAAGCCTGATGGCAGACCGACACCTCCAGGGTTGCTACCCAGGCACTGCATCCTCTAGGGTGGACATCTTCCCCATTGAAGGAGACATATTTGACAGTGGAGTCACTATTTACTCTCTATAGTGTCTTCTTCCCTCTTTCTCTTCAAAGTCAGGATGACCTCTCCAACTAAGAGGAGGCAGAAACTTCAGTGTAATGGCAAAAGTGAATTGAGTATGCTGGGCATACCTGATGGCTGTAAATATACCCATTTAGTAAAAAATGTTTGGTATGTTTTTAGATAGCAGATGAATGAGCCATTTTTCTGCCATTTTTCAATTACTGACATCAAGAGAAATATATATGTGTGTCTGTACACACATGTAATCTCTTTATGCAAGACTTAAGACATAGGGATGGTGAACATAGACTAAAGAGGATTATTGGTATGAGGAGATCCCAGTTCCGCTATGATGCTGTGGGATACTGCTTGTCTTATGACCTACATTTTTGAAAGATAAATATACAACAGACATAGCTATTTATCTTCACAAAGACCTCTCTTCTGCGGGGTCTTTTCTGCATCAGTGGATGTAGAGTTTGCATTGTCTCAAAAAAATAATTCAAATCTAAACCCAAGACGTTTAAAATCTCTGTTAGGGATGGTTTTATTTTTAAATGACCCTTTTCCTGTCAATAGACATTTTCTTCCCTGCTTTATGGAGGTGGAGGGTGTCCCTCAGAAACAGGCCAAATTTCTGTTTGAGAGTCAGCAAAATACTTCTGCTTTACAGCTGAGATAAGCCCTTCTCCTTCTGCATATCTTTAGAAATGATTCTCTGTGCTCATTCATGTGTTGAAATGCTTGTTGGGATTTAAAGCTTGTTCAATGTTTTAAGGCCTAATTGAAGTTCACTGATACAGAAGTCTCTTCATGATCAGTATTTTTGACATTAAAATTTACAGACAAAGCCAGATTAATAATTTCACAATTCTTTATAAGCACTAGGGAAAATAAACTTTCATCTTAGTTATGTGGATACCTGTTGATCTAGACATCTCTTCATTTTTATTCAGATGGGAAATTTATCTCGTTTGGACATTTTACTATAATGGAAACAAAGTTTGAAAAAAGAGATCATTAAGAGTTTGTCCATTACACACAAATCATGGAACAAGTTCTAGTCTCATGCTGAAAAAAATAGGATGGAAAAGACAGCAGGTGAAAAATTAATCTCAGTTACCTTCGGATATTTGGAATGTAGGTACCTCTGCCTGAGCTCTTCACACCAAGAGCCCTTTATAGTCAATGGAGGGAAAGTAGGCCTTTTGAGTTTAGCAAATCTGATTTTCTTTAGACATTTACTAATCTGTCTTAGAAATGCATGTTTCTCTCTGCTAGCCACAAAAGTAAGTCTAGACAACCAGCCCAGATACAGACACTTCCATTGCAAATGTGTCCTGTTGGCCAGAGGAAGATTACCCTTGGAGTTTACATTAGTTAGTGATCTAAAATGGTTCAGAGTATAATGGATAAGAAAGTATCTCTGCGTTCCCTGAACATTTAGCTCTCCGTGCAGAAGCAAACATATTAACAATAGCTTTATCACTGTTGATGTTTTTCTAAGTCACCTTTTCTAGCATAGCGGTTAACGTGCACTTGGAATAGAACACACCTTTGCCATCCTTTGAACTTTTTCTTAATGCTTATTTTTTATGCTTCATCTAAAGAATTTCAGGCTTGTAAGAGGGTCAGGTTCTTAGCTAGGGTCAGTGGATGCAGTGCATTTTTAAATGCATATACTCTGATCAGTTCACTTAAGAGCTTCAGTACATCATTTTGCAATCACATATCTCAGAAATAATTTATACAATCAATTAAAGAGCATTATCAAGGGATGATTTGACAACTGTTGCCATGCCAACCAATGAAGCAGAAAGCTCCTCAGCGTTTAAAGGCTGCACCTGGTGATAGATATAGCAGATTTTGAGGACTCAGACGGAATCGCAGATGTCCAAAGGTGTGGAGGGAACATGATTTAAAGCTTGATGTTTTTCCATTTTTACTGGCGAAAGGGTGTTGATGGCATGTTGTTCACTTTCTCATTAAAATTCTGTCATTTTTCACGAAGTGTTCTGCATTCAGGGCTGAAAATTGAAGTGAGAATGCACTTTACAGACTGATAAAATATGATAGCAAAATGGATGATGTTCATTTGCAGGCTGAATTAATTAAAAAAAAAAAAAGAGTTTGTGTCAGTGCATTTATGAAAAGCCCGTTAATCAAATACAACTTTACCAGCCTTAATGGGCACATCTTAAACACTTGTGCATTAATATTTAAAATTCCAGTTAGTAAATGGCTCCTAGTGCGTTGAGCTAAAAAGTAATTAGAATAGGTCATTTCAAGAATAAAACAGTGCAGCTGCAAGTACATTTTCAGGTTGGCTATTGGCTTCTCAGTCTTCATATTTGTGTTTACATCTTTACCTGTACAGTAGCTCTGCTCTTAATGAGAGAATGAATTCTGCAAAAGAAAAATTTCCTCCTGTCTTCCTATGCCATCTTATACATTCTCATAGCTATAAGAATTAGGGTTAAAACTGCTGGTCAGTGTTATCTTAAAGGCTGGACCACCCTCTCTTTCAGACTTCCATTATTACGGTTTTACCTGTGAGTCTCAGAGTAGCATTTTCAGATATGCAGTAGGTTACTGCAGCTCAGGTTACTGCAGCTTCTCTGAGACAATTTCTTATGATGAACATGTAGTGGTCTTGAAATGCTGGGTCCCTTATCTTGGTTGGGGTCCTTTGTGATGCAAATAAAATCATTTGTATGCAGCAACATCAAGCAATAGTTTCTCATGTGAATAGAAAACTTGAATAATACCAAGTTCTCACTGCAAATTACTTCCCATAGTCCAGAATTATCATTGTGAACTATTTCTGAGATGTTCCTCTTGACCCTAATCCAATGAAAAGTGCTAGAGAAGTTTTCTGTGACATAGATAAACCTGTTGTCCTGGCTTGAGTTAGAACAGAAGTAACTCTGTTCAGTAATTTCACTTTTCAGCTAGTTGTCTTCTAAGTAACTGCATTTTCTGAAGTTAACAGCATATTTTTGAAGATGGGGTCAGCTCCTAGCAGTAAAAATGCTTGATGTTTATATTTACTACCAAGGATTGGTGTGTTCTTGCTAATACTTGCTCCTATGGAGAATAAGGTCACTGCTAAATCTTGTGTACCGTGTTGGGGTGCCATAAATCAAGAGGAAGCACCTGGGAGAGGAGTGGACAGGACAGGTGATCCTAAACTGACCAGTGAGGTATTCTATTCCATATATGTCATATTCAGTATAAAGCTGAGGGATGACAAGTATCAAGCTCTCTTCTTCAATGGCTGGCATCCAAGGAAGATTCTGTCCATTCTGCCTTTGATCTTCATCCATGTATTCCTGAATCCAGTTCCAGAATCCAGCTTCTGAATCTGCTTCCTGTCTGCTGCTGAGTGCTTATGTCTGGTGCTTCTCCACAGCACCAGTGGTGGCAGCGATGTAGTTGCCATCAGGGGGGTTGAGTTTGACATTGGTTTTGCATATATTTGTGTATACTTGATGTTAGTGTATTATTTTCATTAAAGCTGTTTTGGTTTTCTTTTCCAATCCATAAGTCTCTCTCCCTTATTCCCTTTCTCATCCCCTTTAGGAAGGGAGAGGAGTTAATAGACAATATCTGTCATTTGTTAGTTGCTGGCCCAGCCCTAACCCTTGACACCTATTTCTTTGAATAGTTTTGCTATACGAACTGCTGAAGCTTGTCTTAAAATCTGTTACATTCAACCGACTTGATCAAGGAAATGATTGGCTCCATAAATTCTTGGGTTTTTCCTACTTTTCTCCCACTGACAAAATCTTATATTCTCTTCATTTCTCCACCCAGTAAAGACATTAGTTTTGCAAAGTTAGCAACCTGCTTCCAAATCCAAGCATGTGAAAATGAGGGATGAAGAACATTCACTTAAATGTAAAAATATAGAAAGGAGCGTGGAAGAGAGCTCCTGGGTCCCAAGTTGTACCCTGCTGTTATGGACACTTGCATCACAGCATCCCTCCCCATTTCACAAGACTGTGGTAGCCCTGCTCTCAGGCCATTTAAGAATGAAATTCCCTTTATGACTCTAAGCAAATCTTAATTTATTCATAGATATGTTGTGAGGTAGGCTATTGCACCCATTTTCATGGCCTATCTCCTGCCATCACTGAACCCTATGGTATTCTTTGTCTTAAAAACTGACCATGAAAACATTTTACTTGGTGGAATATACCTGCAGGTTATTCACTTGGAAACAGTATCTGACCTGATATCAGAGGCTGAAACCATTATGAGAGTAAGAATTATCTCTTCCTTCTAGATTTAGTGTTTTTTGTATGCAATTGCTTGGTAAACTCCTAATCATTTTGCAAAAAGTGGAAATGGCCACTGTTGGCTAAAAAGAAGACCCAACTACATAACAAACATGAATAGCAGGTCCAGACTGAGATAGTACTGCTCTCTTGCTGATTTGGAGAACTTATGGCACACCATCACAGGATACTGTTTTACTTTCTCCACATAAAAAGATTATTGTTAAATGAGAGAGCAATTGTGTGCTGCATCTTTTGACATTGCAATGACAATAGTCTTGATCATGTCAGGAGACTGCTGTCATGGCCTACTGTCTCCTCAAATGTCAAGACTAGGTCTGAAGATAAATAGCAGGACCAAATGACCCAAACATATTTTATTATTCCTCTGATAGGTACTATTCAGTGTCTATTTGGTATGTAAATGCAAAACTATTTCACATACAAAAAAGACTATCAAGAAGCAAGTACAGTGTTTCTTTGTCAGGTTCATAGTAGAAGAAATTACGAGGCTGTGACTCCAAGCTTGTGTCATAACAATATTTCAGTTCTCTCAATGAAATGACCTCAGGACTCAGGATAGGTGAAGAAATACATTTAGGATGATTTGAGAATACTTTAAACAGAAGCTACACATAAGTATTTGATCCTGAGACCATTCATTCATTGTTCTGAGGTTAATTCTAGCTCCTGATTCTGTGAATTACATAAATACCTGCTTGCCTAGGCCACTCCATTGACTTCTGTGGTGTGTCTTTTCATGTTGGATCAGAACAAGTCCTGGCACTTCAGAGATCCAAAAATGTTTTCATTCACATTTTAATGCATTCTGTGAGGTCTCAGATCCTTACTTGCCTTTCACAGGATGGACAGGCCATGGTGATATTAACAGATGCGATATCTTGCTGCAGTTTGTAGATGAAAGTTCAAGAGTTACACCAAAAGACTGGCCAAGCCACCAGTGAATACCCTGTAATTTGGGATGTGGATGCAGTACTAGTCATGTTTTTCCTCTCTGTGGGATTAACTACAGCTGCTTGTTTGTCTTATTGCAATGAACCAACCTCTGTGCAGGGGCAGAAGAATGGGGGTAGAAATGCAAGATTGAGGTTTCAAGGTTTTTTTACCAGGAACGTTGTCTCCCATCTACAAGGTCCCAAATCTGCTCCTTAGGTTTAGGCTTCAGTCCCAGGCCTTCCCCTGGGCTACTCTAACATCAGTGGAAGCCTCTAAGAAAAGTTTCCACATGGTCTTTGAGCAGCAAAGCTTCATTTTCCCTTTCTCTTTTTTCAGGGGAAAGAAACCCCAAACATCTCAGACTATAATTTAGCTGCTGTGAGATCTCCTTGGATTTAAATTCTTTCTGGTTCTGTATGAAGATTTGATCCTTAAAAGCAGGTTCTCAGTTTCCCCAGGCCACGCAGGTTTGCATGGCGAGGCTGCATACCCTTCTCCCAGTGCAAGTGGGACATTCCCCCACGCCCTCCACAGCCTGCTGAGCCCCCAGGGGTCTGGAGACAAACTTACCAGCACTAGAGTGTGGCTTATCTGACTGCCTGTTGTGTATGAAAAGTAAAGCAGCTGGTGTATTTTAGCATGATTAACTTTGCTACAAATGATTTCCAGTCTTCAAAGTTTGGTCTCTGGAGGTGTTACAGGCTCTGTACAAACCTTCTCCTTGTGTTAAGCTGAGGAGACACCTCAGCCAGCTCTCTAGGGTGTAGGGGCTCTCTCAAGGTTGGATGTGTAGGTATCTGTTCATCCACTTATGGTCTATACCTTCGCTTTAAATGGTGCTTACTGGTTTTGTTTCAGAGCTCACACATTTTTGAAAATACACCTTAATTTATCCTTGGTTTAAACTCCATTTCTGCATCTCAAATTAACAGTCACCTTAAAATTTCAGACCACTCCTGCCCCATGAGAGCTGTCTAAGAAACAGGCTGCAGTTTCACTTTTTGTGCTTTCCTAATTCATCCCACAGAAGTACAGCTTCTCTGCTGCATAGTGCCATGGTTTCAGCAGGAGTTGGAAAATTCCTCTTCAGCATCCTATGGCTTAAGGTTTATGTGCTCTCCTCTCTGAGAGACAGTGTTAAGTTTGTCCTCACACAGGCTGTGGAGGGAAATGAAGTCATGTCTCCTCTGTCACAGGTGACTGTCCTACTTCCCTGGCTATTCTAGAAAGGCAAAGAGCTGCAAAGCCAGTGCACCACAGTCTTTAAAGTATAGCCATGGTGTGTCTTGTGACTTTTACAGCAGTAATTTGTTGGTGAACATTGAGGCACACTGCAAGAACACTTAGTTCCTTACTTGCCTCTTCCTCAGTGCCTTGCTCCTGACTGGTTTGAGGGGTCAGCGAGGCAGCTAGCTGCTCTGACTTGTTGTTCAGAAAATAACTCACATGCAGAATATCAAGCCCCTATGAAGTATCTGTGCCTATAGAATCAATCAACAGCCCAACAGCACAGTTCCTGGGTCCTAGCTTTAAATTTGGGCCTTCAAGTTTTATACATGTCCTGCTTTACAAGCTTACCTGCCCTACTGCCCCAAAACATGAGTGCCACTTGCTAGCAGAAACAGGCTTGGAATCATCTGCAAACATGCTCATGTTGTTTGGTTTCAGGAGAACTGGGGAAACTAAACATCTCATTCTCGTTGTAAATCAGCACTTGGGTTTAAAAGAAGTGTTGACTTCCAGGATAGTTTTCTGGAGATCTTTCAGCTCATCTGTCTTTTTTTTGCACTATGGTAGAGGAAACACATCCACATGCCCACATCTCAAATCAGAGATGTTAACAGCTTACACCATTCCAAATCTGTCACTATATCTAGTCATACAGCATATTATTCCTTCANCCCCAAATTTCTGTATAGCCCTTAGTTTGAAGAGGGTAACACTGTATTTCCCCAGAACGATTATTCAAGACACATAAAATACTTCGAACAAAGTCATAGAACAGTGTTGTTTTGAGATGCACACACAGAGTATACTGTTATTTATATTATCTGACAAATTAAGCCAAGTGACATAGTAGTTGTTAACCAAACACCTTCAGTCCCACAACCTAGCATAATATGCATAACAGCAAACCTCAGAAATGATCCTATCTTGGGCTACTTTTGTATTTAAAAGCATGCATATGAAAGGAATCAATTAACGTGCTTATATCTCATCAGTTTCTGATAATTAATATGAGCTCTAAGGGCTTTATGGATTGCTGGTTTGATAATTCACTAGCAGCTGAAGTAATAGAGGTTATGATGGAAAGATGGCCTCATAGCTGCCTTGCAGAGTGCACTAAATGATTGAACCCAAAGAATAATAGGGATGGAAATTGCTATGTTCATTCATGGATAATATATGACAGGAGTAAAGCAGCAAGTTAGCAGATGACTCAGCCAAGCATCTATGACTGAACAAAGTGTGATTCTAACCTTCTGTCACTGAAAATATATTTAATGGAAACATTATAATTCTGATATATTGCTTGCTAAGATAAGACATGTTTATAGTACAGTTTCCCTGTGATGCTACTATAGGACTAGATTTTGGCAAACTCGCTCTTGCTGAATAGTACTTCACCCCAGAATAAATCTACTACTCTTGGAGGAAGAGACTATCTAAAAAGAGCAAGGGAGCCAGAAGCTGGTCCAAAGCTGGCTGAAGCCAAATATCATCAGATAAATATAAAGGATACTATTAATTTTTAATAGGCAGAGAGGAAGATCTCTGTAAACACTGAGGACCACATGTAAGGTTTTTCCTTTGTTATGACTTTTTCAGCCTAAAACTAGAACACTGGACAACATAATTTATTTTTTCAATTAACAAATATGAATGGCCACATGCCTCAGATGCAGATCAAATAAGCAGGATGCTGAAGGCACAGATTAAAGTTAGCTGCCTTTTCCCTGCATCTGGGAGATCTCTGTTCATAACATTTTTATTGACAGGAGCACTCAGGTGTTCAGCAGTGGACCAGAGCACAAAGTCTGAAGTGTTGTATTAAAGTGAAATTTGCTGAAGGGAGGGGAAGAGGGCAAAAATGAAGCAAGATAATCTCTGGAGCACATTATACATGTATGCTGGTCAGGGATGGCTTGCAGCAACTCTACAGTACTGCGCAGCACTACTCTGCCAACAGAATTCATGCTGAAAACATATGTTCTTCTGCTCAAACCAGCTTTCGCTACATCTGGAAACCAAGAGTTAGAGGAGGAGGGAAAAAAATAAGGCAGCAGCATATGTAATTCTCTTCTAAGAGTAACCATTCATTTGTTCATGAAAGAAATCTTTCTCCTTGTATCACCAGCAGAAATTCTCACAAAGTTCTGGAATGGATATTTAAAAGCTGGGCTAGGAAACAAAAAAAAAAGGGTAGGGGAGGGAATGTAGGTAATGGCACACAGTTACAACCTTTTTTTCTAAAGTCATGTCTTGATATCAAGAGCAATCTTATTTAGCAAAAAGTGGAAAAATTGGCAAAAATACTGTTTTAAATGACTGCAAGACTTGTAAAAAACCCAAAATAACTCTGTTTTGCTGTCAAAAGCCTGGGAAACACAAAACAGATGTTTCACCCAGCCTCACTTACTCAGCCAGATCTGTCCTTGCTATGCAGACAGCTGTACCACATGTCTTTTCTGAGAAAGGAATAGTGTTTTCCTTTGGCACTCCTGCGTCACTCTCACTGACCAGCCGGACACTGGTGTCAGATGAAGACAGCTTCCCTCATCTTTCCCTTTACCTAAGTCTGCAGAATCTCCATGGGACTGAGCAGCTCTGTCCTTTGAAAAATACAAGCATTTTGTATAATTTTTGGCAAGCCTTCATTCCTCAGGCAATTGACAGGGCCACTGAAGTGAGAAAGCACTACTTGCTTTAATGGGTGGTGGCAGCAGAGCTCTCAGTTTGCATCCTGAACAATGCACACATTATTAGAGCTAATGGCAGCTATGTGTACACGTAATAATATAGCCTTGAGACTGCAGCTTGGGAATGTCACAAGAGCAGACTGGGGATTTTTTTGTTCATGGGAGAAAGTATGGTGACTAACAGGAAAATCACTTGAGCAGAAGCCGAACTCTCCCTGCTGGGTTGCTTAAGGAGGGAGAGGGGAGGTCTGGAACTCTTGTCTCTAACTGACATTTTGGGGAATTTTAAGACATTATGTTGACCTCTAGATCCTCTATTTAGCTGCTGCCTCACCCTGAAGGCATGTTGTGACTCTAGCTCAGCCTTTCGGGATGTTCAACTCACTGGCTGGGACACACATCTGCATAGGCAGAGGCAGATGTTTCATCTCCTCCTCTCCCGAGTCCTCTAACAAGCAACTATTGGTGGTGGGGCTCCTCATCCCTATCCTTCACGTGAAAGAGCTGATTTAAGCATTTTGCTCTTGGCAAGTTGTGTTTGTGAATCCTCAGTGCTCTTCAGCATCTGGGATTTAGCATCCACTCTCTCTGGGGATACTTCCTTGGAAAAACACACGGTTACTAAGATAAGGTAAGCAGATCACTGGCTTGCATCTGGATATCTGTGGGTACTGCTCCCAGACATGAAGCTTGGTCTGGGGAGACAAGTCTCAGAATCTGACCCTAAAAATCTAGAGTGCAATACTAAGTGAGGTTGTGGCTCTAGCCTGAGGTTACTCTTTTAATGTTACATTTCCATCATGAAGCTTCCTTTGCTGGATAACTGATGGTTGCATTTCAGTTGACCAAGTATAACATTATTATTTTGAAACTGGGTTGGAAATCTTTACATATAATCAAGAAAACTGTACTGTCACCATAACAAAGAAGAGGCTGAATATTAATATAGCTTATAAACCATTCTGGAAAGACAGGAATGTGGAAGAGAGAAGCCATTGCCTTACATACCCTTGGCTCCTAAATTTACTATGAGGTACAGGGAGTTAGACAGTCCCTTAAAATGATTAAGAAGAAAAGCAGGACACTCACTACCTGACAGTGGAAGGGGAGGTCTTTAGAGCAAATCAGCTTAATGAGACACACTTACAAGCTTTTATTAACAGAATCACACTAAGGAATGGTGAGGGATTTTACCTGTACAAAAAGGAAATAATATAGCAAAACCCAGACTGTTCAGTCACTCCTTGGAAGACAACTTTTAATAAGGAAGATGAAACAGCAAAATCTTTTTCTAGTTTTGATCCTAACCCATAGAGAAGGAAGGGTTGAGAATATAAACATAAAAGCAACTTGTGTGAGAGTAAACATGAAATGACAAAAGTTTATGATCTTCATAAAGAGGATAAAAAAAATGAAATGCAAGAAGGTAAACTAGTAACTGTGAAGGACTGATAGGCAAAGTTTTGTGGAAGGCATTTTAAGTAAAAGATAAAACAAGCTGGCAGCTTCTCAAAGAATCAGAGGAAGAAATCAGCTATAGGAAGTAACTAATTTAGCAAGGTCATGAGCTTTTTGTTGATCTCAAACTCAAAAGAAAATGTCAGAAGTAAACAGTTGGTGAGATTACTAAAGGTGGGAAAAGTATAACTCGAGCATGTAAGAATAGAAGCTTCAAGGACAAGAAGAAATCGCTCTACAAGTACATTTCTAGTAAGGAAAAGACTGGTGGAGAAGGAAATATTACAAATGAAGGTCGAAGAGTTTAATGTTTTTTTTCCATCTACCATCCTATAGCAGTGATAAGGTGGTTAGCATCATTAATTCCAAGGACAAAAGACCATAATAGGGAAAGAACTAGCCAGAGTAGAATTAGGTAGGCTCGCATTTTCAGTTGGCTGAGCTTCCTTGTCTGACACAAGGATATCTCTGGCTTGTCAGTGGTTATCACTGAGGTCTTGCATGGAGTAACTGGGCTAGCAGGAGTCTGGAAAAGGTCAGAGGGAAGGAAAAGGCAATAAAAATATGAAGAAAGTAGACTCAGAGGATCACGGAGACATCAGTTTAAATGCAGTCTCCGAAAAACTCTTCAAAAATAAGCAAACTTGCTTCTTGGAAAGAACTGGAAGGTGAAAAGGTTAGCATCTAGCTTGGATCTACCAAGTGCAAATCATTTGAAGAAACGGGAGAAGTAGATAGTAGCTATCTTTGCTTTAATCAGGTTTTGACAGCTGCGCATTGCTCACAATCCCACAAGCAAACAGTGTAGTCTATAGGCTGTTTGCAAGCTGTTCTTGTATCTGTACCCATGCAGCAACTACAAAGGTTTTCTCTCAAAGTTAAAGGATGAGCCTTGGAAAGGATGACGTGGATGCTAGATTCAGTTTTGCCCAATGCTATCGGTATCTGGATGATGGGAAAGGAGACGTGCTAAATAAATTAGCAGATGATACTGATGAGAGGAGCTGCAAGTACTTTGCAGGAGTGTGTTAGAATTCAAAGTGCCCTTGGGAAACCAGTGAAATTGCCTGGAAAACACAGAGGATAAATTTCCACAGTGAAAATGCAAGGTGCTGCATTTTGATGGGATTGATCACAAATCTGAGATTGGTAAGAACAAAATTAAGTTGCAAAGCTTTGTCATGAAAAAGGTAAACACTGTGTGGGGTTTATAAAACATAGTATTGCAGAGAGATACTTGGAGAAATACTATTCATTTGTTCCTTGGCAGATATGGCTGTAATTTGAGACGTATGTGGACAAATTTGAGACTGTCCAAGGGAAAGCAACAAAAGGTCTAAAAAAGCATGACCTTGGAGCAAATAGTGAAGGAATTAGCTTGGTGTGGTCTCAAGAAAAATAGATGGGGGAGGGGATGCTAACAGCCTTTTAGTACATAAAGGCTGCTGTGACAAGGAAAGGCATAACCTGCCCTCTGCATCTACAGGGGATAGGTCAAGAAGTGATGGAGTTCAACTGCTGCAAAGGAAGTGTATAAAAATTTTCTGGGGCATTAGGGAAAACTTTCTAATGGTACAATTAGGGAAGTACTAGAAGAGATTGCCTGGGGAAGTCGTAGAGTCTCCATCACTGGCAGTCTCAACAATTTAGGCTAACATCTGTCAGGAACAACACACATATAATCGAACTGGCTGGGGGCCAGGGAAGTGACTATATGACCTCTTAAAGTCACTTCCAGACCTGTTTTTCTCTGGTTCTAATCATTCAAGAGCCTTCCTCCATGACAACGCTGTATACTTTTGGTTTGAACTATTTGACATGCTGTTTGACTACTATTCTGATTTCTTTACAGTCTATATTAAACTATATTAAACCATGTGCTTGCAGATAATTCCTAGCTTATCTGAAAGACGACTAATGTTTTACTTAAATTTCCTCCAGTAAATGTTAGGGCTGCATTTGCAGTCACCTTGTATCTTCATGTTTTCAGAAGTTTAAACTTAGGCACTCTTCGGGACAGCCCCGTATCCTAAACCCAGTGATATGAAAAAGGAGCGGGGCTGAAACCTAAACCATATAAAGAAATCAAGGAGCAGAATGACAGGTTGGCAAGCTGTTGTGCACCACATGGGGACAAGAGGCAGGCTGAGCTCTTATGACCTTCCTCCCCCTCCCTTGAAAGACAGAATTCTCTAGTTCCCCACTGACAAGGAGGAACGGGAGGATCAAGACACAGACCTATCTTCTCCCCCTAGCCCATCCTGAGGCCAACGGTCAGACCTGTCACTCAAAGCAGGCAGTGGTTGCCTGGTTACAGTCAGAGTCACTTGAGATCTTCAGGGTTGGATCTGCACCCTTCTTGGTTCCCAAGACCTGGGAAAATACAACTGAGAGAATCTGTTGAACCAAAACCAGAGTGGGGGAGTACGGAAGAAGTACAGAAGAATTTTTTTTATATTGACCCCTTGACTTGTATGATCCCAAATTTGGATTACTAGATGACTTTCCTAGTAACCTCATGAGACATACCAAACAGCAATCTCTGAAATTACAAGCTTTTAAAGTGCTTAGAAAATATCTGACCTTTAAACAGAAAAGAGAGGTGTTAAGTGGACCATTTACCTTAATGTGATATTTTCTGCTGAGATGAAAGTACTCTGCTGAGGTGGACAGGGTCAGAAACCTGTCTCCATCAGCACCCCTCTTCTGATATGGAGCAAGCATGCCAGTTCTCAGCTCTTTGCCAGAAATGTCAGCACTGGGCTTGACTTGTGCTTCATCTGGTTTTGTCTAGAAGCTTGCAGATAAAGAGAGGGAGGAGAGATATTCACATATAGACAGTATAGCTCAGACATCTTTGGAGACCCAGGAGCTCTGCAAAGCCCATAAACCCAGGGGGAAAGAGAACAAGTGGCTGGCAGTGACCTCCTCAACTGTTGTTAAACTCATCACCTCTCCTCCTAGGTGATACTTTTCTACTATTTGTCTGTCCTCCTTTCATGCCAGCTGACCCAGTCTGCCCTCAACCAGTTCTTGTGGTAGCTCCAAACTCCCCATTATTTGTTCCTCATTTGTCTTTTCTGTAGTGGCCTCCGCTCACCACAAGCATTCACAATTGCCAGCTCACTGAAGGAAAAACTTGAGATTTCTGAATTTTTTGGTGCCCTTAAAACACAGAACTCCAAAATATTGCCATCTGCCTCTTCAGACACGCATTCTTGGTTGAGAGAGACTGTGATAAATGACATTTATATGCAAGAAAAAATTGTTGTTCATGGTTGGCTCTGAACTGGCTTGTAAGTCAGTGGCATATGACTTCTACTCCAGTAGAGATTTAATCTGTTTAATAACTGAATGGGTGTATCTGGACATGGTTCTGGGCAACTGGCTCTAGGTGGCCCTGCTTAAGCTGGGGGGTTGGACCAGATCACTACTAAATCACCTCCAGAGATCGCTTCCAATCTCAGCC
Organism: Eurystomus gularis; assembly: GCA_013400335.1. Taxonomy (NCBI): domain Eukaryota; kingdom Metazoa; phylum Chordata; class Aves; order Coraciiformes; family Coraciidae; genus Eurystomus; species Eurystomus gularis. The sequence goes on along the minus strand of VZZY01011149.1, from coordinate 125,982 downwards.
ATTCTGGGATTCTATGGGATTCTGTGACTCCTTTAGTTCCTGAGCCTGCATCTCCTGAAATAGCTTGTTTCTTTCTTGACTAGTGTTTCTAGTGTTGTTCTCCAACCTTGAGCATTAGACAGGGCAAATAACAAGCAGTTGACTGCAAACCCCAGTAAAATCATGCAGTTCCCAAAACAGGTTTGCTTGGTTTGTCTAGAGAGGGGTTGCTACATGAAACTGTTTATTAAAATCTTGCTAAGTGCTGCACACTAGCCCTACTCCACACCCCTGTGAGGCACATCCAATTTCAGGATAAGCGAACAAATTTTAAGAAATTTAGAGCATTTAGAAAAGAAGACTTTTAAACTGCAGAGGGTTTTCAAACTCAGTGACAGCAGACCTGCCAGTTGTGCTACCATCCCATATATGCAGCTATGCATTACAAAGACAAGGGGCAGTCACATAGAAAATAGTGTCTGTGCCTTACTCAAGACCTGCTGTTCTCCTGGTGGCATCAATGCTGTATTTAGGTCACTTTTTAAAAAGGACAAATTAAGCCTCAGGGCAGAATTGGATCCTTTGACTCTGTGGCCAGATTCTGTTCTCATTCTGGAGTAAATAGAAGGTGATGGCTTTAGTTTGTTGAAGATAACAGAGATGCACCCACAGCACATGAGTGTATTACAATGGAAAGCAGGACTTGAGGAAGGAAGAACAGGTAAAGTGTGGGTTCTCTGCTGAACGAGGTGGCAGCCCTGATAACCAAGGATGCAGAGGAGGCAGAGTTGCTGAATACCTTCTTTGCTTCGGTCTTTAATCCAAAGACCAGCCCTTGTGAACTACAGACCCTGGATGTAAGAGAGGAAGCCTGGAGGAGGGAAGACTCTCCACCAGTCAGTGAAGACTGGGTTAGGGATCAGTTACAAAAATTGAATACACACAAGTCCATGGGCCCTGATGAGCTGCACCCAAGAATGTTGAGAGAACTGGCTGATGTTATTGCTCTACCACTCTCCATCATTTTTGCAAGATTGTGGCAAACGGGAGAGGTGCCTGAGGACTGGAGAAAAGCCAATGTCACTCCAGTCTTCAAAAAGGGCAAGAAGGAAGATCCAGTAAACTACAGACCAGTCAGCCTCACCT
>VZZY01011149.1:112326-124036 GCA_013400335.1 Eurystomus gularis | reverse complement strand
TTGAGAGACCTGGGGCTTTTTAGTCTGGAGAAGAGAAGACTGAGAGGGGATCTAATTAATGTGTATAAATATATGAGGGCTGGGTGCCATGAAGAAAGGGGCAACCTCTTTTCACTTGTGCCCTGCGATAGGACAAGGGGCAATGGATACAAGCTAGAGCACAGGAAGTTCCACCTCAACATGAGGAGGAACTTCTTTACTGTGAGGGTTACAGAGCACTGGAATGGGCTCCCCAGGGAGGTTGTAGAGTCTCCTTCTCTGGAGACGTTCAAGACCCGTCTGGATGTGTTCCTGTGTAACCTGCCCCAGATTCTATGGTCCTGCTTGGCAGGGGGTTTAGACTTGATGATCTCCAGAGATCCCTTCCAACCCCTAACATTCTATGATTCTATGATTCCATGATTCTATGATGTTTTAATAGAAAAAATAATCAAAAGTCTTCACACTGTTTCTTCATTTCATTAGCAGAAAAAGACCCATGAGCAAGAGTAATTTTTTTTTTTTTTCTCATTTCATTGGTCTAGCCCCAAAGCTCTCTACCAGGTTACATTGATTCCTCAGTAAAGAAAGACTTTCATTTGAACTGAGGTCTTTTTGGTACCGTTGGAAGGAATCTGTTGCAGAATTCAGTCTAATAGCACAAAACACTTCCAGTAGCAAAACTTCCCCAATGAGAGGAGTTTGTTAGAAATTTGACCAGCCAATATGTAACTGAAGTTATGTCAAATTCTATCTATATAATTCCTGCCACTCCTCTCCAAGCCTGTAGCCCTGCATGGGGTTTGTTGTGACTGAAGTGCAGGACCTGGCACTTGGCTTTGTTAAATCTCATACAATTGACCTCAGCCCATCACTCCAGCCTGTCCAGATCCCTTTGCAGAGCTTTCCTACCCTCAAGCAGATTGACACTCGCACTTAATTTTGTATCATCTGCAAATTTACTGAGGGAGCACTCAATCCCCTCCTCCAGGCCATCAATAAAGATATTAAACAAGACTGGCCCCAAAACTGAGCCCAGAGGGACAGCGCTTGTGACCGGTCACCAACTGGATTTAACTCCATTTACCACCACTCTCTGAGCTCGGCCATCCAGCCACTGTTATTCCAGTGTGAACTGAGAAGAATGGATAACTTATCCTTAGAAGCATGTATAAGAGACATATGAAAACCCTACTGATTTTTATTATGCATTGTCAGTCACTTAGAAAGTGCTTTCTATGTAAGGACAGCATGCATTTCAATGTTGGAGCTTCCTTCAGTGAACTCCAGTTAGATACCTTCTTTTAATCACTCTAAGTAACTTAGAGGGTGATTTTTTCTTAACCTTGGAATGAAGGAATTTACTTGCCCTTAGGAAATGTACCCTTGGAACACTTTGGTTTTTCACAGTAACAACCCTTTTTTTCACTCAGTCTGCATCTGTGTCTTCTGAGTGGGCTCTAGCGAGTTTGAGAGCAGATAGCTGCTCTTCTAACATGCCAGCGGCATATGTACATGTCAATCCACGTTACACAGGAAATAAGCTAACATCATCATTTTAGTGAGGAGTTCCTGTAATTTTCTGTTCCCATATTAACAGGAAAAATAAGATTCCTTAGGAAGTTTATGGCCTGAGGAGTTATACATGCAATGCACACAGACATGGTTCCCATGTAGTGTACTGCAGTGCAGCAGTCCAGCCCATGCGGCTTGTGTCAGGCAAAGCAGGCTGGGGACTAGTGATTAGTACAAGGAGGGGAAAACAACTGGGAAAAAAAGGGTTGAAAGCCTTCCCATGCAGTCTGCTGAGTGGAAACCTCTGCCTTCTATCAAGAAGAGTTTCCAAGCACATGTTATCCAAGAATTATTTGCTTCCCCAGCAAGGTCTGTACCCTGGTTTCAAGTATGAGCCATGCCTGTGCCTGCTCACAGCTGTCCTTTCCCCTGGATCCATCTGTGAGCCCTCTGGAGCCTACTCCCCTGCTCCTGCCACAGTGACAGCTCCTCACTCATAGACGGCAGCACCTCATCCCACCTACTCACAAGCTTATCTAAATCATATCTGTGTCACATTTCCAGTTTGCAGTGCAGGAGCTTGCTCACCACTCTGCTGAGTAGCAAAGCTTTATCAAAGTAATGTAGAGGAGGTCAACTGGTATAGGGATGGCTCTGTCAGCCGAGCACGTGAGCAACCTGTACTCTCAGGCAGGGCTTTAGAAAAGCAAGGACCCATTCCAATGGATACTTCTATGCTACTCCTGTCAAATCAAAAATTTCTTCCAAAACTAACAGGGCAGCAACATTTTGTCTCAAATGCATGAAAACTGGAAGTCAGCTGCTAGAAAGAAACCCTGTTGCCTTCCATAGCCCACATGGCCAAAATGAAGACAGATTCTGATTACCTCAGACAGAGGTAGTCCTTCTGACAACCCATCTTACATTAGGTTGTACAGAGTATGATGCATGGCTGAAAAATACTCTGAGTGACCCATATGGGGTTTCAGTAAACAATAACATTAGTCTAGCTGTTACAGAGAGCAAAGAACAGCAACTGGCTGCATTTATGCAAATGCCAAGGAATACCTGACGTTTTCACATCTATGTTTCTGGGCAGCCCTGAGGCTTTTCAGGAGGGCTTTCTTGGAGGTCTCTCATCATATGAAATTGTCAAAAGTCTTGTTCATGTAGAGGAGGATTCTGCTGAAAGAGTTGGTAATTTTCCCCATTACCATTCCCTGTGATTGGCCAGCTGCTCCCAGAACTGTAATGAAGGTATTTATCTCCAGGTGGTGAATGGCCACACAGAACATACTATATATTCTCTGGCTTATATTAAAGCACATATGTATTGTCAGTTTATACTTACGTATTTCATAAGTGTATGTGTTTCATTACAGTGTGAAGTGTAATCTTAGGATATTAAGGATGTGGAAGTGCACCCAGCATCAGACGCAACCCCGCAAGAGTGTCAGAACAGTGTACAACTTCATCTCCTAAGCCTGTAAGACCCATAGGTACAGGTGAGCAGGAGTGAGTGGGCAGGTGTCCCCATAAGGAGAAAGGCAATATCACTCCCTGGAGCTGGCAGGAGAAACATTGCCAGGGCCTCCAGAGTCCTGTGGAGTTTCACTTACTGTCCTTTTCCTGCATTTCGAAGAGTAATTATATTTACAAAATAACAGCTTTTTCTTTCTCTCTGTTTTTCTTCCAAACTTAGCTGTGCTCCGTTTCTGGCTCCCATTTTAAATGTGCTTTGGCAGCAAGAAGAGCCTCAGCTTCTTTAATTTATTACCTCTGATTATGAAATATGGATATTGGACTAACTTTACTTCTTACACTAAGTGAATCAGTGCAAATGTAATCACTTTTGGACATCCACTGTATAAAATAAGCATATTTAGATGATCAAATAAGTGTTCCCATATGCATGTTGGCTGGTATTTCGTGCTGGTATAGTGTTCTTGTTTTTCTTATGTGGTGTCCTTTATCTTTTTTCCTTCCCTTTTTGACTGTGTTGGGTCAGTCACTCAGGAAAGAAAAAAAAACTGCTTGTACCTTAAAAGAAATACTGTCTATTCAGCATATGGCATTTATAGATCTTCGGAAATTCTTTTGGGAGGCGTGCTTCAGATTAGCGGTCTTTCTCCTTTAGGGATGGTTTTAATTTGTTAGCACTTTAGATCTGTAGTCTTGAGGTAGCTCCTTTTTCAGTCAATAAAATGGTTAGTGAAATGAGGGTAAAATATTATAATTGTGTTCTTCAAATCAGATTTTTATGTGGGGTTTTTTCCCTCTGGTATGTAAATCTGTCATTCGGAGAGGATTTTTTCCTGTTTTCTTTTAACCTTCAGTGCATGTGCCAAGAATGATGATTTTAACCATGAATTACCACAGTGACTCAAAGCCAAACTGCTGGGAGGCTGCTACACTGGGAAGAAAAGGGAACCAAAACCAGCCCAGCTTTGACTCCAGAGTTTCCAACTGAAGTCTGCCACCTTGTCTACAGCTCTCACGTCTGCTCACCTGTGCCACATGCACAACCCCAGACTCAAAGTACCAAGCCACCCATAAGGAAAGCCAGCCAAGTTAGTAAAGACAAAGACATACTCGAACTGTACTGGCTGCTGGCTTCCTGCAAAGCAACAGTTCTGTGATAGCCAAGGCGGTGCATCTGTTTATCTACCTTTATTCATCACTGCGGTATGGCCAAAGCCATTAGCTGTGATGCTTTGTTGAAGGAGTGAAGGCACATAAAAATGCCACACATAAAGCAGCCAGCCATGGCAACACCATTACAGAAACAGCTGAAGAAGGAGTCAACAAAAGGCCTCTAATCTACCATGGATACACATTAAAGTCTTTGTCCAGCAAAAATTCTTGAAAATAGCAGTCTGTACAGAGTGAATGAGAAGGGCAATGCAGGCTGACACTGTGGTTTACTGTGGTAACCAAGAAAGCAGGTGCCTTTAGGACCTTGGGACTCCTCCAGTCCATCCCAGTCCCAAGGCAGAATCAGTTCTACCTAGTCAGTCAGGCAGATGTTTGTATAGCCTGACCCTAGCATTCCTCTTGTCACATGGATTTTACACACTCCCAGCTAGTCTTTTCTTGAGCTTCAATAGCCTTCCCTGGAAAAGACTTTTCCCAACATCTAACATAAAGCATTGCTATAATTTCAGCCCATCATTTCCTTTCTCCTCACTCTTGGACATGGAGAACAGATTATTCTCTTTGTTGTGCAGCAGCTTTTTACAGACTACAGTCACGTTTTCCCATCAGTTTTCTATTCCCTCACACCAAAATAAATGGGGATTGCCAGCAGTTGCCTTCCTTAGCCCATTGGCTGTGGACTTGACCTCCACGTGAAGACCAGTCTACATTGTCAGTTCATTGACAGCAAGACAATATGCAACTTGCGGGACAAACCATAACAATAGTACAGAAGACCTGAATGACCAAAGACGTCACTGAAAGGCAGTCTAAGATGTCTTAGTTGTGCAACACATCAGAACTATTTCTGTTACAGTCTTTGTGCCTACGTATGTACCTGGTTGGTTTGGGCATGGGTTTTTTTGGTTATACAAATGGTGAATTCATTTCTATCACTCTAAAAGATCTGCAAATTGATATGCACTTATTTATCTTCTCTAAAGTATTCATGTAAACTGAGAATAATATTTTGCATCAGGCAGTAGATTCAGAGGGAAATTGTTCTGTAACATGGCTGTTGTGATTTAGAAATTGAGAAATAACTTAGCAAGTGTCCAGGCCCCATTGGGGATGGGTGGCAGAAATCTGCTGTAGAGGAGGAAGAAGATTGTCCTTATCAGCACTTCCCCACAGGTAATCAGGAATGCATCTTGGGGCTTGGGTTTGTGATTCGAGTGTCCTTGTCACCAGTTGGAGCACCTGGGCCTGTTGCAAGAGCATGAATTGCAAGATAGCTGATGTTTCACATGAGCGTAGTTAAAAGCACCATGCTGAGTAAATTATAAACATGCCTAAAAACACAGTAATGAAGAAAAGCAAACACACAAACTCGAACAGCTTCCTTTCTCTTGAAAACCTATACTGATCAGGAGTTCCTTATGAAAGTGAAGTTATGATTTTGTCCAAGAAAAAAGGCTTCTGTTTGAAGTTAAAACAATTCTTAGCTTTATTATTTTAAAAAAAGAAGAAAAAAAAACCCTGGAGAGAGGTGTAATAGAATAGCATTTCATAACATATAGGAAGTTTCCCCATTATATTTGACAGGAACAGAGTAGGCTGAAATAAAAGGGGTATTTTAACAACTTAGCGTATCTCCCCCTTTGGAACTAGTATTAGTCTATCATATCACTAAAAAAATAATAAATCTTTGTAAAAGATAGCAGTTGTTTTCATAGTCCTGCAGCAAACCCTGTCTGGTACTACTGGAAAAGCAAAAAAGGCAACATACTCTAAATTACATTGTTAAAACACCTACAGCCTAGTTCATTTTCATATGCTGTCCATATGTAAGACCTTAGCAATAGACAGCCACTTAAAAACTCTTATTCTCTCTGTGTGTGAGAGAGAAAGAGAGAAGGTAAACATAGAACCCTGTGTTTTTATTCAGACATTTTCAAGTGGAAACTATTGCAAAACTTAACTGGCGTGAAAACAATTAAACTGGATAAATAAATGAATAAATATAATAGCAAGTTTTCACATATAAAAATTCCTGAAAAGTTTTTCGTTTCATCAACCCCCTTCCACACCCACCAGAGCATATGGCCCTCTGTTTGTGCAAATCAGCAGTCTCTGCTTAAAGTGGATGTTTCTATTAACACTGTGACTAATTACTGAAAACAAACATGTGTAAGTATGATCTCTGCTAACTGCCTCTGTCAACCCATCTTTTTCTTCTTGTTATTCATTCGAGGGGATTACGATTGCTCGCAAAAGTACAGTAGACCTCCGTTTAGCCCATTAACTGGCATGAATAAACAAAGCCCATCAACCACAATTGACGTCAGGCTTCAAGAAATGTTTTTTACTTTAGTTTGAAAAAAAAAACAACCATAAAAAGTAAAAAAAGTTAAAACACTGAACATAAAGAGCTTTAACAACGGACATAAAGGGCTGCTTTGGGAGAAGGTATTGAGAGCACAGCTATACAAACTGCAGTGCATGAGCTCAGATGGGTGGCAGACATTTTGCATTGAGGGTAACCAGCGTTGTCTCAGTATGCAAGTCTGGACATACATGCACACAGAAGGGGCAGCCAGAGGAACTTTAATGTTAGCCTTTCTTGTGGTTTTCTTCCATCCAGAAAAAAAAAAACAAACAAAAAAAGACTCAAAGCATCCATTTGGTCTTTGTAAGATATGAAGATGAAAAGATGCAAGCAGATTTTTCTTCCAAGTGTCCTGCAAAAGATGGATTTATCCGCTGCCATGACAGCATCAGAGTGGGACACGGCAGCCCACACAGCTCCTCATCTTGTTGCCTACTTGGGAGTGAAGGAGAGAAGAGAGATCCTGTCTCCTTTGGAGCACATGTGGCTCTTATCAGAGTTAAGAGATGGACAAAAAACATATTTATGGTACAGGTTGAATGCATGTGGTCTTCACGGTTGCTGCTTCTGGGCTAGCTGTGGCCTGGGCTCTAAGCTGCTGTGGCCAGAGGTGAAATCAAGTCTCAGTACACTTCTTTCTCATGCACACACTGATTGCCCCTGAGAGGAGTTAGCTCTATGAGAGGGAGATAGAATTAATAACCGCCTTTACACAGACATGCTTCCTGCCTAACTCAAGAGCTGCAGGATGGGGGACTTGGTGCATTTCACCTCAAGTTGTACACAATGCAAACCCAAATTGTATGCTAGAAAATTGCACAAGTCTACATCTGCTGATTTTTCCAAGTGCATAGTATGGTTGGGAGCCAATTCCCTGTCATTTCTCATCTCTTGCACTTTACACAGGGTGTTTCCTTTATAAAACAACTTGCCTTTGGGTTTAATGATTTCTAAGGAAATATAACTCTGTCACTGCACTCTGGTGTTTAATTCCTTCTTTGTCATTAGTGTCTGCTCGATGCAGCCCAGGGACGCCAGTGTGCTCACTGAACTGTGCGTGCACTGTGTATTTGGGCTCATGCCCATGCCTGGAAGCTGGTGTTTGATCTAGACTGAACAAGATGGCCTTAGCCTTCAAAGACAGCATGTTTACATTCCTCTGCTCTATTTTCTTCGAGTGCCTCCAAGATAGGTGTCTTGCTGTTAGAATAAATACTTACCTTGTGCATTGTGCTTTCCTCTGGTGGCCTCAGCATGCTTTTGAAAAGGTGGAAGCACTGTTACCTCCATTTTATGGATGGAAAAAATGGCAGCACAATGCTCAGACCTGCAGGGCAAAGCAGGGGTAGAAACAGTAGGGGAAAAACCCACAGGTCTCGTCCCACCCAGCCTAACTTAGCTCAGGCCCACCTAGCAAACCATAGGACCTTGGCTTTACTTCCAGCCATCCTTACCTCAGCAGTTCCTTCTCTCCCTCCTAAACCAAGCCTCATGGTGTAGTGGGCTGGGGGAGGCAGAAAACAGAGTTAGCACAGCAAGGCACATGCAGAAATAGAAAGTCCTTACCTATTCATTTTGAAGCAACTAGGGCAGATGCGCTGTCTTGCCTGCTCTGTGTGTATCAGAGAGCTAGGTCAGATTATAAGGTCCTGTGAACATGACAGGTGAAGAGAAGATGTTTGAAGAGGGGGAGGGGAAAACTTCTGAGGAGGTGAATGGAATCAGTGCTCAGCTGCCTCTGCCTCCCATCACACAACACTGCTTTGGCTGTACTAAAGGAACAGCAAAATCCACTGCTAGTGGTGACTCAATCAGAAATGGCCTTTCCCTGCCAGGGGTGGCCACTGTGTGGCAGAGACAAGGGCTCTAGCTGGGTGCAATGGGGTAGAGTGCTCTCTGGCTCTTCTTGAGCTCAGTAGCAATACTGACCTTGTGTGCTAACGCTATAACCATGAAAAGGAACCCAGTGATTCAGTGGTTGTTGTTTGTTCCTACTGCTGTGCCCAGTGCATATGAGAAAATTCAGCTCCAAACAAGGCACATACAACACATGACTCAACAGTCTGAGAGCTGCAATAGCCAATAGAGAAACCTACGGGAACTACCAGAACAGGAAAGCAGCTGCAGCAAGGTGTACAAAACTCCCGTTCAGTCAGCTTGTAAGTGTGACCTAACCCTCTTGGGTACACCTTGGAGAAGGGGAGATAAAGTAGCAAACAAACAGGTAACCTCCTGGCTCAAATCTCATCAAGTTTCCTTCCCTGCTGGAGGACATTTTAAATTTGCCACCACTTCTGCACAGATCCTAAAATAAGAAGCAAAGCCCTGGTCTTGACTGAGGGAGAGAGAAGAAAAGCAGAGTTACCAGTGCTGACCCTGCACCCTCAGTTTGCTCTGTTAACACCGGATTAGGCACTTTTGATCCGTGGGCTGGGGAAAAAACATGAGTAAAGATGGTAAAAAGCCTACATCTTTCCTGCCCGACAGCTTACATAGTCAGGCACTGCAGTATAGCACAAAAGAAAAGTCAGTCTGAGGGCAGCACCTCTCAATCTTCATAGTTAGCATTTCCCAATGCATGGCGTAGGCTGACAATATTTTCTGCTCTCTGAAGCCTGGGGTTTGAAAACTGACAACTCTGTGCTCAAATTCCCTTTCCACTCTAAATGCCATTTAATGGCAGTATAACTGGAAGGGTCAAAAATCAGCTTCCACTTGGCAATCGCTCCTTCCAGAGCCAAGGCCGTGTCCCTGCTGCAACACAGAAGAGCTGACAGTTTCAGCGTGGCTGTTCACAAACGCTGAGCGTTCTTGAGAACGGCTCTTACAGAAACTCTAAACACCAAAATGCTTTCAAGAGTGCATATTGTACTGATGATAGGATAAATTAATCAAATCACTAGAAGTCAGGTAAGAGCCTTAAAAGAGGGCTTAGTTCAGTGTTGGAGTTCTGACATTAAAAAATGAAGACAAAAATACCACCTCATTTCACACGTCTTCATGATGCATTTATTGATTCCTCCTTACCTTACACCACCTTGCAAAATGGACAAAAAATACCTCCTCTATTCACTTAATAAGGTGAAGAGCTGATGTTCTGTGTAAGCCTTAGGGGCATGTGGTTATATCTATGATTCTCCTGCAAACCCAAACCGACGTAAGATCTTTCTAATAAGTGTTGATCCACTAAATAGGATTTGTAATGCACACACTTCCTCTCCTCTTTTGGGGGGATGCAGGGACGGGGAGCGCTGTTAATTCCATTATCAAATCCCAATTTAAGTATCTTTGAGTTCATGGTCATTATTTATGTCTTAAAAATCTACAACAAGGAAAGAGAGAATTATGAGTCCAGGGAGGATGGTTTACACTGGCAGAATGACAATGTTTGAATGCAATCAGCAAGGTCCGCAAGAACCTCCCAGGAAGTTCCTGGGAACAGACTATGGTACCGGATATAAATGGAAATCATGTTGATAGTACTCTCCTCCTGCTAGGGTGGTCTTAAATTTCTGTAACAATCATGCTATAGATGGATTTACTTCTGGAGACAGCATGGTTAATGAAGCCCTTCATGTACCAGACAGTACCCTTGGGAACTGCACAGGACAAAGGCCACAAAACTTACTGCTCAGTCTACACCTCCGGGAAGGTGCTTCTCTTTCTTAATGAGTGTTCCCATTAAGTTAAAAATAGAAATGGATGCCTCAGATAATTCTGTGCAAAAGCTCAAGTACAGAGGAACCATTAAAAACAGATATGGCTTATGACGGCCATTAATCTAGGCATTAGTTTGACTCTGAAAGCAAAGCACATCTCTGATGCATGTTAAGTATCAGCATTTTGGGGGCTTCCTTACAAGGTCTCCCCCAGCCACAAACAAGGAACATATCTGAGTTAGCTGGATGTGGCCATAATCTAAAACTCAGCAGAGATCTCTCAAGAGCCAGACACCAAGGCTGTCCTGTCTCATTCAGAAGCTGGAAAAAATGAGATTACATGATCCTGTGATCCATGGCAGCACTTCAAGTGACAGTTACCTGTGCTGGGGCTAGTGATTCACAAAGTACCACTCACAGAGGGAACATCAGGAATGAAGTTCCATGGAGAAGGTAGGAATACAGATTTTTAACATTTTTATTACACAGTAAAGAATACAACAATACCTGAATCATACTTTAAAAGATTCACAGGTTGACAGACCATACATTACAGTCCAACTAAAGAAAAAAAGGATAAACAAGAAACCACAGTTCAGACATAGTAGACTTAAAAGCTCAAGAGTATGCTGACAAAAGCACAATGCCTAGACCCCACCCCCCCTCAGTGTTAGTCTACCATTAACTTGTGGTACATGTCTGAATTCAGTATTGCACAACAACTTTTCTTTTTTTTTTTTTTTTATTTTCACAATAATGTCGCGGAACCCAAAAAATAAAAATAAGAAAGTACTTCAAATCTGCATTTCAACAGTCTCCAATTTTTTTTATTTTTTTTTATTTTTTTAGTTTCTGTTCCTTGAGGAATTCGGACAACATGGAGTCACTTTCTTCCCCTAAACGTATTCCAGACATAGGCATGCTTTGCATAAGTAAACCAGCCTTGTAATTTTTAAATCCCCAAGACATGCACCTACACAAAATAAAAAAATAAAATAAAATAAAATAAAAAGAGAGACAGGCGGCCCCTGTCACACACAGTCTCATGACAGAGAAAGAGATAAAGAGGAGAGTAAAAGAGACAGAGAGAGAAGAGATAGAGGACGCCCTATTCCTATTAATGACCGCCATTCAGTTATAGTCCAATGAAGTTAACTTTGTTTTTAATGTGTTATACCTACAAATTATACTCTCACATAGCCTGTATATAAGTGACAAGCAAAAAAGGAAAGTAACAAAAGTTTTTTTTTTTTTCTTTCTCTTCTTTAGGTTTATGAGGTCTGCATTGTTACCAAGAAGTGATATGGTTTGCAGCTGTATGAGCTTTACTTTTGGTATCCTGGTTCTTTTGTGCCCATTTGGTTTGACTAGACCAGTTTTTGTTAGCTACTGGTGCAATATACATGCTGTCAGAGGTAGAGTGAAACTTTTTGCCACTGAGGAGACTGTAGCAAAACAGGAGAGGAGGAAGAGGAGGAGGAGATAGAGCTCAGAGTTGGGGGGGGTTGTTTCTTTTTTTTTTCTTTTTTTTTTT
>VZZY01011149.1:70840-110560 GCA_013400335.1 Eurystomus gularis | reverse complement strand
TTTTTTTCTTTTTTTTTTTTTTTCTTAATTAAAAACCCAGACGGGATGGGGTGGAAAGAATTTGGAAAGGGGCTGGAGCTGGAGCCACCATATTATTAACTATTATTATTAATTTTCAATACAAAAATGAACGAGCTGGAACAGACCCGATTGTCATACTCTGTGGAACTTTGCAAAAAAAGTGAAGAAACATTGAAAGGTTTAGTTGGAGCAGCTGGCTGATGTCAAAGCCGCCAGGATGCTAATTAACTGCAGGCTGTGTCCCTTGTTTCTGTATTTAAAAGGAAAAAAAAAAAAAAAAGCCTTTTGTATTATGGCATTTTTTTTCTTTGCTGCTGTAGTCCTACATCCCACTGCAAATCATCTTTCATTTTTCATTCTGTTGACCTGGATATTATTTTATTTCTTTCAGAAACAGGAAAAAAAAATGAACATCTGTGTCTCCTTCCAATCTGCTGCACATCTGTGCGTTTTGATGCGGGTCTTCAAAGTTCAGTCAGTAACCCACGGACGCCATTCATCTTCTTGTTAAAACGTCTACTGCTGTATCCAATGCTCATGCCCTTGAGGGTTATTTTTTTCTCTCTCTCTCTTTTTTTTTTTAATTTCCATTATTGTTATAAAGAACATTGTGACTTTAATATTAGCATTTTGCTTTCAACAGCAATTAGCAATCTCTTGGTTTGCTGTTTGGTAAAGCATCTGTTAATGAGGTCATCTAGTTTAAAATCCCAGCTACTAGAAAATAACAGGGAGGAGGTCAAATCTATCATTTTGTGTATATTCTCTGCTCTCTTTTCAGTTTTCTAAAGAAAAGATATCTTTGTTATCCACAATAAGTCCTTGTGACCCGTTACTGGCCTTCTGTATTTTCTACCACCTCAAGATACAGTAAGTTCTTTCTTATTGAAGTATTGAAATGACAGTTCAGTTAAAATCTTTGCGCATCTGAGGATGAGGAATTGGTTTCATTTTTTGTTGTGTTTTTGTTTTCAGAGTTTTGAGTTCAATTTTAACGAGGAGTTGCCTCTATGGTGGATGGGGTTCCTGGGGTAGTGGACCTAGGAGTGGCTGCTGGTGGAGTGTCAATGGGGCTCCCGGCCCCGCTGCTGGGAGTAACGGAGGAGCTCACTGCTGGTGTCTCTCCTTGCTGCTGGGCTTGGAGGGTCTGTCCACAGATGTGATGGTGCTTCTCCCAGTCCTTATGCTGGCAAAATGAGCCACAGTATCGTGCTGTGTTGCAACCACTGCAAGTTTCACTAGCTTTCCGGCCACAGTTCCAGCAACTCTAGAAGCAAAAGAGGAAGGGGAAGAGATGGGAGAGATTAGCTAGCGTCCTAAATTTTCTACTAAAAACAGCTGGCAGGGAACTGCTAGTCAACCCTCTGCCTAACAATGGTTGAGGCATCAGTAGGTGCTCCCTTGGGTGGCTGCACCTGTTCCACAGCAGGTCCAGTCACTTGCGATACTCTGGCCCTCAGAAACTGGGCAAGAACAAACGCAACTATCTGCTAGTACCAGCGATGCAAACTCCAAGTACACACTCACATCCAGTCACCAGAAGCATGCTGATTAATAGAAAGTTTCAGTAAAACTTCAGCTAGTTCCTCTGCTAGATTTGTTAAAACAAATAATGAAACATACACACACAAAAAAAGTGCTTCTCCAAAAGTGGAGAGGGACCAATGCAAGAAGAGAAAGGGAGATAAAGACCTATCACACAGGTAAAATTTGTAACTCCAGGAAAAATTCTATTTTAATTATCTGAGTAATGCCATTTGACTCAGTGGCGCTTCTGGCAGTCAATGGTTAAGCTGGAGCCTTAATCTTTGGCAGGATGAGGAAGCTACCACAGAATAAGTATGCTACTCACTTTCACACGCTCTACAGCTATGCCAGCTGGATGCTGGAACACGGCCAATCTTTAAGTGATATTCCTCAACTACATTTAAAAAAAAACAACCCAATTTCAGAATCAAAGACCTAAATTCAAAACAATATTTTAAAGAAATTAGACATCTAATAGGAGTCAACTGGCTTCTTCAGAAGATATCCATGTGTTGCTTCCATCCTCCTCCTTTTTGCTAGGGTGGTTTTGTTTTCTTGTGGTTTTTTTTTAGTTGGTTGGTGTTTGGGGTTTTTTTTGGCACAGGCATGTACTGGCAGATGGAGAAAGAGTAACTGTCCAGTGCTCGACTGCTCTTTGATACTGAAATCAAATGTACATGGCATTCACAATTCATAGTGATTAAACACACAGACTAAAGCAGGTAATTACAGATACATGTGCTGGGGACTTCTTTTTAATTCATAAAATTGTTCCCATCTTTAAAAGCACTTTTTTAAAAAGGTGGGATTACCAACACCCAGAAACAGATGTTTCTGGTAGTTAAATGTCAGGAATTCAGACTCCTTGTCTGGCATCACCTGGTTTTGATTCAGTATTCATTGTTTCAGGTTCACTTTGCTCGAACTCTGTCCAGTGCTGGAGAGGTAAAACCACCTTTGGAAATGGGTAACTGTACTATTCTTGAGTATCTTTTCTTTAAATTACATTTTATCTCCACAGTAAAAAATAACTATAAGTAATTTAGAACACTGTATATGAACACGTGCCTGCACACATGTATTTATACATACACCAAAATGACCTGGCAAGTTTGTATTAGCATTTCAAAGAGGTGAAATATTTCATCCTGCTGACCAGAAAGAGAACAAATTGGGATATACCCAGATGCTCCTTCTTTTGCTATACTAATATTTCTCAACAGTTGCATTGTACTTTTGAAAGTCTCATTTTGCCAGCTTGATGCTTGCACTGTGACCAGAAAACATGGTGTAATTCTGCTCCAACCATGCTTGCACAGAATTTCCACCTACTGTCGTGCCCGCTGATCTCCTAGCTATTTGTTTCCATTTTACATTGCCAGCCTTGGGTTTAGTGCATATTTATTAATCCCTTTATCCCCTCATCTGAAAACAAATACACATGTACAAAACCTTTTCATGCAGACTTTTCTGAAAAGACACTTTTCCTCAAGTGGAATAACGCTGAAGTCAGCAAGCACCTGCCCAGGTGCAGGAATCCTCCCTTGTGCAGATCTGATTGAAGTGTGTGCTTTAATTGTACTGGAATTATTATGAGGATATAAAATTTTTATATTCAAATCTCTGTTTAGTTAATATAGGCCAGCTTCTGAGGAATCTTAATCTTGCTTTCCTTTCTGGGGAAGACAGAAGTGTCTCCAGACGTGGTATCTCAGCATCTTACCAAAAGATCTGCACTGATGTACTGATGTCAGAAAACAGTCATTTAATTTTAAGAGTATCAGTTCAACTTTCTTATTAAAATACTCATCAATTAACTATCAGCCTGTCCAGAACATGAAAAGTGATACATAGGTGCAAGATTTTAATGAACTGACAAAGCTCATATCTGGCTCCCTATATGATTACTTTATGTGTCCTACATTGTCTGGTATGTGATTTTGTCCATTGGACATTATTCCTAATTTAACAGGTCATTACAGCTTTACTGTAATTGTGGAAATAAAAGCACATAAAATACAAGAATTTAAAAGTAAGTTTTACAGTTCACATTTACGCAATAACCTACTGCATTTAAATACTACAGTGCAAATTAGCATATGAAAACAGACATGCCACGGGGAGCCTGCACTTCGATAGCAGCTGGATTTGACATGCAGAACTCCCTGTCCTACACAGCCCTCGTCATTGTGGCCATTCATTGCTCCTTCCCATGTGCAAGCAGTGAAAAACAGCAGCAAAGGTCAAGCTCGGGCACCATGACCTTAGCAACAGATGATTTTTGTTCACATTGCTGGCTCATAGCTCAGAACCCAAATTCTACTGAAGAAAAGCCAGGCTTGAGATGCCATCTAATAGCCTGGGCTTTGCTTCATATGCCTTTGCTCATGCCTTTCCAATTGATCCAGATATCATGGACAGAGCTTGAGGTCACTACAGGACTGAGGATGCTCAAGGTATCTTCCCTCCTGGGAAAGTCTAGCAGGTAGCAGCAGAATGGCTAAACTGTGTAGACAGCATCTCAGATAACAAGGGACAACAATGTCATGTTGGTGACAAGGTGACAAACATCACACAAGGGTGCATGAGTAGGACTATGGATTGCTTAACACCTGATTTAAGACTCTCAATCTTCCAGCACTGGCAAGACCCAGCCTGCACTACTGTCCAGGCTGGAACAATGCACTTCAAATACAGCAAATTAAATAAGACAAATAAGACTTGGAAAGAACCCAGAGAAAGGCATCCAGAATAATCAGAGGTTAGACAAACACAAGCTGTTAGAAGAGACTGAACAAAGTCAGACTGTTAAACCTAAGGAGAGATGGTAGCCTGAGAGGGGACGGTAGCACTCAAACATCTTGAAGACTACTACAGTGAAACAGGCAATGACCATGTCTACAGAGATGAACAGGAGAAGTAATGAGATCAACCATCTGCAAGAAAAAGTGGAAAGAGATCTTATGAGACATCTTCTTAAGGACAGGCACAAATTTCCTAGAGGTGCTGGAGAATCTCCATCACTAAAGCACAGAAAAAGCAGGTCTCTTATAGGAATGATACAGCTAGAGAGTTGATCATACATTAGGAAAGGGAGTAGCAGATCTCTCAAAGCCTGTCCTTGTCTATCTTCTCTGTCTTCAGGTAGTGACCTATTATACTGCACTTCCAGGTCATGCTTTATGGAATTCCGGATGTAGCTAAAACTACGAGGACTGGATTAGAGTTTAAATCTGCACTGATTTTCCTGTGAAACACTGAGGTTATACAAAAGGCCAGATTCTCAGACTACATAATTCAATTTAACTACACTACCTTGAAAATTGATTAATTCAATGAAATTGGGCTAAATTACACCAGATGGGAATCTTGCTCCAAATTTATGCCACCGATCGTATTTCATCCTCCTCTTTCAACTGACAAGGAACATCAGTCTCAGGTCAGAGCCTTATCTATGCCAGACTCTTAACTCTCATGCATTTAAGCTTCCACCTTCAAACAACAGAGCTCAGAAACTTCAGTGTGCCATCATGAAAAGTCTTAAAAACAAATGGTCTCCATTTCTGTGGTCTCCAGTACCAGGACACAAACTTGTCAATAATTCTGCCCATCCTGTTGCTTTAATCTTTGAAATATTCAACCACAATTGAGTATTTGCTTTCCTTTGACATCTCCAGCTGAGACTCAGTGTAGAGCTTGCTTAAAAAAGAAAAAAAAACCCAAATGGACTGTGGCACGTCAAAGAGATGATGAACTCTGTAATGCCGTCATACAGTGTCAAACACTCCTCTGTCACCTTTGACAAATTCTGGATTTCTCCAGTTTACTAGTATGGCTGGGTATGAAGAACCCAGATTTTTCCCGGTTCTGCAATGCACGCGGCATTCAAAACTCTGTCCCTGCTAACCACAAAAAAGAGAACATCTAGAAATCACTAAAACCACAGTGGCGTAAATAAGGACTGTATGAGCCACTAAAAACTAGTGCAAAAAAACAGCAAAGTTGTTTACAAAAATTCTATCCAAGATGCGTTAGAAAAGGAAACACATTAGTACTTTGGGAATTCCCACGCTGCATCAAAATGTAGCACTCTATACAAAGATATTCAAACCTTCAGATGCTTCTAGTAAAGTTGCACCTATCACTGAACACTCCACGCTTGCCCAAGCAACTGTTTACTGTGTGAAGTACATCTATGTTCATACAAGTCAGCATGAGAGAAACTAAATCCTGAAAACAGAAGTGCAGAGAAGCATACGGAAGAGATGTGCAAGCTGGCTAGCCAGGCTTAGCTTAGCAGTCTGGGGCAGTGCCAATGTTGACATCACATCTGGACTGATCCTGCACAGAACACATGACACTGGTGTCTCTGCACCACCCACCAATGTAGGGAATGATGTACTACTTTCAAAGAGATGTCCAGCCAAAAACCCTAAACATTAGGTGACATAGGTATTAAATTTAATACCAGCCTAAAGAGTAGGCTTGCCTGAATTTTTCAGGTTTGCTGGTACAGTCCTGGTCTTAGTGGGTTGGTCAGCAGAGACTGAACCCTGCTGTCATCAAAATGTCAGGTAAGTGTGATATTCACATACAATATAATCTGCTGCAATATAAAAAACCCCCAACATTACACATCTCTTAAAAGCAGTGTTGGACCAGTAACATACTTGTTTTATCTGAGCAGATGTCAGCATCTGCTTTAAGTAGAGAGAACCAAAATATTTGTGTTCCTTCCCTGTTCCCAACCCCCACCCTACTCAAAAGCAAGGGAGAAAACAGAGTGTCAGATTCTTCAGTGGCATTTTATACCAGAGCAGAAAGACAGATGTTTTAATGATTCCACCCCCCCCACCCCAATCTGGGCAGCCAGTCTCTTTGCTAAGCTGTTCACCCTTACTATTAAAATTGATTTGCAGAACAGTACGTTGCAGCCAAAGCAAGCACGGCAGTCATTAAAGAGTAGGCTGCTCACACATGTTTCTGTACTTAGCCAAGTCAACTACTGATGAACGGGTCATCTTTTGTCAAACAACTGTAAGGAACTGGTAAAGAAATAATTTGTGGTTCAGGAACAGCCATGCTGACAGGTAGGCTTCTCCTCTCCTTTTACTTTCCAAAAGCCATGTGCTCTGTTAGCTGGTCTTCAACCAATCTCTCATTAGAATAACAGAAAATCATGAACATTTCCCGGTCAGTCGCAAGGGCTTATGCCAAGAAACAATGGAAATCATTAGAAAGTAAATGTACAGATGCTGAAGCAGTGGCACTGCATACTCAACAGTTAAAATATAAGCAAAGAACAACAGTTCAACAAGGGATCAAATCAGGGTCAGAAATGTAATGAAATGTGGTAATTCTCAAAATACTGCTGATCACTTCTGAAAAGGTAGGATGCTTCAAAGTATCACACCTCCCCTATTGGCCCTCTCTGTCTTCAGCTCCCTTTATTTTGCTTTGGTCAGCTCAACATGACCAACTTCATGGTTTTCTTGCGGACAATCTTGTACTCAGGGATGCCACTTTTTCTGGGTTAAAAGCAAAGCAAAACAAAACACAAAAAACCCCAAACAAAACCAGAAAAAAATCCCCAATAACAACAAAAAAAATCAGAAAACCAATCTACTTCTCTTTGTGATCTCTCTGAAAGATCTTGGGTGAAGAGACTACATATTGTGTTAAAATTATAATAATTACATATATCTTGAGGCTTAGTACTAGTTATCACTGTGAGCTCTGGAGAAGATTGTGATAAAAATAATGCCACCAAGTTCTCATGCCAGAGCACCTTCAAGAAGACTCAGCTAGGTCCAGGTTGCATTTTACTGAATAACAAATGAAGAGCTGTAAAGGAGAAAGCCTTGCCAACAGACAGGGAGTGGCCATATCAGGCAAAAATTATAGCTGATACATTAGAAATCTGGTGCCAAATTCCTATCTCCATTCATAGTTTCAACAGCCAAAAGTACAAATGACATCCATGGGAGAAACATTCTCTCAGGAACTGCCTGGAAATTATATTGCAGCCCATACTGAGCTCTCTTGCAGGCCTTGGCATAATGTCCTGCCAAGGATAAGACATGAGGATTGATGCTCAGCGTTCCTCTAGACCTGTAAGACTGCAGAGGCTGCTCTTCAGCATTCTCATATTTGGAACTAGAAATATTCTAGCCCTGGAAATACTACTCCAGTAGCCTTAGTACACAGAAATCTGTGTTGCTGGCAACGTTCTACTGAAAATTGTAAAGTGAGAGAAGCTTATGAAGACTTACAACCTGGACAAATGAGGAGGGATGTTCACAGAGAGATGAACACCAAAGCAAATGAGAAGTTTTACTCCTCAGCCTAGATAAACACAAGGTCTCATCTCCAAGTAAACACTTTTCAAATGCTGGCAAGCTGATCTCCTGTCCTCAAAGATGATGGAAAAGTCTGGCCCATTCTTAGAGGAGTTATTAAAAAAAAAGGACAGTCTGAGTTATCAGGTAACAGTGAGAAGCATTGCCCTAAGTGTTTGGAGTTTGACATAACTAGAACTGGAAGATAATCTAATTATAAAAACATAATAGACACATCTTAAATAAGTACCACTGTCATCTCCCTTCACAATTAATCAAGCGCCTGTAAACACAAACTGAGTAAACTTGAGTTCTCTCTGCAAGTTTCCTAAATCTTGCATTTTTCACTTCAAAATAGCCACCCTGATGTGCCACTCATGACCATAGGGGTGAAAGCTGTAGGACTCAGACACTAGACTTCATTTCTAGGTTTAGGAGGCTTGTATCCTCCTTGAGGATTCACAGCACTGAGAACATCCATAATCCTATGAGCCATATTTCATTAGAATGAAATTAAAAGAATTATTTGCCCTTTTAAAAGTCCTGTTTCCAAGAAGTGAATAACCTCATAAGCAATTCTGCTGGAGAAGTAAAGATATCTGTTGTTACACAGGTTTTCCAGAGCTATGACTGCGCAGGGGTTAATTACAGCATACAAACTCTCTACACATTCCTTTGGATGCACATTTGCTTGTGGAAAAGTTATCTGTATGTATTGGCACATAGGTACTTCCTCTGTCCTGCCTACACTATATCAGTTCACTAAACAGATTTAATTTGCTGTTTCCTCCAAAGAAACTTACCTTTGGAATTTGGGTTTTAACAATAGGAGTCTCTTGTATATACAAACACACAAAATGACAGCTCTTTAATGATGCTATGTCAGACAAACACCTTTTCTATGAACATAGTGCAGGAAAAATGTCCTTGAGTATCTCCGCTACAAAATGCCAATAAATAGAATTTATGTCTCATTTAATCTACAATGGAACAGTTAGTACTTAAAGGGTACATACACTTCCCCTAGTCCCTTTCTTCCTGACAAACTTTCAGATGCCGAAAATCAATTCCTTTTGTCTCCTTGTTATTCATCTGCTACACATTAAGGAGAAACTCTGGGCATTCAGTGATCCCACAATGGTCTTTCATCTCCAGAGAAGCCTGGTATGAATTAAAATCTTATGCTCCCTCAAATTATGGTTGCATACTCCAGCATGCCACTGACTTATCTGCTCACGATTTTTGCCAGTTTTCTCAGCATGTTGCAGCTAGTTCATCTGCATCTTTCAAAGGAAGTGACTTTTCTACAATGCTGCCCATTCAGCCCATAAAAAGTACTTTGACACTATTGTAGACAAATATATGTCTCCAAACAACAGGTACCACTATCTACTTTTTTTTCCAACTCCCTGCCATCTAGAATTTGTATTATATTAAAAAGTGTTTTTACTATGGCCAAGATCTTAGTACAAGAACAGTAAATACTTCATAAAAGTAATGTTCTTTCATTTCAGTGGCCTTGAGAGATGAAGATGATATACAAATAACTTTTAACTGACGTCATTTCTTTGTCATGTCTGTTTTTAAGGGCAGGTTTTTTTAACTTAGGGCCTTGTTTTTCTGTAATGGACATAAAATGTAATTTCTATCTAGACTGCTGCAGCACTGGTCAAACACAAACTGCTCTTTCGCTCTCATCTTCCAGCTAGTTGTGATGCTGGATGTCCCGTACCACAGCAATTCAAGGCTTCCACTCTGAGGTCTGAAAGCAAACCAAGGCTTAACATACTTATTCTTATTTTACTCTTTGTCACTCTTTTAGTCTATTTTTCCTCCTTCAAAATGCTGTTTACCTACTTCTCAAGTCTCAAATATTCCCTGCAGCCAAAGCAACACATTCAAAAAAAGCAAACACTTGCAAATCTACATTCACATTCTGTCCTACAAGAACTAAGATATTTTGTCAATTACTTCTTTATTAATGATTGATCTGACTGAGGGGATCAAGGGCACCCTCAGTAAGTTTGCAGGTGGTACCAAGTTAGGTGGGTGTGTTGATCTGCTTGAAAGGTGGGGATACTTTACAGAGGGATCTAGACAAGCTGGATCGATGGACCAAGGCCAATGGGATGAGGTTCCATAAAGCCAAGTGACGGGTCCTGCCTTTCGGTCACAACAACCCCCTGGCAACAATATGGGCCTGGGGATGAGTGGGTGAAAAGCTGTTCAGTGGAAAAGGACCTGGGGGTGTGAAATGATGGGGCTGGAGTTGTGGGCCCCGAGTTGAAGTTGACCTGTGAATGAGTCACAACCTAGCAGAATGTTTTGTTGTTTCTGCTGGCTTCATGTTCCAGAGGCAGAATCTGGCCCACCTCTGTCTCTGTGGCTCTGCCCTCACCCAGGTGGTTGTGGCTGGGGTGGTGGGCAAGGCCAGGATTATATTAACCAGGAGCCAATGAGTTGGAGGGGCTTTCTATTGGGAGTGGCTTCTGTTGGGGCTGGTCGCATCTTGCTGAGCTCTCTCAGTGGTGTCCTTTAGTGTGAAGGGCCACTGAGGGAGCCATCTTTGTTGTGTCCAGCAGGCGATGCTGGCACCACAGTGGGGTAGCGGAGTTTCTGGGCCCACAGGAACCTATGGCAGGGCTGTCTGAAAGAAGACTTCCAAGGGGCTGTTGCTGAGTTGAGTGTTGGCCTGTGTGATCAGCCAACTGATGGCAGCATAAAATGATGACGGTTGAATCAGCACAACAGGGTGTTGGCTGACAGCTGGCTGAACATCAGCCAGCACTGTGCCCAGGTGGTGAAGAAGGCCAACAGCATCCTGGCTTCTATCAGAAATAGCATGGTCAGCAGACTAGGGAAGTGACCATCCTCCTGTACTCAGCACTGGTGAGACCACACCTCAAATAATGTTTTGACTTCTCACTACAAGAAGGATGCTGAGGTACTGGAGTGCGTCCAATGAAGGATGATGAAGCTGGTAAAGGGTGTAGAGAACAAGTCTTCTGAGGAGCAGCTGAGAGAACTGGGGTTGTTTAGCCCCAGAAAAGGAGGCTCAGGGGAGACCTTATTATTCTCTACAATACCTGAAAGCAGGTTGTAGCTAGTTGGAGGTCAGTCTGTTCTCCCACGTAACAAGCAATAGGACAAGAAGAAATGGCCTCAAGTTATACCAGGGGAAGCTTAGATTGGACATTAGGAAAAATTTATTCACAGAAAGGGTTGTAAAACATGGAACAGGCTGAGCGGAGAAGTGGTGGAGTCACCATCCCTGAAGGTATTTAAAAAATGTGTAGGTGTTTAAAAGATGTGGTGCTGAGGTACATGGTTTAGTGGTGACCTGGCAGCGCTGGGTTAACGGTTGGACTTGACGATCTTAAAGGTCTCTTCCAACCAAACAATTCTATGATTCTACATCCAACACTTTCCCAAGACAAGCTTTTAGACACTTTGCTCTACAATCACTTATATGAACCATTTATTTGTTCAAATTAGACTTTAGTGTAAAATATTTTCCACCAAGCAATCTTGTTATCTCTTCAATATGGTAGTTTGAAGAACTTTAAAATAAAACTACTGAAAAGCTCAATCAGAACAGAAATGTGTGCACTTTACGTAACCCTGAACAGCAGTTAAAAGGTGGGAACACAGCTCAAGTTCACCAGCTATTTTGAGCTCAGACAACAATATAGCCAAGAAAATTTGGAACGCAGCATGTATCTGAAATACATGTCCAAAGCAACTGTGCAGTTAATGGGCACTGAATTCCCATGTCACACAAATAGCCTGTGCCAGACTAAAGCTAGCTCAGATACACCTATGGTATGCAGCCACAGGTGATGCCTGCCCAGCGAAGATCTTACCTCGCTTGAATCCTCCTGCTGATTGATAACAGCTAGTGCATCCTCTGCAGCCTGGCGCTTGGCTTCAGCAACAGTGCGCTCCATCTTGGCTCTCTCTGAAGTGATCATGTCATGAGCTTTCCGTTCCGCTTCCGACACTGCCTTCTGCAATTCAGCCATCGCCTGGCGCTTTACTTCATTGACAGCTTCCTCTACAAAGGAGGGAAGAAACCCTCATCAGCACAGGATGCTTGGCATGGGGCTATGTAAGACTGATGTGTGAAATGCAGTAGATACTTTATTATATTGAGTCTTCATTTTGAGTAGAAGGTCATAGAGCAGCCTGTTTCCTCAGGACTCTTCAAGACCACCCAAGTATTTCTTTACTTCCCAATCACTAAAGTTTTTAATGCCTGTGGTGACTCTCGCTGTTTTGATTCACAGTCAGTACCTCTTCAAGTACAGACATTTCAGATCTCTGGTGCATTCCTTTTGCAATCTTCTTGAACACTTTACTTGGAAAATTGGTTTTGCAGCACATCAGATTTATGAATATGTTTGGCAAGACATAATTTAAGACCTAATACTGCAGAAATTTTCAAAAATGTATCTTTAAGCTCTGGAAATTAAGATAGGATTTATAGTAATTAACAATTTTTTTCCAATATGTTAATGAAAAAAATCATGAAGTTAAAAAAGCCCTGATTTTATTTATGAATTTTAGATCACTGGTCTAGTATATTTTCCTGGGCATACAATTTTACGAGCCAAAATTAAAATTTGTTTATGAACATCTATTTGACCTCTTGATCTCTCCTTCAAACCAATGTTTACACTGTGAAGACTTGACTTCCTGGCTCCACCAAGCTCCTGAGCACACCAAAGCCAGCAAGGCTTCAGTGCACAATTAACACTGAGCAGGGGCACATTGCTTGTTAAATTCAAACTTCTTGTAAAATAACTAAGTCAGTATGAGCCGTTTCTTTAGTATATACTAGCATCTTATCTTTCATTTCGGAAAACATCGAATGACGCAAATTAGTTATTTGGGTTTTGATGCAGGAAGAGTGCAAAGATTTTACTAATGAACAGTTTTAATTGACAACTAAAACAAGTAATTTTTTTTTTTTTTTAATTAACTGCTCTAATTAACAAGGAAACCATCCTCCCTCTGAATTAGTTTATCTAATTTTCATCTTTATTCAAAGCAAAATGACAATGATTAATTGAAAACTTAATAAGCAGTAATTATTAACTTGGCAAACCTAGTACCAATTAACACTCTATTAAAACTAATTATGACATGTTTCATTCAAGTGTTTGCACTTAATTGTTTCATCCACTTAAAAACCACCTTAATTAAATGTTCTGTTTAATTAAAAACATAGATTTCTAATAAAAATGTTTTACTGTAGATTAAAATCTAAGTATTACAACCGTGTTACAGGTTTGAGTTCTAGTCCATCTATTTAGCCCATGTGTTTATGTGCATGCGCATGCACGTAGACCTAACTTATGTACAGATACTAAGTTAATAACTCTCTCGAGCTATGTCTCATAGCTCTGCATTTTTTATTTAAAAAAAAACCCTGCTACATGAAGTCTCCATTTTTAGTTATTAAGCAAATTACAACAAAGACTTAACTTTAAGCCATGTACTGACTAAAATGGAATTTGGAATTAAAGTGAAAGAAGAGTTCTCATACTCTATGTGTGTGTGTGTGTGCACGTCTGAGAGAGATGTTTCAACTGAAGTTTTTTGGGGAAGGGGGCAGAATTTACAGATAAAACTTACACCTTTATTTTTATGAGGCTGAAAATACGCCCTTATATTACCCTACCATAAATGTTGTTTAGGGGAAAGCCTCAGGAGAAGAAAAAATCATACACTTCAACCATACAGCCAAGGCTTAATTTACTTTGAATATTCAAGGTGAATTAAAATTCTATCTAAGTGGCAATACAGGACAATAATTTTTGCTTACGATCAAAGCTGCAGCTAGACTAATTGTATATGCAAATCAGGCAATTTATATTTAAATTATGCATTCCTATTCTAGTCCCACAGGCACGCACAGATCAGCAATGGGAATTGATAGGACATTTGCAAGGTGTTTGAATATTTATTACCAACTGCAAACATTCACTGATCGTGAGAAAAGAAATATACACAGGCAAACATACAGATGCAATTTTATTACCATTTCATAAAAATGAGGCAACTTAAATACAGACGTTTTGTATCTATGAACTGCAGTTACTAATAAAGTGGATTTCTTTGAGAAAATCTGTGTTCTTGCTGATATTTGCTACAAATAGAAATTATCTATGTATGGCATGATGCACTTTCATTACATCATATAAATTTAGTTTTATGTTGAGGTGTTTGCGGTGGTTAGAAGTGACAGTTTGAACTATTATATTAAACAGAAGCACAATACTCCAATATTTTACCAAGACATCTAATTTTATAGTTTTTCATCCTATGTAATCTACCCCTTTTCAGTCGAAATAGAGAAATTGAACCTTATTTTCTAACTTCTATATTGCTTAAGTTTTTTTTGCAATGCTTCCAAGAGTATGAAGATGCTGAAAGTGCTTATGAAGCCATATGCTTGACTGGTACTTTTTAATTGAAATAAACTATGGATTGGACCTCAGTATTTCCATTAACTTTGACAACATAATTTGTGTTGGACTATGCTAAGTGTGAAAACAACTAGTTAAAATATTTTGGGGGTTTTGGTCACAATGCATCACTATTGTTTTAATATATTATGAACTTATGTACACCCAAATAAACTAGACAAAATTTCATATTATTGATTTTCTGCACTTCTCAAAATAAACATTTCCACTACCTACAGATATTTCACAGACACAGAATGCAGGCTCCATAGCTTCAGATAACAATAAAAACTGTAATACCTGTGCAGGAAAAGTTATGGGTGACATTGAAGGAGACTTCAATTTGTTTTGACAGTGTTGAACTATGAAAACCAAAAATGATACCAGCACTGTTCCTTTCTCTTTTCCAGAGAAAGGAAGAGTGATTAGATTCCAATACCAGAAAACATAAATCCAGGAGCTTTTAAAACCAAGTATGTAGGATGCATGGATCTGCATCCTTCCTTTTCCCACTAAAGCTAAGCATTCTTTGCATAAATTCACTTTGTCATTTTAAGAATTTAGTTGAAATCTTCCTTCCCTTTGAGTAGCACTAAATCATGACAGAAGCTCCAGGGATCAAATGGCCTGTGTGGAACAGGCGCTACTCACTGTGATCAGAGGTCCTTGGAGCTGACTCAGGAGAGGTATTCAACTCATCATTCATTACTGTATATAACCCAACATTATGATTCACCAGCCAGCTCCTGGTCACCTCCCTCACTCACATCATGGGCACACTTGGTCCACACAATGAGAAAAGAAAGATTATGGGCAGGGGTGCAGTCCTGTGCCACCACGACATTTTGCATCACCACTGGCAGCTGGTGACATGAGTTATCTCAGCTTCAAACCTCCAAATGCACCATCCCTTTCTCAAGACTACCCTGAAGAATGTGCAGGGGCCCTACCGTCTTAGTTGGACAAAGTACCATCATTCCACACCTCCTTGGCAACTCCTGAGCTTCCATCTGGACTGCCATGAACAGTAGGTCTTGCTAAGTGATTGGGAAGGGTGGAAGACAGTTTCCTCATGACATAGGAAGAAGCTAAGGCAGCAGCCCACAGTGGGCCTGGGATTCCCTCAGTATTAATAAAGAGAAATAGGTATTTCCAAAGAGCAAGTCATCCAATCTATGATCTGGCTGATCCTCTTCACATGCCTGCCTATCCCTTGACTACTGAGAGTCACAAAGAATTTGACTTGGACTGTTCATCTACATATCCGTAATTCAATGAGGTGAGTCAGGCCACTGATTACTTCTTTTCTCCAATAATCACAAAACCATATACTTAAAGTGGTATATTTCAAGAACTGCACTGGAGTCTATCAGTCTCCAAAAGTTTAAAGTGAATCCTTTTTTCACATGCTTTTAAGGTTGCTTATTAACCATCTTTATGTCAAATTCTTCCAGTTCAACAGATTCAGCATCCCAATCAGAGTGCCAATTCAGCTGTCTACACATTGGTCTTTATGGACATTTGAGATACCAAGATAACCACACTGAGCCAGCAGAAATCACTTGTGAGAGATTTGAAGCCTACTTGACTGGCAGTTGCAGCCCAGCCAGGAAGCTATGAGCATCTCAAATGGCACTAGAGACTCATTCTTACATAGCTGAATCGCACCTTTACTGCCTGCAACTGATTATGAAGTTGTGGGGACCTCCAACTTCAGTGCATACTCCTGAAAATGAGGGCCCATGATTTATGAAAAGCGGTATGCTTTCTGACGTTTTACTACTCTTAAGTAACAGATACAGGTATGCATCATGTAGAGAGTCAGGCTTTTTTTATTCTCCAATTCACAGGCAAGCTCAGTTAAAACAAGGAATCTGATTTAAACCCAGATCAGCATGAAAATAAGATACTGGAAATGGGACTAAAGGAAAAACTTTTGTTTCAAAGTAACTGTTGAAATCTAAGTTCACAAGATGACATGCCACTGCTGCTGTATGCTACTATTTGTGGATATATACAATGTGAATGCACACCCAACCTTATAACCCAAGTCTAAAGCTTCAATTAACTTGTGTTGCTTGCTTATGAAGAAACTTTTTTTTCTTTTATTGTACTATATCTAGGAGTCATAAATGACCTGATAGGCCAAATGACATCAAAACCTAGACTTTTCAAGAGGAATAAAGTGCCTGAAATTCAAGTGAATAATGTTCCTCTTACAGAGATTTCCTGGGGCTGCACATTTTTTTCTTATTTTTCATTTAAGATGTTAAAATAAATACGGCAAAACAAACTATAAAAATACTTCTGGGAGCTGAATTACAAAGGCTACACTTTCCGTGGTCAAAAGAAAAACATGTAGATTCTTTGGTTATTTTTCAGAGAAAACGCAATAGTTTCAAACATATTAATTAACATATTGACAAATGTAGACTTTACATGATAAACCCACATCACACAAACTCCACAACTTCTTGTCTGATGCATCAATACACCAGCATGAGATTTTTACATGTTATGCTCTGTATTTAGGGATGTGGTACTTAGGGACGTGGTTTAGTGGTGACCTGGCAGTGCTGGGTTAACGGTAGGACTTGATGATCTTAAAGGTCTCTTCCAACCAAAACAATTCTATGATTCTACAGCTTAAAATACACCAAGAAGCAGCAAGCCGTTTTGATCAGAAAGCTGCAAGCACAATTTGATCAGAAAGCACCAAAACTGCTGCATATTTGCCAGTTAATCATTAACTCCTACTCAGACACCTGCTGTAGACTTCATGGTTATACAGGTGTTCAAAAGGGGGTGTGTTTGAGTGTATATTTAGAAGCTCAACTACCTTGTTGGAGTTCAAGAGGTACCTCCTGGCCTCTCTGAAAACAAGGAAGCTCTGATATCAGTGCCAATAGAGCAAAGTTTTAGCTTCAGCACTGCCATGGGATCCTTGCCAGGAAACTCCTATGCTCAGGCAGTTTCAAAGTTGTAGTTGCAAGAAAACTGCAGAACCACAATCGTCTGCCCATGGTGCTTTCCAGGTTGAGGAAGATACTGTCCACGCCTGTGCAGCCACCCAGAGCAGAGAAGCGATATTGCTTACTTCACTGAAAACTTGGCAGGTTTGTGAGCACAGACTTCACTGGGGGATGACAGGCACGAAGTCTTTTAAACATTGAGAATGGCTACATTGAATAGCTGAAGGTTTTCCTTTAACAGGTATACTTAGTTTTTCTCCCCTCCTTCAGGAATTCTTACCTTAACTAGGTAAGAAACTTGGAAGATTAAAAAAAAAAAACCACAAAAAAACCCCAAACAAAAATAAAGAAAAAACACCACACAAACATTCGGATTTTTAAATTGCTAACAGACTGAAACTTCAGCATATCAAGTTTCAGCCTGAAACCATTATAACCCCTGAAAATAGGGGTCCTTAATGGAAGTACTGATATCCCCCTAACTATAGCAGCAGATGCTTCTATTATAAAGATAATTTCATGTCCTGATCAGTTCCCGTTTAAGATTATTAAGCACAATTTAGTCTTGTTACTAGTTAAGCCCCTTTATTTCTTTTTTTTTTTTTTCTCTTTCCTCACATCCCTGCATTAACAACTGCACACAGCTGTCAGAAGACTAAGCTGGTGTTTTTAAACAGTTCTTACCAGCTTTCTTCCAGATCTCCTCTGGCACGTATCCAGACGCAGGCCTGTGAAGGAATTCCCGATGCGATTCTGCAGGAGGAGGAGGGGCAGAGGGAAAAAGAAAGAGTATCATGAGCAATGCTTGCTTGTTGAGAACAAGGCTTAGAGAAATACCTTTTCCCTTTACTTATCGCTCAGACAAAAAAATAGTGTGAAGTTTTTCTTTACTCAAAACAAAACAGATGCCATGGCTGTAGCTTACAAATGTCACATAGACAAGATTAGTGTGTAGGACTCGAATGTCTCATCTTAAGCCAAGCTCAGACTAGTTTGCTTTATTTTTATTTTACAGTGTTTCAAGTCAACCCTCTATGACAGTTTCCATGTTTTCACGGCTGACTTTGCGAGACCAACTGAGCAAGTGATGTGCTTTACCCACTGTCATTATGTTTATGAAAAGGAAGAAGAAAAAGGGGAACAGTCCAGTTCGGCACTTCTGCTCTGTGAAAACAGAATGACTACTGACAGGCAGAGATAAAAGCCAAGATGTCATTCCAGTGATCAAATAAGCTGTCCACAGAAAAAGAAAGGGGTGTTTCTTTCTCTGAGTTGAGAGCTATGCTTTCCTATATCTGAGCCCATGTTGGAAACTGTAGCTGCACCAGTTTGAAAAACAGAACCTTTAACTTTAGGTTAAGCCCCTAAATACATATGCTGCCAAACAACTTCTCTGGAGCTGAAGCTTGTAATTCACTCGTATATTTCAATCACATTTTGACAGCTCTTCCCCCCCCCCCCCCCCCCTCCTCTTTTTGTAAAGGTTTTAACCTCTGGGCCTGAGCCTAAGAGCTCTGCAATCAGCAAGATCCCTTCCACACAGACTTCAAAGACACAAGATTAGACAATACAGAAAGAAAATTCACTTTGGCCTGAAATTTAGCATACGGATTCTCAGCAGATGAAGAGCTGCTCTTTTCAAATACAATTTTTAAACTGATTAGCTATTTTTCAAAGTAATAGATGAGAAATTTAAAAAAAACCCAAACAAACAACAAACCCACACATAAAGGTAAGTTCATTGCTATGATAACTATTGGCTGTGTGACAGAATTAAATCGTCAAAATAAAATAGCTTGATTTATTACATTAGAGATAAGGTCTGGATCTTTTTAGAGATGTTGCTAGAAATTAAACATCCTATTTGATGTCCTGAGTTTGAAACATAACAAAAGTACATATTTCACTCTTTGAATACTAATTTTTACTAATTATATTCATTTCTGTATCTTAAAGTTATTATTCGCTAACTTGGTCAAAAAGTAGTATTTTTAAGAAAAAGGTTGAATCATTAGGTTTTGCAAATCATTCTTTACCACCATACATATGCAGGCAGTACTGTTTATATACAGTAGGATACAGAAACTTAAAATACATTTAAGGGATAACATTTAATACTGGAGACGGCTAACAAAGGTGGAAATGACAGCTTCGCAGAGAGGAGGGAATCCCAATCCCTGAGCACTGTTCCACAGATGCAGTTTCTAGCACATGAATCTGCAGACACCGATGGGAGGGACTGAATCTTCCCGTCTGACAGGCATCTGAGTGGATTTCTCCAGCTCTTCCGTTGATCGCTAAAGTATGATGCTGATAGAGAATTTCAGACCTGATGCTGAAAATTGGGAAATTCTCAGTATCACTTGGCTTGTATTATTCTGGAGATGACAGATACATTACTGTGTACACTTCTCTCATCCCTTGGAGGCTTCTAGCTCTAAAGGCACAGTGCCAGTTCAGTCAGGGACAGAGGCAGCAGCCCAAAACACTGCTTGAAAGCTCAGGAAAAGTAAAGGCGAAAAATCAAGACACTCGTATTTGCTCTTCCTGCAATACCTGCAGGAAAAGACCCAACCAGACTCCAAATGTGGCAAAACAAGGGGTTTGTTGCACTCATGTCTTGTACTTAGGGTTGAGTTTTCTTGATTGCTATTTAAGGTACCATCCACTGCAAGGAGATCAAAACCTTGATTTAAGTCCTTTACTGTGGTACTTAGTGTTAAAAACTAAAGAGATGTGGAGCTAATTTTTTACTACACATGACTTTCCAAAAGTGGAATTCAATGACATAAATGACCAGCTTGCCAGCTAATTGTTAAAATTTCCAAAACATTAACATCAATCAAGCTCTTATTCCAACCACAAATTATTTACATGAGGAATGAGATCCTCTGCAAGAAGAATTAAATCAAGAGCTTGGGAGAGACTTTCCCATAGTTTGGAATGGCACACAAAAAAAGACAAGAAGCACTTACAAATATAATAAAAAACATATTTTCCAAGCAAGGAAAAAAATATTAACATGGCTATTGTTTAGTCAGTAGTGATGAGTCCATGAAAACAATGTTCTTTTCAGGACTAAACTACAGGACATGAGCAGAGGATTTATGTCTCATATTACTATTATTTTTAAGGTAAGGTGTACTTCAGATTAAGAATCACAGAACTTACTCACTAAAACTAAAACACAAAAGATCTTGGA
Source organism: Eurystomus gularis (assembly GCA_013400335.1). Lineage (NCBI taxonomy): Eukaryota > Metazoa > Chordata > Aves > Coraciiformes > Coraciidae > Eurystomus > Eurystomus gularis. The sequence goes on along the minus strand of VZZY01011149.1, from coordinate 90,030 downwards.
CGTCTAGCAAAATCAAACCAGAAGTAACACAATAGAGTGAAGTTCCTAAAACACTAAATGTAAAAAAACAACTTCAAAAAGCTATAATGAGGAAAACACATTATATTAACTGACTGCAGCACCTACAAGTCAAAGTAAATTCTGCCTGGAAGGAAACAGAATGAAGTCAGACAAAATTAGGAATAATCTGAAGTGACAAGGTAGCTCTTACAGAAAAGGGTAACCAGAAGAGGCTTTACATGTCAGACTAATACAAAGGTTTGTCAGTGGTGAAAGTGCAACAATGTTATTATACAGAAGGAGGGGATGTATGCCACTGAATTTACCTGAAATTCACAGGAAGGCATGGTTTGAATGCACTTGTTAGTAATCAACCTGGTTCCTACTGAACTCAACAAAAAAGCCCAACAAGGACAATAAAAAGCACATAAGAGTAATGAGTACTTGCCTGTGAAGAGCTTAAAAGAAGAAAAAATAAAATAGATTTTGCAACCAAAAACGGTTTGGGAATTTTCTTTTTTAATATGAATAAACTTTTTAGCAAGAAAGTTGTTGGACCGGGACATAAGAAAACACAAGAAGAGAAGACACAAAAATTGGTCTTGGTTTTAGCCCTCACATTCCACTGAACAGCAGGGAACAACATAATATATTATATTGTAAAATATATAGATGTACTATTTTATAGATTTTTTTTTTAAAAAGAAAGAAAACAATCACAAAAAAAAAATCCTATTGCCACAATACAGTGCTGGGTTCCATATGGGCCCTGGTGTATTTATTTCAAGAACCCATTCAGCCATAAGAATCATCAACAGTTAATTGATCAACCAGATTTCTGGAGTTTAATAAGTGGAAATATCTTGTAGACTGCTTTTTATTGACATTTCGAGATAAAGAGAATAGGTTCTGAGAGCACAGAAAGAGAGGTGTGGAGAGTTCTAAGAGTAGAAATAAACACGGGTCTGGGAAGTGAAACTGAGACGAAAAGCTAGGACCAAATAAAAGGATATGAACTCTCACGTTGTAACAAGGACCAAACCCAAGAAAACAGAATAGAAAGACTTAAAAGGAAAAGATATGTGCAAAACTGTCAAAAAGCCTAATCCATATTTGGAAAGAAGGAACAGAAGATGGGTTGACAATCCAAAAGAAAGGAGGCTTTTATCACTGGATAATGACATCCAAGCCTATAATAACAAAATATTAAGAAACAGAGATGAAGAGCTGATCTTTTTAGGACCTTTCAGAATTTATTGTATTTGTGAAAATACTGGCAGTGACAACAATACACTATATGCCATAGGAAACATTAGGACTCAAAAATAAGAAAAGCTGTATATAACTAGATTATTTCATATACTAAATATATATGGTTCTATATGTATTTACATGCTTTTCATATTTCATATGCAAGTTTTGCTTCATTCTACCCGATATTACATGTAACAGCAGTGGTGGGACACAGACAATGATCAAAAAACTTCTCAGAGCAACAACTATCAAATATTCACTGCTTCCTTTGTAAGAGTCAAGCTCAAAAGCCACCCCAATTAATGAAATGTATAGACACAAATCTGAATACTGAATGAGACTACCTTGCTAACCTTGCTGGGAGCATGAATTTCAAGTATTTTTGCATACATCTTTGCCCTCTAATACATGTTTTTTGCCATTTCAACAGTCCTCGAACAACGTGAAACTGCCTTAAAAATATAGTTCTCATTTAAAAAGAGTAAGACAAGGAAAACCACACAGATACTGTATTACTGAATCATCCTCAACCAGGACCAAGTTAGAACCAAATATCCACAATACAAACACGCAATGTTTCTGCAGCTGTAGCCCAATCTAACAGCATGCGATGCAGTACACCACAACCCAGTTGAAACCTCCTGTGCACAAAGCAGATTAAGACCAATACTTAATATCATCAGCGACCAGTATTACAGAGGCTTTACATCCTAGAATTACAAGCTATAAAGGTTACTGTGGTATTCAAAGTATTCCCATTAGCTCATGTTGAGAATATCATGCATATCACAGCAACGCTGATTATCTGCAAATGGTAAAGGAATAATTTATAATCACACTATGAATAGACATGCATTGACAGGAATGCCCTGGCCTGTATGAGGGTGAACAACCTTTGATAAAATATAAACTCGCTCTTGAAGGGTTAACATTTAAAAATGCATTAATAAATGGCTAACCTATGTGGTTTTGACAAATTCATACACTTCTGAGTATCCTGGCTTCCTGGGGGCAAATCCTGAAGGTATTGGCACTCTTCAGTTGGAGATTTCAAACTCTATTTTGTAAGATTTCCATTCAGATAAATTCAACAGACACAAACTATCAGCATAGCTGCAGACCTTCTGATGTGTGCTTACACCACTTATCTAGAGCCACAGCTGCACTCAGTAAGGTTATAGATCTTGTTTATAACCCATGATGTTGAAGAACTCTCATCTTTAATTTATCCGACTGTGAGTATTTCAGTATACAATGTCTGATATATGTAATTATTCACTATTAGGATGAAAGTTGCAGTCCTGCTACAGTATGTAGTACTGAAATTCTTTGGCAGAAATGGAGGAGCTAGATGATGTATTATTCACTTCATAGACCATCATAGTTCAACAAGTGAATATATATAAAGTCTGAGTCATTTTTAGACCTTCATAAACATGTATTATTCAGACTGAAAAGAATGGACCCATCTCACCTTCAACACACACTCGGAGAATAATGAGCTTGTAACCTGTTGTAGCTGGCTAATGCGTGTATTGGATTACACTGCATTAAAATGAATGATCAAATATTTCATTTGAATTCTTAATTAAAAATATCAACAGAAAAATATTGATTGGATACTGCAAACTGTCAAGCTCAACATGATTTACAGGGATGTCAAATTAAAAGAAGCACAAAAACCTCTGGCAGGAAAAAGTGTCTGCTCATTCAAAATGGTGACCAGAATTTTCTAATTTTCAGCTCAGAGTTTTCCAGTGAGAGCTATCTATGAAGACCATGGCATAATGTTTATGAGACCTTATCACTTCAGTGATGGTATTTTAATAATAACAAAAAAGAAACAAAGGCAAAGGCAATGTAGCCATATGGCCCCCGTTTCCTTTCCTCTTGCTAGTGGAGATGACAAAATGGATTTAAAGGGTGGATTACCTCATTTTAGAAAAAAAGTACAAAGGGGAATCACTGACATTTAGAAGCTCTGCAGAAAAAAAAAAACAAAAACCAAAAACAACAAAAAAACACAAATTACATGTTGCAGCACTTTAATTAAAATATTGGAAGAATTTCTTAACCCTTTCCTCCTCACTTCAAAACTGAAATAAAAAGCTCTAAACAGAACAGCATCTCAAGACTGTATGTCACAGACTGCTTCAATTTTATTATATCTCTGAATATTAGGAGTTCTTATTTTGTTAACTAGATTACTACCAGATATGAGGAAATATAAGGATTACTTTTCCACAGACTCTGAAGTAAATATTTTCTGCCTTACATGTCAGACATTAAATCAATTCTTATCGATATTTATGATTGATGTGAATGCTACATCACCAAAGCAATCCAGGTTTCATGTCCATGAGTCTCAGAAGTAGTTTTTAAAGCAATATAATCAAGATAGAAATGTTAAAAATTAAATGGACTCTCTCTAACCAGGTCAGTTTTACCCATAGTACTGCAGAGGTGACTGGTGTTTCCAGTGCCAAAGGCTCTGCCATATAACATCTTTTTAAGCAAACAGACTTTTCTATTTCCAAGAATTCATCATAACAAAACCAAAAATAAAATGATAATATAGGAATCTAGTTTGATCTTCATTTTATCTTCTGCTGCTGTTGTGGCCATGACTATTTTTCTTGGGCTGTACTATTTGAGTTCCAGTTTCTTTGGGGAAATTATAAAAACTCAATTTCCTTTCATTTATTTTACCTACTAACCATACTTGCAAACACCATGGCCTGGTGTTTTTTGCATTGTAGCTTTACTAGAGAAGGGTGTCACAGCTTTGATCTAGGGGCTTCATCAGAAGTGCTCTTCCTGAAGCTGCAGTTGTGATCGACGTTTCAGATGCCATATTTATGAGTCTTTCTTTACATTACATTTAACACTATTCGTACAAGCCATTACTTGAATGCTGCTTTCTGAGAAGGGCTCCTCGAGGGACTAGACTTATTACTGAAGTTGGGAACAGCATTTCCATAACCCTTCTTTCACTGACTGAAGCTAATTTATAGAGCTATTGGCTCAGATCATTTCACATACACACACAAAAAAAGGTTTGTTTGTTATCAAGAGGCACTAAATATTATAGTGATAACCCTAGAGATTTACTAAGAGGAAGATGAAGAGGGCATTAGATTTGTTTTTCTGTTTTTCTATTTGCAATTAAATAATTTTTAGATTTAGAAAGTTATTCTTAAGGGCAAAAGAAAAACATAGGTTTAAATAAAATATAGTTGCAAAATAACACACACATACACTTCTACTAATGACCACTGTTTATAACGATTTTGAGTAGGTGGCACTCGATATGGGCATTTTTTTTAATATAAATATTAGACAAGCAATCATCGTTTGCTGTTCTCTTCAGAAGGGTAGAGAACAATAAAAGGCATCACCAAAATGTGCTTCTTTACCACACCTACCATGAAAGTGAGGGGATAGGGCAGAAGCATGCCAACATATTAATAAATTATGGAAAGCCCACAAAATAAAACCTTGTTTTTATACAGCAGAGTAATCCTGAAGTAGCTACATGAGGTATCATGCAAGTGTGATTGTCAAGGTCTGCAGAGGGTGAAAGTCCAAGTGCTTGATCTGCTCCTTTTAAGTGGGCTTTGCAGCTTGAGCCAAGTTCTGAGCAGCTCTGTCTAACTACAAAGCAAGCAGTACCCAGACTAGCTCAGACAGACCTGTGTGAGCTGTGGCGGTGGACACAGACCTAAGAGGATCATGTGAGCATGGCTGTGGGTATCTCAGATGTTGTTTCTTTCTTATATGGAAACCAGGTACAGCCAAGAAGTGCCCGTAAATTTGTATGTCCCCCCATTTTCTTAGAAAGACAACTTCCAAGTTAAGTCATCTGATTTGAGAAGGTGAAAGTCCTTGGTTTCACAGTGCTAACAATCCAGAGGCGCATTTCCTTAGTCAAGCAGGCAAGGGAGGGAGACAGAGGAACGGTGAGTCACTGCACATCTCACTGTCCTCCTGCCCCATCACTTTCAGACACTGCTGAATGGAAAAAAAATTAGCAAGCATCACCCAAAACCCCAAGCCATTCTACACGTAAACATGACTATGAAGGTATAAGAGTTACAGTTAATTCAGTAGTCAGCAGAGAGGAATATTTCATCGTTATGACGGAAGAAGAATCAGAAGAACAGATACAAACTTCATCTAGCACTTAGCTGAACTGAAAGAGAAAGGGTAAACCATTTCTAACGAGGATACTTTACCTAAAGTAACAGGATCTGGATTCACCGGACTCTGTTGTCTGGAATGACTACTGCTGCTGTTACCGCCTTTTTTTAAATCTTCTGCATCACTGTATCGCCGTATCCAGTAATTAAGCTCCTCACGGTCTGCTTCTTGACATCGCCGTAGTACAGTGAGAGATCGCCTAGTTTTTTCCACCATGTCCATTATACAGTTTAACAGCTATTTGCAGCGGTAGATGGAGCAGAGAAACAAAAAAGGAACATTTTATTCATAAACCGACAGAAAAATAAAGACAACATTAATGTGCTGAGTGCCTAGGTTTTAATAATGAAGGAGTCTCCTTCTGTTATCTCAAATACAGCTGAAAATTTCTAGTCTTAAGAATGACAATCCCTTCCTGTTCAACTCGTGATCCTAAACTGTACAGATTTCTGGGGGAAAGGGTGAAGATAAGGAGGAAAAGACTGAACAGACTGTAGTCCCACCACTTGTACCATATAGCATCACAGCAATCTGGTCTAGAACTGATGCCTACAAATTTTATAAAGGGTAATAAAATCAAAGAACAAATCCAATGTGTCTCACATCCAGTGTTTATAGACCAGAGCCCATTCCCCTTTTGGCAGCCTGTAATATTTAGGATACTGCAGTAGGCACTTAAGAGCAAGGCCTGGTATAAGCTACCTAATGGGGAACATCAAACCATCTGATTTAATCAACAACACCTCAAAAGTTTGTTTCACAAGGCTTCAGATTTGGTTTTACAAGAAAAATGTTAAATTCCTGTCTCAGAAGGGCTCCTTTCAGATAATTATACATAAGAGTACATTTAGCCCTTACATGGTCAAGGTGTTTCCACTCTTCTGCCCATTCTCTGTCTGTTAGCCTGTGATCAATCATTTCTTCTTGACGTGTGCCATGCAACCCTGCCAAAAAGGAGCAAATCATGTTTACAATGCTGGGAGTCCTCTAGAGGGGGAACAAAAAAAGAAAAAAGAGCCTATCAGACAAATATATCTTACATTACCTGGTCTAGTATCAGGAATACCTCCACAAAAATAAATGGATGCTTAAAAAATTGGCTCTAAGTTCTCTTTAGCATGTTTCCCCACACAAGATGCTACTGTTTTATTCAATTTAACATCTTCAATTCTGCAAGTTCTGTAGGTTGTAAGATGACCTCTCAAAAATGGACATAACACTTTCTGAATATAAACAATTATTATACACATATAACATTTAACACAACATATGATTTTTCATTTGCACTACTTGAAGAACTCAAGACAACTGGTAACTCAGTGTATCGAATACTAGCTGTACTTCAGAGTGTTGCAAGAATGTTAGTATAAACTCAAAGTTATTTACTAAATGCAATAATTACGACCATGTCAACAGAGCATCATCCCTTCACAGATGTTTAAACAACATGTGGTTAAAATGTAGAACCTATATCAGAGCAGCTGACAACATGATACAACCAAGCCAGTATTTATTATCAACACTAAGAGGAACCAACACTTGCTCTTAGTTTAGCCTCCTATACACAGACGCTGAATATTTGTAAATGTTCCTCTTTTACTGAAGATTTGTTTAAAACAAATAGTAAGTGCAGATGTGAAGCAGGCCAGGCCAATCCAAGAGCATCCCATTAAACCAAACTGTGCTGTGTGGGGCGTGTCTGGTGCTTCTGCTGTTTGCACCCTCTGCAGACATCCCCATGCTGCACTGCACTTGAGATGTCAGACGCAAAACACTTCTCCAAAGGCTAATCACTTTCCTCTAGTCTAAGTTGAAATCAAGCTATATCGATGTTGCTATTGTCACAAATGTGGCATTAGAAGAAAAATAAAAGGCTCTACCTATCCTTGCCTGCCAGACATCTGACTGTCCATGTCATCTATGCAGCTGTGAAAGTGTGAGCTCCTCCTCCTTCTGACTCTCTTGCTTTAGAATGTAGCAAAGACAAAATTCAATCCACTTTTATAAATATAAATGTGAAATAAGGCCATTAGAAGCAGCTAAATGGAGAAACAGCTATAAAGTCTACCTCTGAATGACAGGTATATTTAATCAGCAAAAAAACTCCTGTTCACAGTACTGAATATAATTACAAGGAAAAGAGAAACTTTTTTTAAAAAAGCAGGAAAATCAACATGCCTTACCCATAGGTCTGTTTCTGTCCCTGAGGTCCCTGTGATTGGGGTGTCTGTATGAGTCCCTGTAGTGGTGGGCAATGGCCATATCATCCAAACGATAATGCTGAGGTGGAGGTGGGGTGGGATGAGGCAGACCATTGGGCTGATAAGATAAGCCATTATTTGGACTGTACCGCTGGCCTGGGCTAATAGTGCAGGGCCGCTTGCTTGGATGCTCTGAGTGCAAAGGCTCTCTGTCAAAGCCATTTTCTTTGGTTCTGAAAAACAAAGCAAAGGAACTTTAATTCACTTAGTGAGCAGAGCTACTCAGGAACACACCCACACACCTACATGTGCAGCTTCAGGAACTGAAACCTGTTCCTTCATTTTGCTCCAGGTGTATGGTGTTGCAGAACACTTCAGAACACTGCTCATTCAAAACATACAAAGGACACAGTCACCTTAACTATCCCTGTAACTTGAGAAATAAAAGCAGGGTGAGCCTTCCAACAGAGCGGATTAAAGAGAGTGGAGAGCGAGCAGCCTTCACTGAAATCATTGGCCATTGGGATGGATACATACATTACTGTAAAGCTAAATAACTGATACCTGAAGCTAGAGGCTGAGAAATTCCTACTTTCAGTAGCGCTACAGCATACAGCGATTAGGGGAAATGTGTTGGGTTTTTTTAAGAGAACAGGAGACAGTCTTAAGGTAGTACATGTCAGTGTGCCGAAGCTCTGCTGTATGTAATGCCAGGATGAGCTCCCATTAATATCAGTGTCACACTGTGACTTTGGTCAAGGATGACTCAAGATGATGAGAAACGCTTCCTTTGGAGGTTTTCATACCATCTGGGCTATTTCAGTCAAAGGTGCTGTGACTGTCATTAAGAAGGAATATGTGGTTAGACTCAAGTCCTCAATAACATTCAAGATTTCCCATTCCATTACTCTTACAGAAGAGTTTTTTATGCTCAGTCAATGTTGAAGACTTATGAGGGTGAAAGACAGTTTTTTATGTTATAGATACTCATTAATTCAATTCATAATCAGCTATTTCCAAAGAAGTCTCTACTTTGCACCTTTGCCTGAGAACCTGGAACTCACACTGAACTAAATTTCCATTAAAATAAAAAAAGAAAGGCTTGAGTTACTTCAATGTATTCACAACTCCTTTTAGGGAAGAAGCTTTGTTTCACTGAGGTATGGGGGTTTTCTCCTCTAGAATAAACAAAACCTATAAAGTATTATCTTTGAACAGAAAGGTTATTAGATATAAATAATGCAAACTGCTGAGGTTGCATCCCTCCCTCCAAAACCCTTTATTAAACAGCTGATAAATGTAAGCTTTTTCAAAGAAAACTTTCTCCTCCATGATTTGTGGATGGCATAATATATCTTCCTAGAAATAACAATTTTTGGTCACTTAGACAGGAAGGTAAGTTTGATCTAATTTTCTTGTTTGCCTGCTGCTAAAACCAACTGCTCTTCAACAAATCCTTCTCCATAAACCAACAAAACTCGAGGACTGTCTGAGGAGAAAGAATCAATGTATTAATTGTTGCCCTTCAATAGGTTGCCCCTTAATGTCAATGAGAGGAAGGATGAAACCAAATCTTTGCCAACATCCACTGGGAGAGAGGATCAAAGTAAGATCTTGCAACTACCACCAGGAAATTAAAAGATGGCTTGCACTGTTTTCAGGAGAAAGATTTTCCAAGGACCTCACCACAATCACTAATTCCAGAGAAGCTGCAAATATATATATATATTTAATTATACCTTAACTTGGCACAAAGGGGAGAATCTTTCACCAATGCAGCAGGACAGCTGAAAAATTTTGGGCAGAGATACAAAAGACATACTTTGTGGAGTATGTACCTTATTCCAAAGCAAATGCAGAATGGCTGTGAAAACCCCTAATCAGGAAAACCTGAGGACCATCATATATTTTTAATGACTTTTGGCACAATGGAACTGCTTGCAATAACTCCCAATGGGTAATGATGTTTTTGACAGCTCTCCAAGACAAGTTTTACTTTTTACAAAGTTTTCTTTGCACATATCTACTCAAACTCAATGTCTAGGTCTTTCAGTTGTAAAAATAATATACAAGCGTAAAATTGACTTTCCTGTATGCACAAGCCAAGCTATTCATTTGCCAAAGCTCTCTATTGTTAGTTAGAATGTTCTCTAACTAAAATGAGGGGGAAAAAAATCAGAAATTGTAAATAACTAAATAACTTCATTGACTTTGGTCACTCAGTGTAGGAAAGTAAGTCAGACAACTGTAACAAGTAGGAATCCATTTTCCTTTTCTGCGCTATAACTAGATGTTAAAGTAACATATTTTCATACAAATGTACATATTTGCACCTTACTGTATGGGTACTTCTGTGGTTTTTTAGGAATGCTCTGTACTTAATTGACTTAACTGGAATGTGCTGCATTAGCTTAGACAACAAACCAGCATATCCATTTTCTTCTAGAAACCTGAGTTCAACTACCAGAAAATTAATATTACCGTTGAAAACACTTTCACTGAAATTAAATTCTTACTTTTGCTATTACGCTGGGTAATAGCTGTCAGGTCTTTTCCGGGTGTTAGAAGCTTAATTCTACAATTTCTAGTTATATTTTCTGCACTGACCAAATAAACAACTTCACAGAATACAAAAATGAGACCGTATATAAACTTATTTTGTTTGTCTGATCACATAAAATATATAAGAACGTAACAAATTCTGAAGTCTCATCAGAACAGGAATCACTGGCAAATTTACTGTATCAGAATATACTGAATATAGTGATAAAAGACAAAGTAGTGAAGAGTGCCATGATTCAGATGCCTTGAACTCAACCTACTGTTCTGCTCCTGATTTCAGTTCTTCTAGTTCTTCCAGGTCTCACCCCCTTGAAGTGCAGCATTTCCCCAGGTGCCTGAGGAAGCACTCCTGTTTCACAGTAATTGGCAAATCCATGTAAGTATTGGTTCAAAGCCCGAAACCGCCACAATTTTCCTCTGATTTAATCTGATTTTTCAAAGCAACAATAAGCTGTAGAGAGGAAATAACACTGAATGTGTAGGAAGCCTAACTGACACATTTTCTTTTTCTCTTTTTCTTGCTCTTGTTGGTCACATTTTCATTGATGTGCACATAAATTGACACTGTTGTTCGGAAAATTGTCAATATAATAAAGATGGGGTTTGCATAATAAAAATGCAAGGGGTCATTTTGCTTGGAGCCATGATGTACTCACATTAAAGACAGCAGAGTAGACACTAGTCATTAGTCTGTAGCCATTTAACAGAATTCATGTTGTTTATAAGTTATCATTTCAGTTTAAATTATTGCAATTTATTTATAATTTCCTGGGTAGGAAATATGACCATGCTAAACTGCCTTGGGTGGGAAATGAAGTTTCACCTGATCAACAGTATTAGATCAATTTCAAAGATCACTGTGAAGTGCTGGGGTGGTGGGCAAAGCCAGGGCTACTTTAACCAGAAGCTGATCAGTCAGAGGAGCTTGTGTTGGGTGTGGCTTCTGTTGGGGCTGGCTGCATCTTGCTGAGCTCTCTCAGTGGAGTCCTTCCATGTGAAGAGCCACTGAGGGAGCCATCTCTGTTTGTTGTGTCCAGCAGGTGATGCTGGGACCACAGTGGGCAGTGGAGGAGCTGGGCCCACAGGAACCTATGGCAGGACTGTCTGAAAGAAGAGTTCTGAGGGGATGTTGCTGAGTTCAGTGTTGGCCTGTGTGATCAGGCAACTGATGGCAGCATAAAATGATGATGGCTGAACCAGCACAACACACTGAAGTCAGCTTGTGAGAAAGAGGCAAAGCTGTTCATCTGCTATTTGTGCAGGATGCTTTGATTTAAATTGGACTTCCACCAATAAAGTCTTGATGACTAAACAAGTGATAATGCTTTGTTGGAATAAAATACTTAATATTGTTTATAATACTGTGTTACAGAAAAGATTAATACTGCCTTGCTAACAGTTGATATTAAGGAAATTCTTTAAAAACTGCTCATTATTACACATGGCTTACCAGGAGCATAGATGTAAGAGCTGTGAGCATCCTTCACCTTATTGAGATATGGATGAGCTTTTTCAAATAAGAAGATTCACTTAACAGAATTATCAAAGTCAGTTTCTGTGCCCAGGTACCTTCAACCTTAATTCCTTGCCATGGGTGCCAAGGTTACAGTAAGCACAGCAGCACTTTCTAAAATCACAAAACAATTGTGGCCACTTTTGTTTTCTTCTCACTCAAGCTATTCTAGCAGATTTTTTGCTATCCTATATCCACTTTGAAGGCAGCTGTCATAAATGTAGAGCTGCTATATAACACACTCATGTGCCATACAGCCCTTCCCAGCAAGCCTAAAGAATGACTCATTAGCAGAAAGCCTTTTGTGGTTAATGTATTTTATATCATGTTATTTATAACTAAGCATTCATTCACCAAAATAAAACCTCACGTTGGTCCAAATTCCTTTACTTTACTACAGTAGAATGTAAACTCCAAAAGTTGTAAACAAAATATAGTGAACACTTTGTTCATGACATGTCATGAACAAATTACCAAAATGTGTTATCTCCTCAGGTGTCAGTTTTTCTCTCTTGCAGTGACTGATGGTTCCCAGTGTTATTACAGAAACAGATTGATCTTTTTAATGAGCTAGTTTAATAGACTCCAAAATCTCACCGTGGCTGCTCATCCGTGTCAGACCATATGCACCAAGAAAACATTCAGTAAAACACAAAGCTCTGCTGTCAGATTGCTCTATAAAACCTCACATATAGTAGGCTTGGATATGCAGATAAATAACCAGAACTGGAAAATGCATATGCAAAAAAAGGTTGTGAAATTATAAACAGAAAAAATTACTGTATGTGGATTTTAATAAAAAAATCACAAGGTGGATGTGGTTATGTGCAACACACACGTTCCACTTCCTTTGCCTAATCCCTTACAGTATTTTACCTCTATTGGAATCAAGGGTATGCAGTTACCCTTGCCCAAAATAAAAATGTAAATTTGGAAGAATGTGTGTGTATGTATTTCTAATACATATTTGTATGTATCATATATATAAATACACACATGCATCTGTATATGAGAGATATATATACACTACATACCTACACATTATATACAATGTCTATATAGATATCATTTCCCTTGGAAAGGTAAAAAGATACCACAATTTACTGACAGACATATCTCCAAACAAAATTATTCCAACTGCATTTAGTTCCTCTGGAAAGATGTTGCCTTTTAGTAATTTTTTTCCATATTCTAGCACAGAGTCACAGTAAATCCTCCTCTTAAAGGATGCCTCATATCTTCTGCTGCATTTTCATTAGTATATTGAAAACTACTTAGACATCTAAACAAAAGGTATATATAAACTTCCAGATGTTTCCTCCTGCTCCTTTGTACACAATTAAAATCATTAATAGTGTGATGAGTACAAAGGCAGACAAGTATTTGGTTTCAATACTCAGTCTAAGCACGCTCTGACTCTGAGGACAGGTTTTTGTGGTTTATTTACTTAACATTATCCAAATTAAAAGGTATGCAAACTACTGTTCAGTAAATTTGAGAATCTTTCCAACAGGACCTTGTTCTTTTCACTAAATCTGTAGTACAAATGTTCTTAAGTGCATAAGACAACTCCACTGAACTTGGCTTCAGCCAAAACTACCGGAAGAGTTTATTTTTTTTCTGTATAGCTTTAATTGTAGTCAGCAGAGTAGTAGGTATGACTAATCAGTGACAGGGTTGTATGATACTGAGAAAAACAACTTAGTTTTTAAGCTCAAGGGACCACTCCAACAGGTGAGCTGGGCAGTCTCTTTCCAGGTCATTCATGACAGCAAAGAATCTCAAGGTCAAAAAAAGAAGGATATGTTTTTCTGAAACGTCACTTCTCCAGAACTAAGGAGCCTAATTTCAAGCAGCAATCTATAGGGGCTGGTGGTTGATAGCTTTGGCACCATGGAGCATGCAGGCCAGTGTGACACACTGCATTACAGCCCCTCCCTGGACACCGGGAATTCAAACACAGGATCTTACCCACAACACTGGAAGTTAAACTGTCTACCCCCACCCCAAAAGCTGTATTGCTACCTCGAGAGGAGCTCAAGACTGCCCAGGCTGGACAAAGCCTGAGACAAAACTTTAGTCATGAAGCCAAAGGCACTGGCTGATGAGCAAAGAATTCTGAGTTTCAAGAGCACTTATGTATTTTAACTAATAAGAAACATTGAGAACAAAATCCATAAACCAGACTTCAATCTCTCTAGGTCTGGGCCTCAATTTTAATTAAAAGACAAAGACTGAATTTAAAATCATAGAATACCAGGTTGGAAGGGACCTCAAGGATCATCTAGTCCAACCTTTCAAGGTAAAAAAATATAGTTTAAGTGAGATAGCCCACTCTTCTGATCTGCTGGTCCCCTTACAGGCTACTCCTATGCCCTTTTTGCTATAAGACTAATATGGGGTCTTTTCATTACTACGTTCTCATACCCATCTTTAGCTGCAGCACCCTCCCCTCCCACACAACCAGGACTGAAGGTACTATAGGTGAGACCATACTTATTACAAAATAACTGAAATTCAACACTGTCAAACTGGGTCTCAAGGGTGGGCAGAGTTTATTATTCCAGAAAACAAAGGAAATATTTTATTGCCCATTTTTCCTTCGTGGCCTTATAGGAGAAGCGAGTAATACTCATCTCTATTAACAGGAAAAAAAAAGTGAGCTAGGGCTGTCAGGGAGGCACATCCCTCTTCTCTGTATTCTGTCAAGCAAGACCTCATGGGCTTATGAGATAATTTATTGTGTGCCTATCTACTTGTATGAAAAACACCGTGTCTGCTACTGGCACTGGACTACAGCATGATGATGTTTCAGTTATTCACAAGATGCACGAGACTTTAAGATGCTTTCTTAATAGACATTTCAGTACATGACTCTGCAAAGATTGAGGATAGGCAGCAGAACTGCCCCAGCGAGCTAAATTTCAGCTTGGAAATGTTACCTCTTTGCACAGAGTAAAAGATTACAAGGAAAATGTCTGAAAATTAATAAACTTTCTTGGATGCAGTTAGCAGGTTTGTGTTAACACTGATAGATGTTTCAGTTCAGTCTAGTTGTCAGGGAATAATGGCAAAGAGAGGGTATACAGAAAAGATCTTCTCTGCTAATATCTTTATTTTCTTGTTGGTCCATAGTAGTTTTCCTGAAACACAATCTAAGGCAAGCTTATTTCAAATACTTTCACATTGTCATCTATCTAATGGCTACATTAATTTTTACCGTTCACTGCTGGCTATGAGAAGCTTGAAGTTTTACTATGAGCTTTCAAGACTTCATTTTCTCTTTGTTTTTGTGCTATCTAGGCCTACTCCTACACAAAAATGTCACCTGTACAAACTTTCAAGCCTTCTTGACTTTGTAAATCTTCACCTTTTTCATTTAAAAGATAACTAGGACACTTGCCATGCCTTGGGCACGCAGGCAGTGGCATCTGGCAGAAAAGCATTATAAAAGTCTTCCACGCTATACAATCCATGGCAAACAAAACTAAGAAAAATTCAGTATCTGGGCATCCCACAGGTAAAATGTATACGCTAGCCAAATTTCTAACACTATTGTGGGAAGACAGTTACAAATAAACCACCAGAGTAATTTTATTGTAACACTAAACAAAGAACTTTATTCAAATAAGAAAAATTGTTCTATATCCCTAAAGCTACTGCACTTCATACACACGCTTGCTCGTGCTGTTTCTGCATGGGCTCTTTCTCAGCTCAACAGCAAAACAGATTTCAGTGAACGTTTCTCTATCTGGAAGAGATATTCCTATGCATATTGAATACATGGACATGGAAACATGGCACAGCAGAAGCAGTCAAAGCCCTGACTGCATTCTGGAGCTTGCCTTGTACTTCCCAATACAAGTGCCTAGCCACCTTCCCTGCATTTACTGTTTAGTCCAACAAAATCTCAAATACAAAGGATTTGCATATGGAGCTGGAATGATCTGCTGCTCATGACTTTAAGCTGCACTGAAATACTATGCACCAAATAGTAGGGTACTGGCTGGCCATTACTGCTTCTATATGGACATGACCACAGTGTGTACTCAGGTGATTTTACTGCCTGAATCACTGTGTGTGCATTATATTTATACACAGAGATACACCTGTACATGTATATGTAGCTCTATATACATGTATGTGTATGTATGCATATGTACACATGCATAAGCAGGGCCTGTTGCAACAGGACAAGGGATAATGGTTTTAAGCTAAAAGAGGGTAGATTTAGACTAGATATGATGAAGAAATTTTTTACAGTGAGGGTGGTTGAGCACTGGAACAGGTTGCCCAGAGAGGTGGTAGATGCCCCAATCCTGGAAACATTCAGGGTCAGGCTGGACAGGGCCCTGAGCAACCTGATCTAATCTAGTTAAAGATGTCCCTGCTCATTGCAGGGGAGGTTGGACTAGATGACCTTTAAAGGTCCCTTCCAAAACAAACTATTCTATGATTCTATACACACATACACAAAGGTAATCTGGCTGTTGCACAGTTGCAATGACTGCAGGACCTGCATCCAGGGAATACCATCCCAATTTCCCCCAGGCACCCACCCACATGCTTCCCTCCCTTGATAGTCAAGCTTGGCACATTTGACCCATGGGACATTTCCGAGCAGGGTGTGAAAGCCACAGTGGTGCTCACCTGTCTGGAGTTCGCCTCTTCCCGTTTTCGTTCACATCGAGAAGCAGCTCTGAGGAGTCAACAGGTGAGGTGGTGCTGGCATCCAGAAGCAGCTGTTCGTGCTGGGCGAGGTACTGGGCTGGGTTCTGCTTGGCTAGCCTGGCACAGTGCAGCAGCTCCCGCTGCAGTAGGGGCAGATTGGCCTGCAAGAGCGTTGTGTATGTTAAGAGGGTGGCTTGCAGGCGGTTTCAACAGAGATGAAGCAGAAAAATCAGAAATCAAAGGAAAGCCTGCTCGGAGATGAACCTGTTGCAAGCATCCTCAGGTTTGTTGTGGTTATCTGCCTGGAAGCAGGCAGCCTCCATATGAAGTCAGGCCATGACTGCAGAAAGTAGGCATGGAAGGATGGGAGTGTACTGAAAATGGAAAACTGTAAATGCCGTGAGAAAACTTGCTCTGAGTTCCACATCTTTAAAGGAAAAAAGCACTGCCCTGGCTGACTTTATCCCCTTTCTTACTGTCCAAAACCTGAGTTCCTATGGAGCAGCAGTTTTCAACAAGGGACAAACCTTCAATATTTGTTTCCCATTCAGACTGCAGTTAGTACTCAGAAATCATTTGAAGCCATAGGATCTGTGGCTCTGTAAGTTGCCTCAGTCACCATCCTTCAAGGGCCTTGGGGAGAACCCGATTGCTCTTAGCTTTCCCATTACACTTGCAGTTACACATTAAAATAAAGCCTACAACAAAATCTCACTTCCAGAGCTTCAGTTAGTCACATGGAGGGCTAGGACCCTCCTCCTAGCCAGATGTAGCTTGAAGTACTTTTAACCTTCCTCTCAGGGCCCCACTGGGACTTGGGTCATGGGCTGGAGAGTACCAGGGGTCAGACGCAGAGAACTTAAAATGCTCATTGATCACTGGGTGGCATATTCTGCCCATCTACTGGGGTCATGCTTAGTTCTACTTCTTGCCAGATTTGAGACCAAGGTGGAACTGTATGTCCTTCCCCTCGATGGAGATAGTTACAGATCCTGGGAAACATTTTTCTTCCTCTGCAGCACATGCATACATTGATATTAAGATTATAGAATCATAGAATGGTTTGGGTTGGAAGGGACCTTAAAGATCATCTAGTTCCAACCCCCCTGCCATGGGCAGGGGCACCTTCAACTAGACCAGGTTACTCAAAGTTCCATCCAACCTGGTCTTGAACACATCCAGTGATGGAGCATCCACAATTTCCCTGGGCAACCTGTTCCAGTGTCTCACCACCCTCAGAGTGAAGAACTTCTTCACTAGAGAAGAAGATAGTCTGGTCATTTCTTACATACTTATTTGCGCCATAAGGTGATGCGCCCTGACCTCTCGTGTTCAACACCTAGTGCACAATGACTTGTTGCTTTGGGATTTTCAAGTATTGGATTAAATTTCATTAGCAACTAGAGATAAGAAAAATAATTCCAAGTATCCTTTTTTTTTTTTAAACAGGAAAATATTTCTCAAGTCAAAGAAGTTCTGAAACTAATGTGCAGCAAACCGAGCACAAAAGTACTTGTTCTGGAAAGTTTTGAGCACAGGATTTTGGTAAGTTACTTTGCTAGCATTGTAACAATGGCAAATGCTCCAACACCTGTGGCTGTACCGTAGAAGCAGAGCCACTGTGCAACAAAAAATGCCAGAATAGGCTCAGTATATATGAACCTTTCAGCAGTGAAAAAACCCCAGCAACTGCTACCCCTTATTCACCTTAGGATGGGAAGACAGCTGTTGTAGAACATGACGTTTTCGCAGACGTCCACAGAACACAAATATTTTGTGAAAGCACCAAAGAAATACCTTCTTCTGATTATTATCTGCCACATTTTTGTCCAGGGCTACAACATAACAGTGAAGGATACTGAATGCTTTTGTGAGCAGGGTTTTTCATTTGTCTTAATTTCATTGTTATTTTTTAAAAGTTCCCACAGATTCAAGGTTAAGACACACAACTCTCTAAGATGCCTCAAGTGGCAGTAAACGACTGGAGAAGTTTACATATATTTACAAATAAATATCTGGAAGAACTAATAGGATCAGATCTAGGATTTTAATAGTGGTGCATACTTGGAAGATGTAACATCACACCTCAGCGTGCCTGTGAGGCAGAATGTGAAGTCTTCACTTGGCAGTTGATAAATCAAGGAAAAAATAGCACATTTGTGTTCCTTATCCACCATCACAAACAAAAGGGACCTATTTCATACATGGGCTCTCCCAGCTCCTGGTGACAACCAGATTTTGAACTAGTTAGCAAAAACTTTCATCCATTTTACTTGTTTTTGTTCTCCTAAAGAAATGTCCATTTTTGCTCTTTAACCATAAAAATGAAGGTCTGCAATTAAAGGTAACCTTTATCCTAAACAGGTTGAATGTATTTTCTGTGCACAGAACAGACATGTACAACTTATGGACCTACTAAGTTTCTTAATTTTTTAGAAGTTATTATTGAAGACTATGAATGATGTTCCTCGTAATTTGGGTTTATAATGGCATTAAGCAACATTTGGAAAAAGACTTAAAGTCAAAGTGAAGAAAAGCAGTACTTGAAAACTCCTAGTTCAACACAAGTGTTTTCAATCTGTTCAAGACATTATTCTAAACAATCTTTATCAAAACACACAGTAAAAAATAGTTGGTTTCTTGGAAGAAAAAGAATCAGGACCTCTCTATGGCTAGGTCGAGTGCACAGACTGCTTCTGGTCACCAGTGCCCAGATACACAACAAGGACTAGCTTTTGGGAAGCTGGATGCAGAATAAAGCACTCGACATTCTCCCTATTGTGGGCAGG
>VZZY01011149.1:25840-65840 GCA_013400335.1 Eurystomus gularis | reverse complement strand
ATTTCTAATACAAGGTGCATAAGCATAAAACAGTGGACACAGTCACCAGCCTTCTTAAGACACCACATTTGCACGGCAGAGTGTCCTAATCTCACAGAGTACTAATAATCAGCAGTGCTTTAGACAAGGGCTGCTAGCAGGTATGTCTGACATCCCCTTACTCTGAATTATGCCAAGTTTGCAAGACTCTAGCTTTTTGCAAGCTCATGACATTATAATATTTATAACCAAGGCTCAAGACTTGGTTTGTAAAAGCTTCTATACCTACAAACTAAAAATATAAAACAAACAACAGTGATGTTACAGAACCAAAAGTTCCTGTTAATAGCCAGAAACGGTCCCCAAACCATACACTCAAATGCAGTTCCATGCACTAAGCTACAGAAAGAAGCCCTTAAAGGTTATTCATTTTCCTGACTCTCTTAAAAAGAAAAACTGTAACACACATCTGTGACCTAGCAACAATATGGTTTGAAACACTTTCCAGATCACTGAACTGTGCAATACCTTTAAAAATGGGATGACAAAAGGTCGCAGTGGGAAGTTAGTAGCTTCTTGCAGTTTGGAATGAAATTCTTCAATTGTCAAAGTAGAATTCTGTTGAGAAAAAAAAATTCTGTCTTGGTGACAAAATAATGAAAACACTTAGCAAGAGAAATAGTAACCAAAATACTCTGAAATTGCTTAATAACTTGTTCTTGATATTGGTAAGAGGATAAAGAAAAGCATGCCACGTATTAAATTATTACCTTATGACAATACTCAAAGGAAACCACCAGCATCTCAGATATTCAGCGCCTGTTGCGTAGAGTACAGTTTAAGCTCTCAGGAGCTAAGCATGGAAGTGCTTTCACATTTCAAACACCAGTTAAAGCTGCTTTTCTCAACATTTTCTTTAATTTTCTATTGGAGCCTCTTGTGATTTTGTTCCCAGTGCAGAAGTAGTAATTAACATGCACATGTCAAAAAATCACACTTTTTAAAGGCACATTCCTCATTGTTTGAGGAGGAAAACTGCACTTTGCCTCTTGTACTTACAAAGAAGATGGTTTAGTAACTTCTAGGCTATGTAGAAACCATCTTTACTTTGCAGCTGAGGCCATAATCATGAAGACCATATGCCGCATAGGGCTGACCAAGGAAAGAACATGATATGCAAATATTCCCAAGGAAAAGATTCTAATTTGCTCCTCAGAGCTTATACAAAGTTTGAAATCAACTTTAATTAACAGTGGGCAAGCACTTTTGATCTGAAAATCAAGGGCAGGTAGATGCTCCCAAAGCCATCTTTAGTTTCTTTACGAGTTCTCCTTTCCACAGAGAACCGTGTGTCAAGCAAAACCAAATTAAACAGGCATTCTGGATATGGAGGCAAATGGAGAATATGACTCACTGAAGTTACACTGCCTACACTAAACTTCCTTTTGAGACTGACTCAAGTGAAGGTGCACCCACTGCTGTCAGGTAGGGTTTTGTGAAGATAAAAGCGGAGGACACCTGAGCCCTAGTACTGAACAGCGTTGGCGGTCTTTGCTCCAAATGAAGTCAATGGCAACTGCAGCTGCTCAGAACAGATGTAAATTAGAGCAGCACAACAGTATTTTTTCTGGTACATGTAATTATTGCTGAAGGAGATACATGGGACACAACAATGTCTGTCAAAAAGAGGACTTTACTGGCAGTAAAAAGAGTCCTGGGCCAGATTCACAATGGTTTTCCTGTAAAAGAGCCCAAATTGACAGATGTAGGTAAGAAAAAGCTGAAATTTTCCTTCAGCCATATAATCACATAAAGATAACCCTATAAATAAGGTGATTTAAGTAGCAGCAATGCACCATCAGGTCCTTCATTGTTAGGTCCAATGAATACTGAGAAAAGGTTTTCCACTGCACAGTCACAGTCCAAACACATATTCAGCTCATCCTTTTAACCAGTATTCTGCCACTATATAGGTAGGGTACTCTTCCCAGTCAGCTAAATTAGGCAAGTCAAACCATATTTTACTGCATTATACAATTCAAGGTATGTCTACATTAGAGGTGCTCCCAGTACAGAATGAAAACTCTTTTCACACCGTTGCAGCGTCATACTATACTGGCAAAAAGAGTCATGTCTATATCTGGTTGGGAATAGCTACCACTCGTGGAAAGTTAGTCAAGATACTCATGTTAGCTCCAGCAGCAAGAGCCAACACTTCATTCTTAGATGTTTGGTATCCCTGAAGTATCATATACGCAGTGTATGTGACACTCTTTTATATGATAAACATGTCAAGCATAAAAGAGGGAAAAGAAGAGAAAAATATCACAGTTATTATATCATTCGGTTTTTGCTTACCACAAGTCCTAGCACAAGGGTACGCACTCTCTCCCCAATCTCTGGTGAAATGTCATTGCCAAACTGCTGTAAGGTTGTAAGAAATCTCTTCAGTTTGCTGAGTTGCCTAGCTCCACAAGCTGGCGGTAATTGCTGGTTAGCCAGAGAAGAGGAAGAGGAAGAGGATGGCCCATTGCTAAAGCCATTAGGAGGAGATGGAGCTCCATTTAACGCTGTTGGTGAATGGCTAGTGCCATTGGTTACTGAAAGAAAAAGAGAGAAAGGAGGATAAAACAGAGAGGAGTGGGGAAGAGAAACAGAGAAAGAAGACAGAGGGGAAAATCCATCAGCTTATGTTTTCTGTGCTTGACCTCAAAATTAATTAAGTTGCACAATCAAAGATAATTAGCCTTTTGACAGAGCAACACTCTGAAGTTTATATTTATTTCCCAGTAGCTGGTACTGAACGGTGTATGGACTAGAAGTAACAGCAGCTGCGTCTTACACAGCCCTCTCACAATTCTCCTGGACCTGAAAAGCATCATTTGAATACAAGCCTCTTGTCAGAGGATTTTTAAAAGAGAGAGAGGGAAAGAGAAAGAGCATGAGTGCATGTACGATTGAAGATCAAAAAAATTGCTCTTTAGGGTTGAAAAAAATGTGCAGACATATTTCATGAAACCTCAGTTTATCTCTGAATATTTTTACTTGTGATTTGTACACACAACTGACAGCTGTGTTTATAAAACAGGACTTTCATGTTTTAACCTTACCCCATCCAATGAGAAGGTTATTTTTTCCAATACAGATTTCCTAGTTGCTAACATATGGAGCACACTACATTGTTTGTGCAGGTAAAAACACTGCCATGCTCACTGTGGCCTGAAGCCTTGCAGCTAAGGCATGAAGCTAGACTTCAGAAGACTTCTCAGAGGCCACGAGAAAATCACTCAGCTTTCATGTGCCAATACTGTAAGAAAGCATTTCCCTCCTGTTGCAAGGTTGCTGTGAGAATAACTATCTAAAGTACTAAGTGTCCAAAATTTATGGCAACGAGATCCAGGCAGACATACTGAAGACAACAACAGACAGTTTTTGGCAGTGATTTCCATTTGATTCTTATCCACACTTCAGAAGAGAGCAAAGAATCAAACCGAGGACAACCTTTTCCACCCAGGTTACTTGGAACAGCAACAGTCAAACACACTCTGTTGAGGTTGTTTCAGTTTGACTCACTGAAAACACAGAAAATGGCAAGAAAAAGGACAGCTCCCTAGAAATACAAGTGTACCAGTGCCCTGGCAAGTGTGGGCACACAGCAAGCACACAGTAAGCAACTGCACCCAGCAGCCGTGCTCAGCTGGCCACTGCCCTGGAAAAATCTGCTGATTTCTTTTTGGGAAGTCACTCAGGATCCATCCCAAAAAACATCAAAAATCAGAAACTTGTCTACAATAAAAATGCATAGGAGTACCAGTCTAAATTGCTTTGCATTTAAAAGTATAACCATGGCAAGCTAGAAACTTAAAGAACTTTCAATGTTTCTTAATTACTAGCCCCTCTGAAGCCAAGCAGCCTTTCTCTTGGTCGTTTACTCAGTCATTTTCATGACTTCTTCATGACTTCAGATCTTCTTCCACCTTTTGAGGGTGGATACCTATCACTAGATTTAAATCACCAACACGCTACTTTTGAAGGAGCTTTTGCCCCTAGTGATTGAAGTGCCCTTTTGGAGGTACTACAGAAATAGCTATCCGAATCGTTACCTAGTTTCTGCTTGTATTTTATCCTAGTTTTTGGTTGCCTACTCTAGCTGCTTGGGCTAGGGAGAACAAGAGGTGGAAAAAGCAGAAACAGAAAGAAGCTGGCCTTAGCAAGTTCAGCTCCACGTGCTGCAGCTCCAAGCCATGTTCTCTGAGTGCTGCAGTAGAGTGAGATATCTCAGTAAACAAATACATCATGATTGCAAGGAACTTGCATAGTCAAAGTCATCATACTATGAACTTAGTAAATGAGGACTGTGAAGAATAAGAACATGTCCTGCTCTAGCCTGATACCACCCAATAAGTCAGTTACCAGTAAGGGGCTGATCTAGGCAGAGAGTCCTGGGACTATGATCAAGAAAGAACAGAACAGCAGAGTTCATTACCTGGGACAGATATGAGGAGAAGAAAGGCAGGTAAAATTTCTTCCACAACAAAAGTAATATAGAAACATTCTCCAAATGCAGCTTCTCTAAAACTTTTTTTAATAGCCCACCTCATACTAATGATTTTATCTCTCTAATGTCTGAATTTGCTAACTGGCCAATTATCTATATGATTTCTAAAATAAAAACATGTTATTAATAAAGCAGAATTTAGCATTTAAAATTTCAGACTATACCATGTCAAGACTTTTCAATTGTCTATATCAAAGAAAATAAACATACTCTTGACCAGAAAACAATTATGTTCTTCCTGGCTTACAGGTATTCCTGTTGTGGTAATAATAAATATAAGAGACACTCCAGCAGAAGTGACCGTTTACTGTACAAGCTGGGATCACTAAGGTCAAACTCCAAAATCTGACATGGTAAAAGGCAATTAAAATTATAGACTTTTTTAGACTTCTAGTCATCATATAAACAGTCCCAAAAATCCAGTTATAGATCAAACATCTTCCAAAGAGCTGAACTCAATCAAATAAACAAACAGCCAGAAATAGACTAAGGATTATAAAAGTGATTTAAGAAGACTATTGTCCTATTCCTCTTATGATTGTCAAAGATTACCCTTAATTGTGCAAGGTGCATCACACTGGAAAGCTATATCTGTAAGAACCCCACCCTGCAAAAACCTAGAAACAATTTAACCTGAGACCAGATCAGCTCCTAGGATTATTCAGGTGCTGGAGTTAAGCAAAACAGAAAAATTTTTGCAGGATCAGGTCCCTGGGTTAAATTTGAGTTTATGCGAATAGCTGGCACAAGCCCTTCTTGCTGTTTAAGTTCGATGTAAATTGTCAGGACAGGGTTCCCTGGGATAAGTAGTACAAAGGTCTCCAGCTGGCCTTCTGCATAGAGGTGAATTTTAAATAAGGCATTGAACAGAAAGGGACTAACAGACACAGGCAAGACAAATAGAAGATGCTGCCTTCATTCTGTTTAGGCATATGTATTCTACTGTTCTAAAACTGTTTTACTTAAAATGTGAAATGTAAACACATTCTCTTGTTTATACTATTACAAGGCAGTATAAAAGAGACCAAAAAATTTGCAGCTAAATCTTGGTAAGATAAATGTGGATCATTTCATGGCTGTGAAAAGAATAGTCCAGACAACATGCCAGATTCAAATCTCAGTTACATTGATACTAAGGCAGAGCAATTCCATCAAGACTCGTAGAGTTTCTTGTGCATTTACATAATAAACTGAGACAGAGATGCAGCCCCAAGTGATTTAGAGAAGTAGAGTGGCCACAGTCTGGAAATCACTAGATAAAAGAAATAAAGGACCCTTATTTTTTGTTTTATATCTATATTAGCTACACATTATATAACACTTAAGTCAGAATTCTTCATTCAGTCACAAGTGGGATGAAGATAAGTGTCTTCTTTATGAATTATCCCCACTTAAAAAACCAGAAATCTGACAGTTCTATACAAAAGGGAACAGAATACTTTAAACAACAGAATGGAACAAAATATAAGAAGGTTTTCTGTATTTCTCACAGAAGAACTGACCTGAGTATTAAGTACATGGGAAGAGCACTTGCTCTTCTTTGACACTGCAGCCAAGTTGTCAATAAAGTAACAACACAATACCTTAAAGATGCATTAATCTGTTGTGATCTTAGTTTTGCTTAATTACTTTATAGCAGTAAACCAAACCCTGCCCTGCCATGTCATGAAGGTTTCCCTTCACATACTTTGGTTTCTTACATACACAATAGAAAGAATATGGAATAAAAGGAAGAAAATAAGTCTAATTACACGTTGTGGGTGTGAATGAACTGGTTCTGGGAGCTCCTTGGGTAGTGGGAGGAGGTGGCATGGTTGGAGGCGTCAGCCTGGATTGTGTCTTCACATCCACAGGTGAGTCTGGCATTGTGGAATGCTTCTCAGTGCGATCTGCAACAACATCACAGGAACACACTGGTTTATTTCCCCAAGCACATCCCCTCTGACAAAAACTTAAAACCTAATGCAAGAAGTAAGCCATTTCAGCATCTGCCACAAAAGATTACACCTGATTATCTACTCCAGTGTGCTCTTCCCAAATTACATCATCTAAACCTTACTTAAGAAGGTGTAACACAGATGGTAAGACCTCATTTGTAGCAGTGCTGCATTATCTTTTGTTTTTATTTCCAGCATGTGCAGATGCTACCTCCCAAGCACTCCTGGAGCTGCAATAATGCCACCTCCCTTCAAGGCTCTCACATTAGCCAGGAGGAAAAAAACAGATGAAGAGACAGGAACTAAAACCTGAAGCTCTTTAGTACAGGTGGGATATTGGATGGGATATTGGTTAAAGCCAACTCTCTTTATGTCTCTTCATTGTAAAATCTGCTGCCCTCTGTATTGCTTCTCTTTGTAATCATGGTGAGATACTTATGTTAAATGCCACGTGCCTCATGGATCACTTTACCACCCTGTCCTTGATATTCTTAGATTCACCAGAAAAATAAGCACAACATGCCAAAATGGTAAGTCAGTAGTCACACATACATACCATTGTTCTTTAAAAAAAGCATCTAACTTTGCACCTTCACACATTAAGAACTTTAATATTCAAAACCTGCAAGATAAGTAGAACAATACCTACCAAAAAAACCCGAAACAAACAAAAGGCAAAACCAGGCAGAAAACCCAACAGTTCTTTTGCAACCAGAGATCTAAAGATGCAAGATACTTGATACAGAAGCTACTGAAGTATCTTCTTTTCCAACATCTTTTTGGACATCTTTATGTTAAAATTTTTTAAAACCCACTCAAACCCTTATGCTTCATTTATCAAGAATGGTCAAAACATGACAACATTTATCAACTGAAAGCAAAATTAAGGCTTCCTCGCTAATGCTAGGAGTTTAGCAAGCCATCTTGAGTAAAGAAAAGTATAGCTTTTAACAGGGATTAAGTTAAACTCTTCCATTCCTTCTTTGGGGGGGTGGGGTTATTTATTTTATACACTGTCCTACACAACTCTTTCTGAGCAGCATTAAACTATTTTGCAATATAAGTGTCAATGCTAATGGGTAACGTCTGTGGTTTTAACTCAAGACAATAGCAAAGTCCATCATGTTCTATAAATTCTGTTACTTGCTTTGCGACATGCTTTCCTTGTTCTTACTAACAACACACAAACATCAAACAAAAAAACATATCTAAGATTTGCCCTGAGAGACACTGAGATAAGTTATGTGCAATACACACATTTAACAAGGAAGGTTTTGTTTAAAAGAGACTCAAAACACTTAATTATCAGAAAGAAAAAAAAAATAAAAACAAACCCCCAAAACAATCCCAAAATCAAAACAAAACCCACAAAAATTAACAATGCATAACAGATAACAATCTTTAGCTGCATGAACTGAAGAATTAAGTCCCAGAGATGCAATGTGTCCAGTACTGCAATTATAGAAACCATCTTCACCCTTTGTAGAACTGCTGACAGATGATGCTTCAGTTCTCAGGGAAAGGGAGTCATTTCATATAGAATTTAGAGACAAGTCTGGGGAAGATGATCAGTGAAACACCCCCAGAACAGGACGAGAGGAATACAGATACAGTATTATAGGATATGTAGTGATGACCTAAGGTTAGTAAACCTCAGCTGTGTAGGAAACAGTATCCAAAATTATTAGCTTAAATATTAAGACTGCTACACAGACAGGTGAGGTCTGATTTGCAAAATCAAGCAAGAGTAAATTACTGCATGCTGGAAAAAAAAGGCAGATTTTTAAACATATTCTACACAAATTTCCTTTCCATATCGCTATAGTAAAACAGTTAAATCTATATCGTCGACAAGCCATTCATTTAATATAAAGAACTATGAAAACTCATCTTGAAATGTTAATTGCTTCCTTAATAGCCGAATTCATCTTGCACTCACCTCAACCAACCTCAGCAACAAGGGAATAAATAGCTTTCAGCTCATGTTGCAACAGAGGGAAAGAGGCACAGCAGTGAGCCCAAGCCCTCCTAAATAAAGGCAAATATTTCTGCCATGCCAAGAAAGGAGAGAGAAAGGGAGGCTTGCCAGAGCTGGTGGGGAGATAACAGTGGGAACTGCTGGTCCATCTGGTTTTCATTCTGCTAACACTCACATTGAACTGTTAAGGAAGGCAGTCCAGGTACACAGATTTGAAGCATGTGGAAGCGCAGACACAGGCACAGAGGAGATGGAGGTGGGTGGAAGAAGGAGTGAGAGAAATTGAACTCCTCGAACAGTCTGCTGCTCGCAGCAAGCAGGCACAGCCTGTATCCTCCAATTCAGCTGTTGATAACTAAAAGCAATCCTGAGCCTCTAACCAACCACACGGCTCTTACTCCTCTCCTTTGCTGCATTTAAAAGTTCAGGTTTGATCAGAAACATGCTCAGATTGGAGGGGGACGGTGTTCCCCAAAAGCTGGCAACATTTTGTTACTTAAATTGACCACAGTAGTGAGAAATACTGTGTTGAGTCTGCCCTCCTATTTCAGATTGCCATTCTACCACGATCCAATTGGTTTTTACTCCCTCAAACAGTGTCTGCTGCCTGGTTTGCAGATCACTGAAACTACCCACAGACCGCTGCACTTCTCTCATAAATCTAATGACATTAGACTTGATTTTCCTAATTATTTTTCTTTGGACCTCTTAGGGGTAAAAAAAACCAGGCCGGTTACCTTTGCTTAACCCTTCTCTCCCCCTTGCAAAGCCCTCAACCCCACTCTGCTACTGTGTGATTGCAGGCAGACAGATTTATCTCTGGTTTTCCATAAGTTCCCTAGCCCTGCCTTCTGTAAGGAGATATAAGGCTCCTTTCAAGTACACCTCAAAACACTTCTAACCAGGGTCCAAGATTATCCTGTCAGAGCCGAGATTCTCCGGGGGGCGGGAGAAGAGCTTTTGAAGAAGTACAATGCAAAATGCAAAGCTCTTCCACGTGCCTGGAAGACACCATCACCACTGCTCAGGAGAACAGCCTTTACATCCCACTTTTCCACCCTCTGTAATAGCAAAATTCCTGCAGAAGCCATTCTGCTTTCACTGCTACTGTTTACCTGTTCCTTACCTCCTCAGCTTGTTCCCTAACCTTTGAGGGAGCTACAGGACTGGGAGCACCTGCCTACAGCAGCTCTGCACCCACCACCCACGACCGCAGAGAACCTCAGTACCTCTGTTTTTAAGAGGTAGATGTCTCAGGGATGGAATGGCGATGGAGCACAAAGCGGAGCCACTGCTAATAAAAACATTACTAGTTCTTGTGATCTGAACTCCTAAAGCTTGTAGTGTCTGATACTTAGCCTAGAACTCCAGTTTCTACAGATCATTATTTATTTTTTTAATTAAAAACAAACCAAAACAAACCCAACAACCAAGGCTTTTTCCTATAATTGTTGAAAAATAGCCTGATGATAGGAAAGCTAAAGGCAAAACAGTATTTAAAACGTATTCATAAGCCAAGTTTCCCCTAAACCATGTTATTCCATGAGGGCTTTTATGTACAGACATTTTTCATACAAACTCTGTGGATATTCTGCTATTCATACATTCAGAGGTGATGAGGGTTCGGGAGAGAAAGAAAGAAAGAATCCCTCAAGAGGAAAACCTGTGCTTTTTACATGTGAAAACCTGACTGTGTAAGATTTAGAATCACAGAATCATAGAATCATAGAATGGTTTGGGCTGGAAGGGACCTTTAAAGGTCATCTAGTCCAACCCCCCTGCAGTGAGCAGGGACATCTTTAACCAGATCAGGTTGCTCGGGGCCCCATCCAACCTGATCCTGAATGTTGCCAGGATTGGGGCATCTACCACCTCTCTGGGCAACCTGTTCCAGTGTTTCAGCACTCTCACTGTAAAAAATTTCTTCCTTGTATCTAGTCTAAATCTACCCTCTTTTAGCTTAAAACCATTATCCCTTGTCCTGTCGCAACAGGCTCTACTAAAAATTCTGTCTCCATCTTTCTTATAGGCCCCTTTAAGTATTGAAAAGCTGCAAGCCTTCTCTTCTGCAGGCTGAAAAACCCCAACTCTCTCAGCCTATCCTCAAAGGAGAGGTGCTCCAGCTCTCTGATCATCTTTGTGGCCTCCTCTGGACCTGCATGCTGAGGGCCCCAGAGCTGGACATGGTACTCCAGGTGAGGTCTGACCAGAGCATAGTAGAGCGGGAGAATCAATCACCTCCCCCAGCCTGCTGGCCTTGCTTCTTTTGATGCATCCCAGGATGCGGTTGGCTTTGTGGGCTGCAAACACACACTGCCAGCTCATGTCCAATTTTTAATCCACCAGTACCCTCAAGTTCTTCTCCACAGGGCTGCTCTCGGTCCCTTCACCTTCCAGCCCATACTGATACAGAGGATAGCCCTGACCCAGGTGCAGGACCTTGCACTTGGCCTCGTTGAACCTCATGAGGTTCACCACAGGTTCATTTCTTACGCTTGTCTAGGTCCCTCTGGAGGGCATCTCATCCCTCATTTCATGTACATTTGCTCCTGTTTTATAATGCAGGAGCATATACATTGAACTTTTCCTGAAATTTGGGAGAACTTTAAGGGAAACTATGTCTTGAAATCATTTAATTTTCTGAATTAAAAAGCATTTTTACGCTTTCAGGTCAAATCAAACTTCCCATTTGCAAAGTTAGTTCTGTTTGGGTTTTTTGTGATTTTTTTCTTTTTCGTTTTCTGTTGGACACTGACATGTCAAACAATAATCCTGAATTAGCAGGGACACAGCAGAAAGTTCCATACAGGCAGTACCCCACAGCATCACACATTTCAGAGTGCAGGCTGTGTATACAGAGAGAGTGACTTATTTCAGGTGCAAAGATTTCTTCTACCAAATCCCTCTAAACACTGAGACTTGCACTCCTTAGCCCGGTTCAAATCAAATGAGGCTGAAACCAGAGGTCCTCCAAACTGGAGGGAAAAGAAGACATCTGCAATTCATTCTGCAGTGTTCGCTGCAATCAATTCAGGATGGAGATAGATGGTGAAATAATGGTCTAGTCCTAATCCATACACACAACCCTCTGGTGCAGTAAGAGATTTAGAATAAATTTGGAAAATATGTTTCAAGTATGCAGAGATCTATCGCATTTGCTCTGGATTATATTTTCTATCAAAAAAACCCTCAAACCAAACATTTTGAAATATACATTCTTGAATCTCTTTTACAGCATAGAGTGAAGAACTGTGATTTTACCACAGGAGTATTTTGCTCCACTTTAAATTAAAGAATGTTATAAAACCAACTTTAAATTATGGTATTCCTTCTGTGGATTTCTGGGTTCATGAAACTATACTGTTCTTGTCAATTCATTCAGTTCTTATGGTAGGAGTTATTTTTATCACTATATTTAGCTGTTAGGTGAACACTGGTATTTACCATAAGCACAGCCAGCTTCTGAAGACAAATAGGGAAGAGACAAAACATGCAGGAGCAGGGGAGAAGAGGAATGTGTATGTATTCAAACTGACTTTTTACTTCCCGTACCCTAAAAGATTTAGTCCATTTTTAAAACAAGGCGGTCTTTCATATATGGCAACATTTCAGCTCACATGGCATCCTTCCAAGTCTAACGCATCAAGGAAAGCTGATGCATGGAACAAAATATGGAATATATAAATACTTTACTGATACCATTTCAATAGCCAATTCAGTGTCAAGCATTTCTATGAGTAGTGTGTTTTCAATTTCCTTTTTTAAATGAAAAAAAAGTATGGTATAATATGCTGTGGCATTTATTTTACTTTTAGTTAGTGCAAACAGTTCCAGATGTATATTCAAGCATGAAAGATTCTTAAAAGACGCTCTATATTGATTGTACAGTACTTAGTACTTCTGTGCCAACTTGTTAAAAATAAAGACTGCCAAATTAAAAGAGCCAATTGTCTTGTTTCCTTTAAACTCACAGAAAGAACGAGCTCTGTATATGACACATGGGATTAGAACCTGCCTCTACCACCCAAACTATGTGAATTGAGACCTAAATCTGTGGGATTTAATACTGATGATGAACACCTAGATGGCATTGGACTAATCTTTATTGTTTTGAAAGGGATAGCATGGAATTTGTAAGAGGGCAACTACAGGTTGTGAGTCACAGTAGTGATGAACTGGGAGATAGAAACCCACAAGCCCACTTAAGAGGACAAATTACATAGCTTTTTCATCCATAATGCTATCACATTACAGTTAATAAAGAATATTCTCTTCTTAAGATTTGGCCAAGCCATGCCAAGTGCCATGCCATTACAAGACAGTGTGGTGACCCACAACTCCTGACTCTCAGACCTGCCAATACACAGAGCAGGACAACGTTAAAAAGCATCTGCTCTGGCTGAAAAGGACTAATTCAAGATTGCACAATATAAGTCTGATAAATATATTAAAGCCTACCTGCCTCATGCAGTGCACACCTGAGGAAACCTGGAAGTCCTATGATGCAGCTGTAAAACATGACATTTAGATGACACTGCTGCAGACCCTCTCCCAGCCAAGCACACCTGAGACTTGTTGGAGACCAGTCCAGTTTTCATTCCACTCATCTCTTGTCCCTTTTGCCTTTTTCTTAATGTATAAACAAGGACCTAAACACAATGGATGTTTTTTTGCTATAAACAACTATCTCGAACAGGCACTTTATAGACATAACTTGCTGTCAGCACTGGGTGCAGTCACGTTACTGGCCTAGAAAGAAAACATCACCCGGTTTCCAGTTCCCCAATCCAGAGCTGTTACTCCCAAGGTGATTTGCAGAGGGCAGTATCAGAAAGCAGCTCAGACACCCAGACTCTTTAGTCACAAAATATTACCCCTGCAAGCTTTATCCACCAGGAATGGGAAGGTGTGTGGGGCAAGTGATGGACATGCACAGCAAGGTTTACAAGATGACTTAATGTTTCACTGCCCCTTTAGCACAATGGGTTTGATGATCACACACAGAAGATGACCCTTTTGCAAGAGCAGTATCACAACTTTGCTGAGGTCTTATCTTGGTTGTCCTCTGCTCAGACAGATGAATATTTCATACAATCACCTATTCTTCAGACTAAATGAAAGCACACTCAGTTTACCCATTTTTTTATCATTTTAAAATGCAGGAGCTAGAAGAAATTCTGCATCCTGGGAGTTCACTGAAGTTATCTCAGACCAAGTTATCAGAGCTTTCTTCAGATTTGCTAAAAAAAGCTTTGAGAATAATGTATTCTCCACTCTGTCTCCCAAAAGCTGAAAGGGGTTGCTGTGCTACTGTCTCCTGGTTTTAGTAGGAAGAACTTGTGGGTGATATAAAACAGGCAAATGATAGACAACGCTTTGCATTATATTCTTCATCCATAAGATGAAGGCATCTGGACCAGACCTATCGTCATGACAATGAACCCAAAACCACAGAAGAACTCTTTGCCATTTCAATTATCTAGGGTGAGAGAGTCTGACTGGCAAAAAAGCCTGTCCCACACTCATGGCTTAGCAGTTGAAGGCCTGATAGCTACACATATTATAAAATAAGCAATGCATGAGTTCAATCTCAGAGTTGAGACAAAAATGTTATGGCTTGGCTTTGCCTGGACATATTATTTTCCCCCGAAATAAATAAACGTGTCTCACCATATAATTTCATTTTAAAAGAGGGGGAAAATCAGAAAAAAAATTTTTTTTTCCTCTCATTTAACAATCTGACATGTTTTGACAGTTTCAAAACTATCATAAATTCACTTTCAGTTATTTAATAATTTAAAAATTACTCCTGTCAGAATTGCACCTTTTTTTGAATGCCTTTCTCCTTCCTTCTTCCTGGATTTGTAAATTTTACCATGTAAAATTGCTTAAATATACAAAGGAATGCAGGGAAGAAGAATACATTCTAAGTCTAGATTTACACCAGACAAGCAAAATAAGGGCCAAATTGTGGCAGCTGACCTAAGTTTCCATAAATGCCCAGAAAATGAAGTCTGCAAGTCTCCTTGTCATGGCTGAATACATACCAGTTGGCCTGTAACACAGTGAAGACAATGTGGATTTATTCTAAATATCCCCCAAGCATCATGAAAATGCCTCTATGTGTGCATAACTACTGCAATTAATAAGCAAATAGTCCCACAATCATTATCAAAATACTATTTTCTTGTTTACACTTTTTCCTGGATCTTTTCTACTCCATTCTGTTCACAAGCTACCAAACTAAGAACTGTGTGTTTTGAGTGGTTGTCTTTCACATCACAGGAGTTATTACTGCTATTCCAAAACCAGCTCACTGAATGTTAAAGCCTGAGTGAAGAGCGTGTGCCCACTACCTCCAGCACGAAGAACTGAAGAATGACCAGAACAACCACTGGTCAAACCCATTCCTTGGCCTCCCCTACAAACTACAAAGGTGACAACCCCTCCACATTAGCAATGGCTCCCTTCACTTTTCCTACACTTACAGAGGAAACCATTGGGGTGTTGTCATATTTGGCTTCCGAAAAGCTCCCTGAACAGCAATTCATTTCCTTTTTGTAATATCTTCTCTGGAAGACCTACCCTTGTCAGGACTGCACGTTATTTGACAAACTACAGATGAAGTTTGACCGATATCTAAGAAACTCAAATTCCATCAGCATTGAATTGGTATGGTTTGTGCGCTCAATCACACACAGCACACATCCTTCCCACCAGAACTAAAACATTTGCATAAACTTGCTCTCCAGAAGCATACTGATCTCTTTAATCTAAAGTTTGTACAGTCCTAAATTAACAGTAGTTTGTTACACACAGCTAGAAGTCTGAAGCAAAATAAATATGAGCTCCTTTATTTTTAATGGGCTTACACAAAGTGTAAAGCATAGCTGTATCCATTTTAGAAAAGTCCTAAGAGAGTGCTGATGCCAGTATTCCATTAGATTTAACTAGAACTGAAATCTCCAATACAGACTAAATAAAATAATCTAAAATAACTTATTTAGATTCAGGGAAACTTTAGGTATTCAGTTACTCTGCCAGCAAAAAAGTTATTACGGCTGTACTTTTAAAAGGCATCACTTATATTTATAAAACATGACAGAAGTCCTTTAGGGTCAAAAAGAATCAAACATGGGTGTTGGAGGTGATATTTTCTGTGGTTATACATGTGAAAAGACTACATAAGGACTACCAAGAAGGTAGTGGATATATATATGGCCTTGATTGTTTTTGAACTGTGGAATTTGTCATGGACAAATCAAGATCCTCTAAGGTGTGCGGTGCTGTTGCCCACTCTGGGACAGACTGCTCCTCACCTTGTGGATTAAGCTGGCAAATCCCTGCTCTATCAGATTGTGCCATTTTACCCAATCCAAGAACCCAGTTCCTCCCAGTGATATTTCAAACTATGAAAAGTTTGTTCTATTAGGCCAGATGTGCAGGCCTAGCCTGCAAAGTAAGACCTTACATGTAAGACAGAAGGCATGGGCAGCCAAACTCCCTCTCCAGCATGTACCAGTCCAGTCCAAGGAAGGCTGCTAATTTCTGCCATCTAACGCAGATAGATAAATTAGCAGACTAAACTCCCCACGTCATCAGAGAAAATAAGAATTAGAGACTCTAATTTATTAATTCCTAAAGCTGCTAAGTCAGTTGGTATAAACATTCCACAGCAATCTAGGTCCTTTGCCTCATGAGAACCACAGCCATTCAGACTGCTCTAGCAGCTTGGCTGGTGTACATGAGAGCTGGCAATCCTCAGTCGCCAGGCATACTAACTCCTTGGTTTCTATTCAGCCAGCCAAGTATTAATCCAACAATGAAAAATTATATAATGACAAGTATTTCACCCAGAAAGCCTCGCTCAGGTGCTGGCGCTGTTACTTACTGCCACTACCAGTGACAGGACAGTGGAACCATAGGCTTTTTGCCTATCTCAGTGTTACACTGAAAATCTTCAAGTAGTAGTACGCTAATGAGTACTTCGGCATTTGTGGACATACACACTTTGGAAGACTATAATTTCACATCATCAGATGATGCCATTAAAGACATCTTGTGTTTATATGACTGACTGTCTAGACAGAGTGTGAGAAAATACTCATTATTAGTTACAAGTCAGCTGCTCCTTAACGCTGCATGTCACACCATCTTTTATTTTGGGCACTGGAACGCACCTGAAAGCAGCAGTGGAGAGTTGGGAGGGGGAAAAAAGAGTCTCAGAAACTTCACACAGAATTAAGACCCTCCATGTCAAATACCTTCTTAGATGAGGTATATTACGCATTGAAAAATAAACTCACAAGCAAAACAATGTTACCATTAGCAAAAACAAAAGCATATTTGAAATCAATTGTCTAGCCTAATGCATCACATGTATTCAACGCTAATATGAAATAATATAAGCCTGTAAAGGAAGAGGGAGAGGAAGAAATTTGTATATGTCATGCAACACCAGACTAACAAATGATTAAACCAGATTAAACCCCCTTCTGAAACCACTGCATTCACATAAACTCACTGGCACAGAAATCAGGTGGTCTCATCCTGGAAGAGAGGTGCTGAGCTAGCCTTGCAGACCCCAGCCACAGAAACACTGAGGAATATGAGCTTAGCTATAGATACTGAAACAGCTGTAGGTAAATATAATGAGACCACTCACAGGGCATACAATTACACACAAAGTTACTAGACCTTAAAGCATCACAGCAGTCTTAGTCTTGCACAATAAACCTTCAAACTTCCTTCTTTTAAAGTATCTTCCCTTTCTTCTGAATTTTAAATATCAGACTGCAACAATAACAAAAAAATCATACAGCCGAAGGCTGAATTGAATTGAAAAAAAAAAAGAGGCAACTAGTACAGCATCCACATAAAATATTAATGTTATTAAAACAATTTCAGGTATCATAGCATTGCCATGTTTGATGGTTGTACAAAACATGCTTCATTTTGTACCTAGCAGATTCAAATTCACTGTAACATTTTTCCCAACAAATACACTAAAAAAACAGTTTTTATATTTATAGAACCTCATTTTCATCAAGCCAGCTAAACCCAGTACTCCAACACAGAAATTTAATATTGACCTTTGTGGATCAGTACAGCTTCCATGGCTAACTTCTACATGTGTACATATACATGCTCTTATATGCATATTTAATCAAGTTCTGCTTACTTGACTTTGTATATAATAATACTTCCTGTTATTTTTTTTATTTTTATTTTTACATTCTGCTTTAGAAAATTGTAAGAAAGAAATGGTCTTCAATTACACTGAAGGGAGTGTTAAATGGAGGGGAAACTGCAGGGCGAGAAGTCACACACCAGAGAGAAACCACTCAATGCTACAAGTGCAAGAGAAATATTGACAAAGTAAAGAAGTCTGATGCATTTGAACTCTGAATGTTCATCACGGATTCACTTAACCCTTGGTAATACGGTAAGTTTTCTTGTACATGAAAAGAATCTTATGAAAAGCAGAGTTAACTCTTTCCACACCACGGAAACACTCTACACTTGGCTTTGGGTCTACTTGGGATATGTACATTTTGCTTCACTGAGAAGTGCATTAACAGAAAAGAAGCCATTTTCATGAGAAAGGGAAAGAGGAGAGAAACTCTGCGGTGGGACAGAGAGTGGTTGAGAGGGCAGCTGAGCAGGCTTTTCTTAAGGGGTGGCAACAGCCCCAGGATGCACCTTCAGCATCTGCTGGCAGCACTGGTGTGTGGGATAGGGGCACATGGCGAGAAACACTGCATGCCTTGGCAAACAGTGGCTGGCAATTTTTCCAGGTGACTGTGGACCACTAGAGGGAGCTGGAATTGTGCAGCCGCACAGGGAAAAACTCCCTCTCCAAGTGGAAAACTCAAAATAAATGGCAAGGTATGCAGAAAGTCAAGGGGAGTTACTTCAAGAAAAGTTCCTACTGGTATCAAAAGTTAACCTCAGCCCTGTCATACAGGAAGGAAAGCTGAATGATACTGTGTATGTATGTATCGGTATATACTATTCTGTTTCCACAGTACCAAACATAATATGAAGTTTCCCTCTCTAAATTTTGGCTATACACATTTCTTCCTCAAAAGAATAACGAAGCAGTACTGGCTGCAAGAGAAAACCATTTTCAGTGCCTCCTACTGTCACCCATCTACCCCAGCCAAACAAGTCAGATGCTCCCCTCCACACCCTTAACTGACACACCCCAGCCCCTCACCTCATCCTGTCTTGGAGATAGGTTTCTGTATGAAATACTCAAAAAAGCGAAATTGCAGCAGGCAGCATATCAGACGGCAGCATGCCTACAATTGCACAGTGTCCAGTCATAGGAATCCAGATCGTGCTCCAACAACTACAGCCACGTGATGACACATTAATTTGAAAATACCCCACCGAAATTTAACATCATTTCTTTTTTGCACCAAAACACAGAGAACCAAACAGAACCTAGTTTTTTCTTTACAAGTATAATCAGAGAGATCGAATGGCAAAGCAGGGCAGAAATAAAAGGAAAAATTACTGGAGTGGTTAACATCTACCTTTATAAACATTCTTCTGGCACCACATACATATTAAGAAAGCTAAATCCCAATGGCAGAGACAATTCAAAAGCACAGAGAGAGACTGCACTGGGATGTCCTGTGAGCACATGTTTCTTTATGGTCTTCACTTGGAACAGAAGATGCAAAACACTTCTGTAGTTGTCTGGTAGGCTTTAAACTGCTTGAATATGAAGAAATAAAGAACTGCTGAACTACATGCAACAACTATTCAAGGCAAATTTGGAAATTATGAAAAAAAACTAAAAGTAGGAAAATAGGAGTAGCTGGATGAAATACTAAACAGTTAACAAGAATAATTGCCCCCAAATGAGGTTCCATTCTCTTTTTCACAATTATTAAACAGAGCAAGTAGCTTCAGTAACTGTGCATACGAGTGTCCTATCAGAAACTTAAGAGGTCATTTCCAAAGGTGATTATGAGCTCTGACTTACAGAGCTACTCGCTTTTGCACATCATTCTGTTCAATGCCAACAATCTGCACAAAATTAAAACAAAATATGTTTCCACAAGACTAAGCAGAAATAAACTTTCAGAAACTAAAACCATCACTTCAGAAGGTATGAGGTGGTGAACACTGATGACTCAAATGCAGTCATTTTCATAAACGAAATGTTAAAAAATTTGCTTTTGCCTGTGCTCTAGTGTCAGGAGAATGGAAAGAAGAGGAGGCAGTAATTATATGTTAAAGCTCTTACAAGGCCACATGCTATAATTAAATGATGATGAGTGTAACAGTGAAAAGTCTAAGGTTAGGTAGAAGGGATGAAAAGCATAGTAAGTTATCAGAGTGGACATCTGCTATAGATCACAGTGTGAAGAGCAGAAATGTGTGGGTAGGTAAAGATACCCCAACCAAGTCTTCCCTGCAACAAGAGGATGTTCTTCACCACAGTGGTCCTTACTGGTCCTGTTTCTTCAAGGGTAGTTGTTTGTGCTTTTTGCTATAGGCGAACACACAGCAGGTTTTATATTAGAAAATATGGGAAAATTATTCAGAACTACCATTTAAGAAGAGCAATAAAGAACAGGAGAATAGATGTGCAGCTTCCTCTCTGGCTGAGGTTGTTAAGAAACAGTAGGAGACACAGAAACAGATCCTGGCACTCCCACTGTGAGTGGCTTGGGCACGTTGTAAAGAAGTTAAGTGAGCAAAACCAGAATAGGTTCTCTTAAAATCTGCAGAGAAAAAAGGTTAGAGCAAGCATACCAAGCTACATTAACCAGAGGAAACAAAAGAAACATCAGTTTTCATTCATATCAAATTGATAAATGAGAAAACAAAACTATAAAAAACTTCGGTCTTAATTGAAATTGAAAAAAAGATAGTGAATTAAATTGCTACAATACTGGCATAGCTTGGGTTTAAACCTGTCTCAGTGACTGGGAAAGTCATTGGGTGAGGGGGGGATCCAAAAAAACCCTAATTTTGGAAATGTGCATGTGATTTTTTTTACAGGAAGGAGTGAAACACAATAGGATTCTGATACAGATTGTTCTTCCCTTACTGTCTCTTCTAGCACAAAAAGAGACGGTAAAGCAAACACATGGAGGTACTAATACACCATTCAGTCAGGATTGCGATCTCTGGAGTCTCTTTCCTTCAGTGACCTCAAACCCTGACAAGAATGGTGACGAGAAACGGTATGACCTTGTTGGTTCTGCAGGGAGCCAGCAGCCTTCTCATTTAATACGCCCCCACTTCTTCTGTTTCTGTTTCTTTTTCTTATTGCTTAAAACATTCTTTCTCTCTTTTTTTTTTTTTACCATCTCAAAAGTACACTTTGAACACATGCTCTGCATCATGTTATGTCATACTGGAAGAGCTCCTCAAAATGCTGAGCTTCACTTGTGATTATTTATCTAAAAGCTTGTTTTCTTTGGAAAACAACTTTCTTTGGACTGTGTCTACTGATAAGCTAAACTCCCAAGCCTTCAACCTCCCATCTCAAAGAAGCTGATGCAAAGAGTCCAAGTAGAGTTTACTGTCGCTCTGTAATGAGAGTAAAATTATAAAGCTCTGTACTGAAAGCCAGCTGCTTCATTCTTAACTCTGATCCCTCCCCTTTTCTTTTGCATTCTAGCTAGCATACAGATGTAATAAATGTGGCTCTTCTCACAAGCCGTGCAGATGTTAACAGTTCTGTAGGACATCAAGAAACATTTCAAGAATCTTGTAAGTGCTGACTAAACTTGCTTGAATTACCCACACCACCTCCTCCACATTCCTATTCAGTAACATTACCCTTCCCGAATGTATTAAGAAAAAAAAATAATTAGCATTTAAGCCAAGACATTAATAACTAGATCTAAATGCATTATCAATAAACAAGGAACATTTTTAAGCAATCAGACAACAGATATTCAGATAGTGAATCAAAGGAAGTCAGTTTATTCTTTGTCGAGATGACTAACGCACTTTTCATTTATCTATGCAAGAGTGGCTAAATGACTGTCTGAAAATATATATTTATAAAAATCACAGCTGGAAGTATTTGAAAGAAAGGATCAGAAATATAGGAAGATCTTTTCTCTAATCAAGTGGATTAATACTAAATTAGAGTGAAGGAGTTCAAAGTGCTACCTAGTACATTTTTATTAAAGTTATATTAGCATGACAGTCATATGCATTGAAGATTAAGCTAAAGCCTCAAACCACAGTCAGTTCTGGGCAGGAGCGAGAGTCCAGCTGTGCAGGTAGAGGACTAGATACCAAATGCATTCATTAAGCGGGTCTATAATAGAGATACTGTTTTCATATCCTTCCCTCTTCAAGCAGCAAGCTTAGTCTCCTTTTTTGGGGGTAGGACTTTCAAAACATGTGAAGCAGCTTAGAAGCACAGTCACCAACAAAGGCAAATGTGGCTCGTACTCATGTATTACTCCAGACACTTGAAAATCCCACATCAAATACCCTGCCCTGTGTGTAAACTTCACACTTTCAAAACCTACTGGAAGGAGGGCTGCAGAGCGATTCACAGCACCGAGCCATAAAAGGATCACAATCTTTGACAAGTTCAGAAACAAAATGTGCAGTCGAGTTTCCACGGTGCAGTTTTGAGACTGTCTCCAGTCAAGTGTTAATCTCAGCAGAGTTTCAAAGAGGACAGGGTAGGGAGAAATAAAATGAACATATCAGTACATTTCCTGCAAGGGATCGATAAAAAGACCTCACTCCTACAAAGGCTTACACACCTGCTCAACTTCAGATACTTATCCTATTATGGTAGCACACTTGAAGTTAAAATCAAGTCTTTGAAGACACCAGGCCCAAATTATTTACCATGAAATGTGGAATTTGTAGTATTTGTTTGTTTTTTTCATTTAGTAATACAGGAAATCTGAATATAAAGTAGAATTGCAACATGCTATTTTTAAATGCTTCATGATACTGCTTTTAGAGTAATTTCATCAAAACGTCATAAAAAGTACATTTAAGCATTTTGAGATAAGCAAAAAGACAATAGACTGCAACCTTAAAAAGAAGTTAATGTAATATTAACAGAAGCTATGTAATTAGCTAGTCCAAGACCTCAACCCATCTTTAAGCTTCTCCAAACAAAATCAATTGGAAGGAGAGCGCAGGAAGACCAGAAATTTTTTTAAAGGAGAAAAATAAAAAGAGAGGGGAGAGAAAACCCTCATGTGCCAGAGTCCCTCACTGCTGTTATTCCTCCACGAGCGGAAATGCTCACTTCAGTCAGGGCTTAGGAGGCATAAACATCATTGAAATTCAAAGGCAGCTCTGAGAAAGAGGACGCCTCAATTGGTATGCAAGTGGTGTTTTCTCGCCCTGAATACATTATGAACTTGCAGCATGCTAATATGCCATGCTATCATAAGCACCAGATGGAACAGTAGGCAGTATATGTCCCATCAAACCTCAGGAAGATGTATTAATGTTCCTGCTCATTTTTTTTCTTCCCTTCCCCTCCCCCTTCCCTACTGCAACCCTTCAGCTGTGTCCCTAGACTGGCACATTTCTCAGCATCAGTCACCTGCTCCTGGAGCACAGTTCTCCAGGGTTGCCTCATCTTCACCAGGTGGTGCCAAGCATCTTTTCAATCTTTTTTATCGCAGAAGGTAAAGGCCACAAGACGTGTCAGGCTGTGCTTACTGAAGGGTACCGAGTACAAAAGATAACATCATGAGATAAATGATAGATGAAGGAAGACTTTGGGTTTAAAGCTAGCACAATTGTTTTAAATTATGTATAAGTAGCACGGCACAAATTTCCCCCTCAGTATTATTAGCGAATGAAGAATTGGGGGGTAGTGGTGAAGGGTGAGACTTTCTGAGTAAGCTGAGGAAACTGGATTAAAGATCTTTGAACCGATTTTGGTTTTTTGCCACACTGGAAACCTTTTCAGGGAAGACACACGCAATTCAATGGGGTTTGATTTTAAATCAGACTATGAAAATGGCACATAGACAAATTAATTTACTGATTACTTTTAATTTTAATTGGAGATATTACATTCTTTGGCTTTTAGGACTAAAGAATTGCTTGGATCTGTATGTATGATTCTAAAGAAGTGTAGTATTTTAATACTGCTTTGCGTCAATAATGAATTTAGTCCCAAACAGATTTTATATACCTAAAGAGAAATGTAATCCAGTATTCCGTATGGAAAAACATGCCTATCCACACAAGACTACAACATGTCTTTTCTGGTATTACCTGACTTTTTTGTGTCTATTCATAGAAATATTGAAATATAGTTTGAAATAAAATTATTTTCTTTTTTTTTCTTTCTACTAGGACCTTCAAAAGATAAAATAAGGTCCTGAAGACTGAAAATTAAGAGCCTGTGCATTCAAACCACAAGTAAGAAAGACCTGGGATGGCTGAAGCAAATCAGCTTTTCGTATTTGAAGCTTTAATTTTCAAGTATATTTAAACATGTTTGTTTTTCATACAGAAATCACATCAGTAAACATTTTGCTAATTTCTGATATTTTAGAAACCACCTCCTGATTTACAAACAGCTCTCACTATGCATGTAAATCTATTATTTTCTTTACAACATTATCCTTCTCATAAACACAGTTTAATTCTGCAAGACACTGAATATTCACAACTCAAACTTCTCAGGGAATCGCTTAAAACCTCACAAGAGCTAGTTACACAAGTTGTCTGTTGCATGTGTAAGAAGGACTTTTCCTAGTATTAAAGGTCTGGTTGACAGGGATTTCCTCCTACCCATCCAATCCTAACTAAAATAAAAATTAATTACCTTCTTCTTTCAAACAAAGCACTTTACAGCTGTTATTCACAAATAACAGGCATTATTCTAGCAACTATTAAGTCCAGATAGACTCTAATGCAAGGATGCCTTAGGGACTGAGTCAGAAATCAGACCAATTTTTTCCCTTTTTCTCCTCCCACTGAATATTGGGGGGCTTGTTTTGTTTCTTAATATATAGCCTTTAAGGGTAATTTGCTAGATTATGATTTGCATTGTGCAAATAAGTCTATTTAAGTCCATTATCCTGCATTATAAAGTAATTTCTGACACCTTAACAGCACTCAGTTTAATTACAACACACTGAAACAGTACAGGGGACTCCCAAAGGAACCTGTTTGGATCGGAAGATGATGATATATGCTAGCTGCTGATCATCTTTCACCATCAGATCTGCAATCAACTGTTTTAAAGAACAGTATCAGAACATCTGCAACATCATATTGTTTTGTGGCAAAAAGCCCTCCAAAACCTAGCAATTATATGCAACAATGTGCACATATCCCAGACTTGTAAGCAGACATACTTTAAAACCAGCAGCTTTACTGTAATGACCAAAGGAAACAAAAAAAGGGCTTTGATTTTGGTTCAGCAAGCATCAATTTCTGCAGCAGAATCCCCATTGGGTAATTCATCAAGGCATCTATTCTATATCTAGTGTGGCAAGACAGCAAAAACACTTACAGCCTCCAAAAAGAAAAACACTTGTGACAAAACTGTTAAGCATTCCTGGTGATTAAGTAATAGACACTCATTCTTTCAAGACTGTCTTGAACCAATGCCCCAGACAAAACTGTGCAATCCTATTCGCTGGTGTCAGGACAAAATGAACGCATCATGATTCTCTGTATTCCTTTAAAAATTCCTAAAAAAAAAAAGCAAGTTATTTTGCAGCATCCACAAAGCTTTTTCTGAAAGAATATAGAAGCTAACGAAGAAGCGTTGGCTCTGTGTGGCTCCGCGGAGGGATGCAGGTTGATACCTGAAACAGGCAGCATTTTTATCTTTGGAGCTTTTACAGACTCTTAAGAGCTCTT
Organism: Eurystomus gularis; assembly: GCA_013400335.1. Lineage (NCBI taxonomy): Eukaryota > Metazoa > Chordata > Aves > Coraciiformes > Coraciidae > Eurystomus > Eurystomus gularis. The sequence goes on along the minus strand of VZZY01011149.1, from coordinate 40,543 downwards.
TGAAGCAAAAGCTTTAAGGCAGCATAAACTGAGGAATTCTGGTTCTGCCAGTCTCTGAAGATTAACTATCATTGCTTTCCTTCCTCAAAATGAAAGGAATTGGAAATTACTACTCTACTAATTAACATTTTAGAGGAAGAAGCCTGGCTGGTCAACTGAGAAGCAAGCACACAAATCCAGTCTTTATTCCACCAAGGCATGGTTATTCTATGCAGAGGAGTCTGAAGAGGGCAAAGAAAGGCTCTGCTTTTCATACTAAGCTCTCAATGAAAGTTTCATGCACAGATTCACCTCCTGCACAGCAGTCTTGCTTATTAAATATAGAAAACCCAAATACAGATTTTCTTCTGGAACCAGAGAATAATGTAAAGAGATATGCAAGTAAATTCACAAAACCAGATGAGTGTTCTACAAAATACTTTTAAAATTTAACACAAGAAATGCAAATAGTATTCCCAGGGAGGCCACTGTCTCACTTTGACATTTGCAAGCGGACGTTAAATTGTTCATATTGACTATAAGAAATTCAGAAAAGTAAACTATTCACTCATTACTGCACAGATCTCCTTTAAAAATTGCAAAGGATTTTGCTTTTCTTTCTGAAGGTACGATGCAGTCTAATGGCGATCTCAGTGACCTATTATGAAAGAAATCAACAGAAGATCTCTTTCTTATGCTAGAGTGAGGAGATCCTACGTCACCATGAAAGGATGAACTCAACAAACGTGGACCAACTGAATTCTAGAAACTGAGTTTTACTACTGTCCTCCTTCTGCCAGTAGAGAAATGAAGACTATAAACATCCAAGGCCAAAGACAAGGCAAACTCTGTTACAAACTAGTTTCCAAGAAGAAAACCTATTACTTCCAAAGCTAGTCAGTGACAGTGCCATCTAACCACACCGGATGTCTAATTACACCCTTTCTTTTACAGGCATAACCGAAGATGCTTTAATTAGCACCTTTCAGCTTTCTTTACAGTGTTAGCAACTCTCAAAGTCCCTATAGTTCACTCAGTATTTCTTGGTGTGTACTTTCAAAACTGATACCAACTCTGATTCCTTCTCAAAAAGAACAAGGTTATTGCATCCTTGATTTTTAAAGATTATTTTTGTACACTGTAGGGTTTATACTTTTAAAAGTCAAAAATAGTGTACCTTGCACAGTTCCAGGGAAAGAAAAGTAGCAGAAAGAACCAGTAACACTGTCCACAGAAAATGACCTCTTCTAAACTTTGGCTAGCAAACTTTCTCCTCACTAGAATACAAATAAGTGCATGCAAAGCTAGCAGATATAATTATGCAATCAACAATTATGTAGTGAAATGGACTGGAAAAATAAAATTAAAACAAGAAATGTTAATTTGTATTTGCTAACCATGAATGATGTGGCTGGTGCTCTGCAAGGCACAAAATCCTTAAAAAAAACCCGTTCTCTTAAAATTTCAAGGAATGATACAGGAAAATCACATACAGGAACATCTATGGGGATGGCATTCATTTGGATTATAAAACAGCTACAGGGAAAATTCAAGGCTTTGTACACATGCCTCTTGCCCTGGCTTAAAAGAGCCACCAGAATATATTTGGAATGCACAGTTTAGAAGCAAGAATCAAATTATGGCTATATTTTAATATGATACAAGTGTACACATTTTCCAAACTGTAATCTTGCAGCAGGAAGACTGTTTGAGTCGTGCATTTGCATGACTCACAGAACACATATTAAGGAAAGATCTGAGAGAAGTAAGTGCCCTGTATCACTAAACCAGGAGATTACTCCTTTAGCAGGATGTGGTTTCAAACCAGGAGCACAGTATGCCAGTGAACCCAGCACCACTAGAAGAATCAGAGAGAAAGGGGAGACTATAAGAATCTGCACTGGAGATGTACAGGAGGGCTCCCAAGGCCTGGAGAAGTAGCATATAAGCACATAAAGAAAATTCCAATAAAGCATTAGAATGGAAAGGGTACCAAGTTAGATTTTAGAGATGCTTTCTGAATGACTTATAGAAGACAGAATAGCTCTTTAACCCCAAGAAAAGATGTATCAATGAGCTAGAAAGGGAAATGGAATTCTAAAGGTAAAACATACTCCTGCTTCTTGAATCACCCTTTCAAACTTCTCCGCAGTTAAGCATATGCAAATCCCACTTCCTCAAATCTCAATTCATTACAGCAAACCCCTTTTTCTAACCAAGAATGATACAGGTCATATCCTACACCAGATCAGCACAAACTTGCAGCATGCTTGAAAGGTTACCAAAACATGTTTTTCTTTCTTACTCCTCACCTTCTCCTCCAAGAGGTGATCAATACTGATTCTTTTTGCTCTTCTATTTCCACATTTCTTTTGGTCTTTGTCAGCTCAGTATCGTCAACAGGCAAAAATGCACCAGCGCTAGTTACAGCCTGCTTCCAAAGGGATGTCCACAATGAAGGAGAACCATAAGAGCAGTACCTTTATAATTGTGTCCACTGCTGACAGCATTTCCCTTCAGACTTTAGAAGGATCACCTGCCACCTTTGACTTCCACTTTGTGCCCATTTAAAAGCATGGTTAAGTTGCAGGCACGGTTCCAGAACATATATCCATGTTAATACTTAAACAGATGGGTGGATCATTTAAATTAATTCAGATGTGTGGGTCCTACCAGGTAGTTCCTCCTCATGAAAATTTCACAAGATTGCCAGATCCCAAGATAAGAAGAAGTAGAAATAAATGCACAACTCATTACGCAACATCATGGAAAAGCTCAAGTTGAAGTCTGTAGCTTCATACCATAGGAATCTGGGCAGGAGATTTTTAGAAGCTGGACGAATTCAGTGTCTCTTTTGAGACTACAGCCTTGAACCAGCTGCAATAACAATACTACCAGGTGGTGAGCTGCAGCACAGGGACAAAATCAAGAGGTCTGTGAACCTCCAACTAAAGTGCCTCCTCTCAAATCCAAGGTCTCCAGAAACTTCTTGTCTCAAGTTCTTATGCAATTAGTGCTCTCAATAAGGCTATTTCTCCACACTTTGCCTGTAACTGGCAGTAAATAAGAAATTACTAGTAGGGAAAAAATAAAAACACCCAACAGCACAAATAAATAAATTCAGCTTTGGTATACGGAAGCATAGCTCCAAGAGCTACCATAGGAAAGAGGTGAAGCCCTTTCAAGCCAGGACTGAGCCCAACAATTCTGCTTTTCTACCAGCATGCAAAAACAAAGTTAATTCATCAAGTTACAGACCAACTAAAGGTTTCAGATCAGATTCAACGAACAAGTAACTGTAGGTGCCCAGAAGCTCAACACTGCTGAAATCTCCCCCTGAAACACAATACAAAAGCCAGTGCCATGGACTGCTCTGCTCTCCCCCCTACAGTACTCAGGGCTCACACTGGGTATCCAAAACAGCTAATGGATCCAGCAGAAAAAAGAATCACCATGCAGACCGAAGTGATGTCCATGCCCTTCTGCCTCAAATATGTGCAGTTAGATCAAGTTGGTCTGTCCAATATGGTATCTTCAATAATGGAAATACCACTACCCTTATGGACAACCTGTTTCAGTGTCTGACCATCTTTATGTTTATGGTGAAGAATTTTTTACTGCTATCTACTTGAGATTTATCATGGTCCGTTACTTGTGCCTGTTGCCTGTCATCTTATCGCTATGCACCTCTGAGAAGAGTGTGGCTCCATCCATCTTCTCTACACCCTCCCATTAGGTAGCTCTAGACAGCTCATGACAGAAAAGAGATATCAAGTTAGTTATCAACTGCCTACAGCTCACCGACAGGGGAATATTGGAGGTAAGATGCTTTACTCTTGCCTTTCAAGAGTCTCAGGAACTTGCAGACATGGGATCCACAGCATTACTCCCTCCTCCAGAAAAGATGTCTATATCCTCACCTTCAGAAGATTGGCAAGTAGAACTGGTTTGTATAAGACAGCTAGGCAAGATGAAAGAAGTGAGCTTTGATTTTATTCAAGTCTTAAGTGGAAGCCTCATGCTGGAAATGAAAAAACATGAATTCAAATCCTCCTTCTGCTTGTTCAAGCTTAGGTCTGCAATGTATTCCCACAGCAGTGGGGAAAGCTACTGCCCAGCAGCAGCTAATTCTGAATGGAAGTAATCCCCATCCCTCATGTCCTGCCCAAGAACTGAGCAGGAAACATTTCAGGAGGGGCCAAGGCCTGAGATCAACAGCAGCAAAGAGGAAGCGGCTCCTGCAGAGGTCCTGCTCTTTGCCTGGTGACTCTTGCATACAAGAGGCAGAAAGGCCAAATTACACCGCCAAATGCAAGATGCTGCAGAGATGGCTGAGCTCCTGGAGAGTTGAGCCAGTGGATGTTGGTGAGATATGAGTGAGAAAGCATGGTGCAGCACAGCAAGGGCTTCACCAGCTTCACAGAGGAACTGCATGAATGTGGACTTAGCATAGCAGGATGTTGAATGAAATCAGCCTTGCTAAGCGGGGCAATACGGCTAGACTGTGTCTGCTTACAAGCGAAAATCCAAGCACTGCCATGCCCTATGGATTTCCTGGTTTAATCTCTACTCGCCTTAACATCGCTGGCTCTGTGCTCCATTTTACACAGCACACAGTTCTGGGACCAAAAAATAAGCCTGCACTTGTGAAGAGACCAACGTTTCTGAATACGCGTTGGGCTTCCTCTGAGACTATCTACTAGATCCAACTGTGCAAATGACTCAGACACAAAAATGCTTCAATTCCAAAAAGGCATAGGTGTGAACTCAGCACTGGCCTGTTTAACTCTGTCGATACCGAGACAGAGCTTAGCAAGCACAGATGCAGCTTGACATGATTGGGAAACTTTAAAGCTGTAATAGTGATGCACCTGGAAAGAGGAGAGAGTTGGGGCATGCAGTTTTGGGTATGGAAGCCAGGTACTGCTTCAAACGCAGAAGCTGTCTTCTGCACTCAGGTTTAGTCTGTGACCTGATAGTGAGAGATCAGGCTTCAGCTGATTTTTTGTAGTTATCCTGCACTCAGATAATCACCTGGTTGAAAAAAGGATGCAACAAACAAACCAGAAAACTGATACAGGTATATGTACAGGTCCTTAAATGCACCAGATATCATGTCTTCTTCTATCATAGATGGATCAACTTTTCTATTTGGACTTTTCAAATTGGCACATCTCATCATTTTAGAGTTTATTTTACATAAAATTGAAATTCAGGGGTTTTTAAATCGCATATATACAGATTACATTGATTTGCAAGCTATGATGTTCATGCCTTGAACATACGAGTGTAGAGTCCAAAATCTTCAAATCAAGATGTGATCAGTGCTAAACAAACACCCTACACACACCAAGGAAGTACCAATCCTGAGAAACATACTTGCTAGTTCATCTCCAGCTAAGGGTCTGAGTTGAAAAACACTAAATCTTCACAGGAAGGAGTGTTTGGGACCCTGCTTAGATAGATAGATAGATAGATAGATACAGATATATATTAACAGCTATTTCTGCAGCATGGTCTGCATCCCATGACATGTTACTTACTTTCCATGCATAGGTAGCAAGTTGGAGTTCACAGCCCCATGGGTTGCAAATAAAGAGCAATAATGTCATGCAGACTTTGGAATTTATTACTACCATAAAAGAAGAAGAAATTTTCATAGTTTGAAAAGCAAGTAATTACATGTCATCTCCCAAAGCCTACAATGCCTATATGAAGAACCTAGTGACCTATAGTCCTCTTAAGGAAAAAACTTTTCACTCCTATCTGAATCCTGAAGAAGATAAAGTCATTATGTAGGATGATTGGAATAATGATGCAAGGTTAACAATCAGACTTAAGTATTTCCAGACACATTTTTCCCATTTGGCAGGAAACTTGTTTTGTAAGACACAGAATTGTCCTAATATAACAGCATAGCAACTGCAACTTAAAACAGAACAAGCCAGTTAATGGACTGTTAGGAGACTTTTGCTGTGTAACAGCATTTAGACGCATGTATTTAAAAAACAGGTGGATAATCCAAATGTTCAGTTACTAGGACACTCACAGTTATGTCCATGGCAATTTTGTTTCTGTTCCTTAAACAAATCATCACTTGCAAGCACTAATGTTAAAACCAGAAAGCCAGTCTAGTACACAGTGGCTATAAATGCCAAATCAATTTTCAGCAGATAATAAAGTCCATGTTTTACAATCAGCAATGCACTGTTTTACTACCCAAAATGTAAGCTAATAATATATAGCTCTGCTAAATGGAAAATGCAGATATGCTGTTAAGAAACAGGCTGGCTGTGAGATGATGGATCATTTCTGCTGGGACCTTCTTAAAGCTATGTGAAAATGTTTTGAAAATATCACATGATGTGGCCATGTGTTAAAAATTACAGCCAGTTAAGTTCTCTGCTAAGAAAAATATGTGGGCAATTTATGAAATGCACTCCAGGATGGAGATATCTTAAGTAAAACCAGATTTTGAAAACAAACCCTTTTTTTTTTTGAAACATGAACTTAAAAAAAAAAAAGTTGCAGCCACATCTGGAGAGCAGAAGTAAAGAAAGGGTGGTCTGACCTAATACCAGGCCATCTTCTGAAAGAGCAGCATTATTTCTGGGCTACAATGACTGTGATCACTGATTGTCCTTTTAAGGAAACCATGTTGAATACTGCCATGGGCAATAATAAAGCATTTTGTAGGCCAACATCTGTTCTTTGAAAGTACTATAAAATGACTGATAGATTTGTAATGTTTCATAAATAAAGTCTGGAATAAACAGTTCTAAAAAACCCCACATTCACAGTAATCAGACAAACCGGTGTGCTGTATTAGATTTGAACACTGCTCCCCCAGCATCAATTACTTAGAGATAAACACTTCCTAGAGTTCACTACAGACAATGCCAAAATGGTTAACTTGGTTACTGCAAGCTGCATGTTAGCGGGATTATCTTTCTAGAGACTTTTCTCAGAGTTGCAGTAGTGCCTTAACAGGGATCTCAATCACTTCTGCAGGGTTTCATTAGCAAGCCTTGCTGCTGTCGCTTTGCCCTGACAGGGAAGCGAGGAGGTGAGCAGCCAGTCGCAATTAGAACACTACAAGCAGTTTGTCTTTGAAGAGCAAATTTGGTTTGTGTAAAAGTGTTATCGCTACACATAAACCAGAACCTGCCTTTATTACTTCCTGTTCTTTCCTTAAAAGAAGAAGGACTTCAGATGTCAGAATCACTAATGGGATGCTTCTGAAATCAGGACTTCACACATACACAAAAGGCACTGACATAATATCAGATTACATAAAAATACACATCCTTTTAATCTCCTGTACATAATGTGCTTACTTTTAAAATACGAAATCTGCCCCAGATGGCTAATAATGCCCATTTGGAAAAACCCAGCACCACAATATTAAAGGGCTAAAATATGCTGTGAACAGATTGAGAGGCAGTTCATCCTAGAGGAGAGTAAAAAAGTGCAGATGGGTGTCAAAAATAGCCAAGTGTCAGATCTGTTCAAGTATCTCCATTCTGGCACATGCTCCCAGTCACAGCTGTTAGTGTATTCTCTGTATCCAAGCGCAAGGTTTTCTAACACTCTGAGCTGACATTAAAACACACTTCTTGCTTGCTACCGCTTTAAGAGAATGCTGGAAATTAAAGATTTATTTAATGGTAAAGCTTAACGAGAATTGATAAGGGTATACACATTCGAGTATAGTGCATGCCATTTTGATTAAAGACGCATGAAATTTTAACCAGCAGGTAGATTAAGTAATTTAAATGCCGAAGGCTTAATAAGTTTTCAAAAACCTCCACTCTAGGCATTCCAACAGTTTGCCAATAGCCCCAAATAACGCACACAAGGATCGAAACTGACAAGATTGTGTCATTTCAGCACATTTAAATATCTTAATAAAACAGAAACAGTAAACTGCACAAGAAGATGAGTTTCATACAAATATAAGGGAAACATCAGGGGATTTAAATTACGCAGAATGCACAGTTTTCCAAATTACCATATTTCTAATGAAGACCACACTCCCAGGAATGTAATGCATGCAAATCAAATTTGACGTTTAAAGGGTTAAATTGACCTTTCATAGTCCTCAGTTGTTATCTATGCAAATTAATTTGCCCATATTTCAACCATATAAATCCTCTTAGCCTTGTGCTTTCAGCAAACAGAGCTCACTTTCTTGTTACAACCAGAGGATCAGCAAACATACCAGCAGTAGGGTATGACCGTGTATAAAAATCCTAAAAGGAAAACATTCTTCCAACAACTGGCAATACCTACATGCAACTGTGGTTGCAGCAAACTGGCAGATACTGTTTCAAAACACCATCTGCGAGGTGTACAGACTCACTGTGATCAAGCATAGCCTCTTCTGCCTGTCCTAACCAAATAATCCACAAGAACCAGCCAGCTGTAGGATCTCTAACCCTGTCTTTTTTTATCCAGAGACACAGGCTGCTATAATCAGGCACATGGCTTTCTTCAGTCCTTAGCAAAGGGGACAACAAACAAACAAAACACACCAAATTCAGTCCACTCGGTAGTGGTCAAGCATCTCAAAAAAAAACCCTCAGACAAATCACCCTGCATAGAAGCACTGTTTTCACTGGCAATAACACTTATCAATTAGACAAGCTGTCGTAAGATCCAAGGCTAATACTTTCCTGAGAAAACCGACCTATTAAGATTTCCAGCTCTACAGCAATTCCTCTAATTCAGCAGATTTTTTTATTGTTTTATTTTGAATCAACATATTTCAGTGATCTGTTTGGTGACAGTTAAGGACTACAATTTAGGACAATGCTGGAATGATTTGTTTTATAAATCTCCTTCACTTCCTAACATAAACAGCTTTTCACAGAGATAATTTCAGCTGATGGGTGAATGCTGCGAATGATCTCTACCGATCAAATGTCTGCAGATTCAAGGTACAGCTGATAGTCATGAAAGCCAGCCCGAAGCTGTATTTCTCTTTGCTAAAAATTATTCCCGTGCAGAGACCCGCGCCCACAAAGCTGGTGACTTTCTGCTATTTCTATCCCTTTTCATTGAAACATCCAGTCCTGCTGTAAGTACCATCTCTGGCAGTTCCCTCGCAGAAATTCCCCTCCCCCAAACATATACACAACAGAATTAGCATCCACGATCGCTTCGTACCCGTATCAGCTTGCAAATCACCCTCTATATTAAAAGAGGGGGGGAGGAAGAAAAAAAAAAAAAAGAAAAAATACTACGAAAAAACAATTAGCATTTCCTCATTTAAAACCGAAAAGGCTGCAATAATTTCAACTCACCAGGCATCCTTGGATAAAATATACCACACTGTAAATGGCTCTCTCCTAAAAGCAAGCTTATTTAGGGCTCAGTGCCTCCTGTTCTGGAATGAACAGAGAGAAGCGAGGAGGGCCATCAGAACTGGCTGTGGCAGCGTAGCTGGAGGCAGGATGCTGGGCGCGTGCGTTTGCCAGGCAAAGACAGATGGAGAGCTGACACTCTGTATTGCACTTGGAGCAGAAATGTGAATGATGACAGGAGCACATGTGGCCTTGAACCCAGCCCTGTCTCTTCAGGCAGAACAATGACAGGGATGTGTGTGCAAATTATCACAACCCCGGCTCCCCTCAGCTGACTCCTTTTACTCTACCTTTCACACTAAGTTCCAGATGACCAAAGAATAGAAAGTAAAATGCAGAGTGATAAGCCAAACACTGAATTATTCATTTTTTTCTTTAAAATTTAACCCTTTCTTCTGCTGACAACAAATAAGAAAAAGAACGTTGCTTTGAATCAGCTCTCCTCTAAAAGTGGAAACAAATTCATTCTTTAACAGTCACAATTTTGCACTCCATAGGACTACGTTTGTTTATTTAGCTGGAAATTCAAAATGTGCACAAGGATATCTGAGAGTCCCCCCCCCTCCTCTTCCTCCCCTCCCCACACTTTTGTCATTATTATTCTGTTTTACTATAGTGCACAGAGTATCAAAATCACTCCCTTTCTCAGATTCTCAGTAGTATGTGTAAAATAGAACACACTTAGAAAGCAGAGCACTTTCATTTTACTATAGTGCTTTTAACCCCCTGGGATTCCTGCATTGATATGTTCCAAACATTTGCAGCTTACTCTCCTTTACCTTGCATGGTGATCCATGGGGGATGAAAACAAAGTCTTCCCTGTAAACCTTTTTCAAAAGCTAAACAATCACGTCCTCCCAATTTCTGATTTTGCACACCTCTTAAATGTTTATCCTTCACATGAATAACGTATGCCTGGCTAGGTTCAATGCACTCTTCTCTATTAAGCTTTAATGGACACCATGATACATAAAACTACAAGTCTTTGTTATAGTGCTTTATCTAAAGCTGGCTATTTTCTTCTCAGCAGTCCCTCTTTAGTCCTTTGTAAAACATCTTTGCCTCTTAGGAGAAACACACGCTTGACTCGCATGCCTTCTGTGGCATGTGTAGCCTTGCACAAAATTCCAGGCACAGGGAAAAATATCTTCTTTTATAAAACTCTTCTCCCATTTAGCACTTGCAAAAGCTTCTCCCTTTAGTAATGAGCATTTCTCCAGCAATTAGCGCGTAGGTCCTGGTTCTGACTTTGCCTTTGCAGTATACATTTAAACCCATATAGAAAGGCAGTGATTCTCAGTCAGATCATCAGGAGCTGCATTCTTGGCAGGGTAAGACTCATCCTTCTGCACTAACTTATGCATCCCCCTAATTTTGTGTTATGCCATCTTCTGCCTCTACTACGCACAAACAACTCTGCTTTCAGGCCTTCCTCTTCCTTCCTCTAGCTGCCACAGAGCCTGATAAAGATCTATTTAGGAAAAGGACACACATGCAAAATGAAGCAAAAAATAGCAAGCTTTTCAATATGCACACTGAACCCATTAATATTTCTCACCTAAAGCAAATAAGTCACTTAATTTACTGATATTTCCACAATAACTTTTAATGCTATCTAAGTGCCATCCTCAAGCTTCACCTAAATAGGAGACAGACTGCAAACACAGGACTGGCAAATTCAAGATGATCAAAGAGGCAAACGAGCAGCTCCCCTCACCCCAGAAAACACCCCAGCACTGAAAATCTAGTGCATCAGCTACTTGAGGCGGGTCTTTTCTTCATCTGCATCAGATATCTACTGTAATGAAGTTCTCTATAATGGCTTTTTGAGTGTCAGAGAGCCCAAGAGAAACACCAAAACATGAAAATATTTTCATGACAGACCGCTTTCATAAAGAGGGGAAAAGGAGAGAAGCAAGGGAAAGGGAGACAAGCAACGTCTGTGCCACTGAGCCTTTAAAGAATTTACCATTCTTTTTGTTTTATTATTTGATGCACTATTTAAAACCAGTCAGTTAGTATTGTATTTGCTGTGTTGTTTTTCTCCTTTAACGCTGTACTCTACATGAAAGGAGGAACATTTTCACAGTTGGAAATGCAACCTTTCATCAACATAGATGCAGCCTGAATCAGCTTCAGAGTAGAAAGTAACGTGTCAAAGGTATGACGCATTTTAATAAAACAGAACAATATTCACTCTTAGAAGAAGGTCTTAATATCAGTACATTGTAAATCCACAGACCACAGCTCACAAAATTGAACTTCCATATGCTGTGTGATTATGCATCTTTTTTTTTCTGTGTGTAAAAAGCCTTTTTAAGCTGTTATCTGACTACAGTAATTGCCACTTAAATTGATCCACGTCAACAAAACCTGGATCCCTGGAGATTCTCACCTAGAAGTCTGCTTGTGGAAGGGGCTAACAGAATGCCTGTGCATCTGAGACTACTTCAGCATTTTCTCAAGCAGCCAGCTGCATGAATAGTTTTTCCCTCTCATTATTTAATACACTGAGGCAGGCTGCAACCCATTTGGCAGTCCTTCCTGAATAAATATCTGTGGATATTTATTCGCTTTCCCCACCCCACTCCCATTTTTAATGCAGTCACTTAAAGCCTGTCCTAACAGCTTCTGCACCACGTCTGAAATTTTAACAGGCCAAGCAACGGTGGACAGCTTATTCTGTAAAATGGTTTTATTCTCTGCTAAGAAAGGCAAGGCAGTGCCCTTAACATAGGAACAATTCTGCTGTATTACAAGAGTCACTGCTATGTGTAATACCAAAATAAAAGGGAAACAAAGAGAGACAAAAAATCCAGAAGATAATCTTTGGCCAGTTTTTTTTTATGGTGCACATTATGCTACACCTTCCTGGGTAGGAATCAGCTCCTTCTTTGACAATCATTCAAAACGCTTTAAAAAATAATTTTAAATAATCCTCTACAACTTTTAATTTTGAAAACAGGTAAAGAAGGCAAAACAGTCTCTATACTCATATATTTGAAGAGGAAGAAATAAGATTTCTATGCAGTGGGTAAGGTCGCTACGACATGGATCTGATGGAAAAGAGAAACTCCAAACGATCACCATTTGAAAGTACAGAGGTTGCCTTTTGCACAAACCTAACTTAATAACAAGGACTGGAAGTCCAGTGAAACGCATCTGTAGTTAATGAAAGCTCTCTATTAACAGTGAAGGAAGAATTTAACTCAAAGCTTTTCTGTAGGACTTCTCAACTTCCCGCTCTACTTAGAGCAGACTGTTGTGATACATTGTGACTTCACACAGTGGGTATTAAGTGAGTTAATTCAAAGGAGCTGAAACCTCATTGATCCTAATTGAAAGCAATACACCCAACCAAATAGTTTTCTACCCCATCTGCTCTGGCCTGCCACCAGCTATTCAAGACAAGAGAATTAATAGTTTCAGATATTCTAACCGACCCAATAAAAGCACTCATTTAAGCAGGACTGCATTAACAAAGTGAAAAACCAAGGGCAAAATGGGTTCAAATGGAGCATTTTACTCCTAGTTGGCTTTAACAAAGCTGAATAATGCTTATTCTGACTTTTTATGTGCAAGACTTGATAAACTGAATGAGAAGGCACTCAATGATCAGTCAACGAGCATTGATGAATGGTCATTAGGACCCCCCCAATCTCAGGGAAGGCCATCCCACAAAGTGGCACACCAGCTTGAAAGGGCGGACTCACTAATGTCCAGATTTCTCCGCTTGCTTGTTCCACTTTCACTTTCAGACCACTGGCCACCAAATGAGGCTGACATATTGGAAAATAATCTTTTATGGGCGAGTGGTAAATAAAAATGGAGGCATTAGCTGGGCTTTCAAATTCAAATCTGCTAGTTTTGTCAGCCCCCAAACGTTTTGATTTTCCACCCAGCTGGAAGCTATTAGTGTTTTCTTAAGGCATCCCACTGACAGGGCAAACCCACCTCATGTGTGAGCTGTAGAGCTGATGAAGGAGGTGGCGGGGGGTGTGGGAGGGAACAACCACTTCTGGATGCTTTCTGAACTTTATTCAGTTGATCGTCCAACCAAAGTACAGTAGAGGCAACACCTTCAGGAGAAGCTCACTAACTTCTTGCTGCTCAGTATCTCCTTTATTCAGGTGCCAAGAGTAGCCGAGTAGCCCACCTAGGACTGTAAAGGGTACCTTCAGTGTGAGATTTTTCCATGACGCTGTACCTAGCCTCCCTTGTTTTTACTGCACCACCACAAATGTGGTTCTCAAGCTATTAAAAAAACACACTTCTTTATAAACTTTCAATTCTTTGCTTGACAACAGAATTCAAATATTCCAACAAGAAATGTGTTTATCTGTTAACGGTACCTCTTAATGCATCCAACAAAAAACATCTGCCATATAACACAACATTTCCCGAAGCATTTCCTTATTGTCAAGGCTTTCTGGACTTCTGAAAAAAAGACAAATGGGACCCTTAAAACACACATAGCTCTGTGAAAAGCAGAATAACTGAGATTACCTACACAAATACTCAATGGCTGAAAGCCAGTCACCAAGCTGGGAGAAAAATTTTCTTGGTTGTCTAAAAGAAACTGTTCACCATGTTGCCTCTAGTACTGGATTAAAATAATTTGAGGTGAGAAAGCATTCATCTCATTTTTCAGTTAAGAAAACTTATAGGTCATAATCATAAATTAGTCCTCTGAAGAGGATTTCAAGTCATCTGTTAAGAAAAGGCTCAGAGCACTGGCTCAGACTTGGCAACCTAGATTGCCTGTTGCTTTTTGATCAAAAAAGAGCCAAAAAAAATCATTCTTGTTGAAGTCTCAGTGTCGTTTCAGGTGTATTTCAGGTTTTTAAACCCTGAAAATATATATAAAGACTTACCACAGGAGAAGACTAGAGCCACCAAAGATTAACGGACTCAGAATGAGGGCCAACATGGCTTCAGGTCTTAAAGAATCTGTGCTCTTTTGCTCTCTGTACACATTTCAGTAACAACACAAGCTCACATATATGTCCCTGGTTTTGGTGTCTATTTCACTGATCTGGGCTAAATCAAGTTTTGCCTTGCATTTCTTATTAAATCCTGTATTTTCTATAATGTGAGTAAAGTAAAACAGAATTGACTGTTAATTTGTATCATCATTCAGATTCAAAGGAATCTGAAACACCATATGAGCATAGACATCACTGATGCACTTTAAAAATTTGATAATGATTTGATACTATTTCTGAGAAGACACAAGAAAATATCAAAGATGTTGTTTCACTGGCAGGAGAAAAAACACATTCAGTGTGACCCAGTGAAGCCTGGATGAGAATATCTTGTCCTGCTGAACTAGGGTCATATTTTAAGATTCAAAAAGAAA
>VZZY01011149.1:4476-25789 GCA_013400335.1 Eurystomus gularis | reverse complement strand
GAAAAAGGAAAAAAAAAAGGTTTCAAGCTATCAGTTGCTTTTTGACTTGAAGCTCAGAGTGTTTGTTCATTTAACAGGGGTAGAGAAACTCCTCCTGCTGTAGTATATTAACCCTGGTTTTGACCTCTCATCTATGCCTTTTCAATGCATAGGATTTTCATAATAAAGATAATGTGAGAGCATATTTGTGTGAAAGCATATCTACCGCTAGCCATAAATTCGAGCCTTGCATTTTTCTTTGTAACTTGTCAATATTTGTGACACTAACTAAACATATTTTATTCATTTGACAAGGACTGTTACATTATATTGAAAACTTTTGTTTCAATGTCACCACCTCCCCATTTTGACTGATGGTGAGTTAGTTTTGTTAAAACGCAAGGGGTGATAGCGTATGCTCCAGTGAACTTTCCCTCCTCTCAGCACCAGAGACAAAAACCTGCAGCTCTGCTCTGTGCTGGCAGCCATCTGGCCAGCTTTCTCTCAATGCCTGCCCCACACCACACTGCAGGCAAAATTTCAGGGCTCTAGAGCTCTGTGGAGCTATTCATGACATACCAATTTCACATTTTCTGCTTGTACGCTTGCAACAATAAATGCTAATGAGGACTATGAATGACATTTTTAAAGACAATAAAAAGGTCTCCAAATCCCTTGCATATGGAGACACTATTTTCTAAACTTCACCTTCTGTTAGGGAGCCATTACACTCTAAAGGAAAAAAATAACCTAAGGAGAACAATGAGATGATCAAAGCATAACCGAGTCCTTACGAATTCCAAAGAAAACAATGTTTGCAAAGCTGGCTTAATGACAGACAGATTTTATGCCGATGTACAGCAGTAACACTTCAGCATAGGGACTCTCTTTTTCAATAGCACTGCCACTTACCAGAGGGGCTCACGAACTGGGGGGGAATCCTCACGTTCACTGGTCACGTATAACCCCACAAGACATAGACTTGAACTTTTAAATTATTAATCTCTAGATGGGTCCAAGAGTAAACTGTTATCATTAACTGATTTGGAATGCCATGCTTTCATAGAGATCACTGCACTGACCAAGTGTGGCCAAGACAACTAGCAAATTCTGTTTGCTTTCCCCCAAATATGCCTTTTGCAATGCTATTGCTACTCCTTTTTTTTTAAAAAAAAAAGTTGCCTCCAGTCTTGATACTGTGTTTTATACTTAATTAAAAACAGCTTCTCCTTATTAGCAAGGATTAAAAACACTTTCAGGAAAATCCACCAGGTGGAGCAAATACACAGCAATACAAAACATTTATTTATGCTCATACTGCCATTTTCAAGATATTCTTACCCCATGACCTCCCTTCTTCACACTTTTGTCATATATTGATCAATTTGTACTTATTTACTATATTTATAATGGTACGAAAGCTTTGTTCAAAGGGGCCTCAATACAAAGCTATTGTTGCTGATGAGATTCAATACAAATTTGAAAACCTCAACAGTCATCAGATATATAAGAGAAAGAGTAATATTAGTCAACATATATAGATATTCAACAATATATGGATAATGTCATGCTTGAAAAACAAACTGATAAGCATTCAAAAAAGAAAGCTTAGTCTTATATCAGACAGCAAGATCT
Organism: Eurystomus gularis; assembly: GCA_013400335.1. Lineage (NCBI taxonomy): Eukaryota > Metazoa > Chordata > Aves > Coraciiformes > Coraciidae > Eurystomus > Eurystomus gularis. The sequence continues at coordinate 24,175 of VZZY01011149.1, read as the reverse complement.
TCACACTAGCCTCCATTATACTGGGCTAGAAACCAGGCCATTCTGCATGCCTTGTTATGTGTGTATATACTTGGTAATGCCAGTAACATCACAGCAGTGCCATTGTACAGTATGTTAGTGTTTACTATTAATGCTTTTATTTTAGTATGACATCCATCAACTACTGAGTAATTTCAAGAGTGCAGTGAATGAGGACTATAAATAAATATTTGTGCATACCTAGGACAGCTAAGCATTATTTCCCCATTTAAAGTATTTGCTTTCCAGAGCCAGGTGAGAAAGCCACTTCCTCATCAAATATTTTAACTTTCCCTGACAAATAGTAAGGTCTAATGGCATAAAGGCAGGGGGCACCTTTTTACATGATGAGAACTAAGTCCTAACACAAAAGTGGTTATGGATGAGTCTTCTCACGGTTATAATAGGACAACCCACTGCTAGACTCTGTAATTGCTAAAATAGCAAAGCAATATTACCAAGTGAACTGCTCTAATGCAGTTCAGTGTCTCAAAACACAGCAGAATCAGTACACAGACTCATTCAACCCTTGATGGAAAAAAGCATTATCATTTGAGACACAAAGGGAAGGTGCTGGTTTTAGTCAAAGCAATCTTTTTCTTTCCATTGTTTCCTTAGTTACACCTGCCATCACATTTCTCTCTCACTTTTCAGTTCAGTAGCCTCTGTCTTTTCTTTGTCATCATGTCTACTCCTCATGTTCTTGATACTGGGGCCACCTCCTCACCCTGCCATGCACCTCCCTTCTCCAATCCACTACATGACTCTTCTCTGCTCCTGTTGCCTTGGACATTCATCCTCTCCCACCTCTGCTAGCCCTAAAAGCTAGAAGTTCCAGAATTTGAAGCTGTGAGTACTGCCATAAAATATTACCCCAAAATAACAAATAAATGAAAGTTCAACAACCAGCACTCTGACACTGCGGGACAAACACTGTGCCAGTTAGGTTTCCACCACAAAGTGGAGCCAGAAGTGCAATCAGAGGAGCACATCATGCTCCCTGGAAGCATAATGTGTGGACATGAGCTTTGTGCTTTTTGTCTGACCCAGACGAATCCCATCATAGCTAGGGAAAATTAACATACAAAATCTCTGTTTCTTTAGGAACGGGGAGGAGCCTTGAGGAACACAGGCCATTAAATATCATTTCATTTTATCTAATTATGTTGTACTCCACATGGTGCTTCGTTGTAGCCATTCAGAAGAGAAGTAGGAGAAGAATGCAGAGGTGATTATGAAGTGCAATTTCATACCAAGAGCAAATTACACCACTTCACACTAGGAGAACATCTGCAAAGAGCAGTAGTAAGTGTTTGGGCACAATGCAAGGTGCCAGTTTTAATAAAGCCCAAACCAGTTTGAGAACTGTTATCCATGAGAACTTTCCTTAATATTGTCACAGCAGGGACTTGTGGAGATGCTCCAGATAAACTTTTTTTCAAATAGAATGCTAATTTAAAACCATTATTGCTGAGGCTTTTTTGAGGTGGCAACCATGGATTAAAAGCTATCATTTTCTGCCATTTTCAAAGAGGAGCTTGACACTCGATGGGTGGGAGGAAAGACAGTGTGGTTATTGTCACCACATGCCCATGAAAAAATTTATTTTACGATGCTGCTAGTTGAGGTGGGCAATGATTGGCCTCCTTGAGGTCATGGACAGTTCATTAGATTATGAACTCTGAAAAAAATATAAAGGCACGTAAAACGTTGGAAGAAGGGACATGACTTGTGAAGGTTTAACTAACTGCTAGTGCTTTCATACAGACGTATAATTTCCTTTGTATGTACAAACCCCACAGGAACATGACACTGGCCACAACGCATAAACCATCTTTTCTTTCATTCTGTAGATAAAAGCGACACTTCTTTAAACTATGATTTCTTTACAGTATGACAGGATAAAGAGATTTAAAACGACATGTCTAGGTAATTCACTTTTACTTAAAGGCACCTTTACACAAGAGTAGTCTAAGGCGTTCATAATGAAGAAGGGGGCCTGATTCTAAAGGTGAAGGATTATGTACATATTTAAGAGTTTATTAGATCACAATTATCGATCTGATATACTGTAACAGCTCTTTTGTTGCACCATCCCCTGCAAATCCTTCTTAGACAGAGGATTAGTGGCACAATATATCATAATGACTCTTTGGTCCCACTGCACTATCGTTGCCTCCCAGCTGCGTATGCCCACTGAAGGCTACCTTCATCTCTTAATGAGGGATCCCCAGAACCTTTACCTGGTAATGTTTGCATGCAAGAAGAAAAGTATGCTCTTAAATTACAAAATCCTAATGAAATATTAGCAGGGAAAATATAAGTTACCACTCAAACAATTTGGATACCTATAAAGTACCCAAAATCATTAGCATGTGAAAATGTCCTCCAAGACTGCAGGCACAATTGTGCAGACTGGACTGAAAGCCTTCAGCATAAAAGAAAATGAAACCCTAGTTAACTTTCAGCTCTCCTCCACGAATATCTTTCTTGGACCAGCTTCTGCCCACAACAATAAAAGGCAACAGTCACATGCTACACTCATTTTTGCTGCAAAGCCATATTATGTTCCCTCTACTATTTGTACCTTATGATCTTAAGTTCTGCCAGTACCACTATGAATAGCACTGTGTTATAAACTGGAGTATTACAACTATCCAAATAAGAGTCATATTCTTCATCTACTAAACAAACAAGAAGTCATACTTTAATTCTTCACAAATTTTTTTAAAAAATAAAAATCTTTACCTACATGAACATTTTGGCATTTTTCAGCTATAAACTTGAGCTTTACGTCCTGGTGAACACTTTCCATCTACAGGCCCAATCCTGACCAGTGCACGGAGGCCTGCCTCGTGCACCCCCACCGTCAGCCTGTTGAGTCACCTTAACAAACAGCAGCCATAAGGAGCAAAGACTATAACTGACCCTATACAGACATTTTAAGACTGAACACCAAGCTGGACATCTAAGAAAATCACATGAATAATGAGAATGGAAGTGTTGTTAGCTGCTACCACTGTTTTAACTGGCTATGCCAGAACAAACACCAGCTTGGTTTGAATCCCTGGGATAAATACTAATAATGTTGCTGAGTATGCTGAAAATGAAAAACTTAAAATGCTAAGAATGATGATTTTGTTAATGATCACTGAAAAAATATAACATTTTCAAACGTTTATTTGCTGCACAGCACAAACTGCACCTGAAAGAACTTGCTCCTCAGAGAATTTTAACTCTGAAAATAAAAGAGGTTGAGCAAGGGGAGAAAGAATAAACTAGAAGGAAAAAGCTGCAAACTCAGAAGGGAAAGGGTTAACATGTTTTGTTTCAGTTGGTATTATACCAATGCCAGAATTACAAGGGAAAGACTAAAAAGAGCCATTTTTTAATTATTATTATTATTCTTTAAAAGAAAAGAATCAGGCCTATCTGTCACAAGGTTGTCCGGGCTGGAAGAACCGGCAGGAACCTCAAATTCCTGACCAAACCCTCTTCCACACAATGCCTCCTGAATGGAAGGAACCCAGGCCCGGCAGAGATAGCCCGCTGTCAGGAACCAGCCCTGACGTTTGCAGACAGACAGGGCTGGCCTCGCAGGATGTCAGAGCAGCAAACTGCTGCTCGAGATACTGGGTTTTCACACACTCCCAGCCTGGATGTTTTGCTCTTCAGGTAATTAAACAAGGAAATGGGGCTGATGTGTACGAGTCTGACCCCTGCGCCGCGGCTCCGCAGTTCTGCGTCGCAACTTCCGCACGAGCTGCCCCGAGCATCAACAGAACCCTCTGCTCCCACTCCTGACACCACACTCTACAACAAATCCTCCTGCCATCCATTCCTTTTTCATTTTTTCCTATTTAAGAAGGGCTAGATTACTTGCTCTGTTCCACATGCCTTGCTGCTTTCTTATAAAGACAAGGAAAAACTGAAAGAAATGGGTGCTTTTAGGTAGCTGCTCTTCAGCCAGCCGTTCAAAATATTAAATACCTGGGGAAGGGGAGGAACGGACAGAAAGATGAGGCAAGGAATTCCCAAATGAATGACTATGTTAAGGTCATCACTCAAAATGAAACAGATCTTGTAACAGTATTTCTGATTCACCCAACCAACTGCCAAACATTAACTTACTAGGAAATAAAATTATTCTAATTTAAGAAATATTGAAGAGTCTTTGTCTTACAAGACGACATAAACCATAGAATTGGGCATTAGAAAAATAGACCAGTGTTTTCTCTCTCTTTTTCCGCTAATTTAAGAAATGGGAAAAGGCAGGTGTTCACACCTATACACAGTGAAAACCCTACCAGACTGCTGCTCTATATCTGACCTAGTTTCTATGCTCTTTAAAGGTTATTTAAACAAAAATTATTTTTAAAAAAGGTAACACATTCCTACTTCTTTCTGAAAAATCCACAGAATAGAATATTGGCTGAAAAGAGGAGAGCCCAGAAGAAAGAGTACAAAAGCATGCCTGCTTGTCTATGTTCGACACAAAGAACATTAAATGAAAACAACTGGCACACCGCCAAATTCCTATACAGGCAAAGAGACTCAAATAAATTGATTTCACGCATCACACTGACCTGGGATCAGTGAGCAGTGGTACAATACACTCGCTGCTCCATGTGGGGCAAAGCCCATTAACGTTATCAGAGCCACAGTACATTACCAAAAGGTGGGGGTGGAGGGGGGGAAGAGAGAGAACCCAAACTGCAAACTCAGGGAGAAAAAAAAAGCACTTTGAAAAAGGAACTTCAGCTTCAGCTGGACTGCTTGGTTTCAGTTTACTAAAAAATATATCATCTTGTACGAGCTCGCCCTTGGCTCACTGTGAATGTTTCAAGCATCGTATTTTCAAATTAAAATAAATACTAATGTCACACACACACTCCTCTTACATTCTACTTTTAACACAGTTGTTCTCAAACTTAGTTATTCTCTGTAAATTTCCTCCCTTCCCCATCCGCCAGCATTTTACATAGATTATGGGTTATTTTCTTTGTACTTCAAAAGCTGGATGCCTGCCCAGGATACTCTTACTGGCGCAGAAAGTAAGCTGGAGAAATCAGCCACCACTCTCAACTGGTCCAAATCAACCTGACCTAGAGAGAAAAACGCCTTCTTGCAAGGCAGCAAGGAGCAGTGCCCCGGTTCCCTTTGCAGCATCACACAGGCACACTCCCGCCTAGCAAGGCGTTCTCTGCAAACCAGCTATTTTGAATTTCACTTTCTTATGACGTGTGAAGTAACCCATGTGTGCTGCAGAGTCTCTTCTTGTCATCCCGGCTTTGTTTTTCATTAAGATCTCTCACACTCCAATCAAGAGCAACGCCAGCAAGCCACAGGTGTGCACCACATGAACAGATGAAAATCTGATTGTGAGGTGTGTAATGACAATTCGCTGTCTATAACACACTCTTCCCTTTTGCATCTGTTATATGTTAGAAGGAGGGTTTATTATTTCAGTTGCACTCTTTAAGCTACATAGCTAAGCAAACAAGTGTTTTGAGGACAAAAAAGGAAACCAAGAAAAGGAGACTTTGCAACAGCAAAAGATGAATGAGAATGCATAAAATGGACCGCAAAAGCACAGGCAGGTAGTCTAATGCTACAAGAGGCCACTGCTTCAAGGAGGTGACAGATTCAAACTCCTTTTATTTTGCCCTTTATTCCATTTTGGTTTCAAATTGTAAGTCAGATCTTCCTGGGCACAGCAAAGTTCGTATTAAATGAAGCTCCAGGAGTGCTGGCCTCATCTCTGATCAGTCATGCAAATTTCAATCTGGAGCTTCTTGGCCATTTAAGGCTTAAATTTTTGAACATGTGACAAACACACACATCCAGAGGTAGGTACCTTACCCAGTCACCTTGTTTCAAGTGAACGTCAAAATGGGAATGCCCAATCTGAAGGTCTAACAATTGGTAACCACCACTGATTGCCCTCTTTTATAAAGAGATACAAAGCAGTTTTGGATTATCCTCATCACCAAGGTGAAAACTATACAACAGCATTAACCCTGTGTTATAGAGAGGATGTGTTTGTTCTGATATAAGGCTACACTGATAGAACAGCACAGGAACGGGAATTATTTAGTATAAAACAACTTCACAATGGTAGAGATGTGCTGGCAGCCAGGTGATGCAGGCAGCCTGACTTGCCCGACAGTTAACAAGGCAGGTAAGATGCTGTTCCCTCCCACTTGTGAATATTTCAGTAGTCCAACCAGATCATTTGGACTTCATAAAGATGAAGTAAATTTTAGTCATGTTAATTCCCTCTTTCTGTGAAAATGAATAGTATTAGAAAACATGCCTTTCTCCCAAGTTGCAGGAAATTTCCATTATCTGGCATGTGCTCTGACAGCAATAAAGAACAATAAGCTTCCCATTAGTTTGCCAGGACTGCATGCTTCAGGCATTAAACCTTTACTTTTACATCTATTTATTTTTAAAATCCTTTATGAAGACTCATATGGCAAAAGAAATCAACCAACAATCACCTGTACAGGGTACACTTGCACTTTGAAAAATAGACTGTAGACAGAAAAAAGAAGAATTCTTCAGATGCTATACACTGCTAAGTTAGAGAAATAAAATGTAAGAAGAAACTCTGCTAAGATTATGCATTGTTTTCCAATGCTGTCGGTGTACAGGAAGGTCCCAGAGAAGCATTTACTTGTTTTAAACTGAGCTAGGAACTCAAATTAGAATGCAAATTCATTTTTAATAGGATTTAATTTTTTAAAAGTATGTTCATACTGGTGCACAAAACCTCAGCGCCAGCCCCTTGCTGTGGCCCGATGTGCAGAGCCTCCCGCTGCTCCCTCAGCTGTGTTCCATCTCCTTTCCACACACCGCACCCAGTGCAGCGTCTCAGGTGGGGAGACGAGTGATACGCTCAAGACTTAGTTCCCTTCAGAACTAACCAGAGCATAGACTAGAGTACTCAGATACTATTTATCTTGGCATCATACTGTATAAAAGTTCTATCACAAGCAAAATGATCCAACACTGAGAAAGAAAGTATCAAGAGTGTTAGAAAACACTTAAAGATCAGTTTAGTAGTTTCTTGCTATCTAGACACACCATTTTAAGAGAAAAAGTGTAGTTATAGTAAAGACTGCAATGAGTCATAGGTAATCTACAAATTTTGTTCTGCCATAGCAGATTTACTCTTCCAGTATGGTAAAAAACTTTGCACATAGCAGCAGAAACATCCATTCTCATTATCATCTCAACCAAATTTACCACAGATTCCCAATGCAATGAGTTTAACAGCGTCTTCCACTAAACTACAAACACAATCGTTTTCCCAATGTGATTACAACTGTCCCTTAACCTGGTTGCAAGTACTGTTTCAATTCACAGCTCAGGAAACTGAACTTTATTATTTTCACAGCCTGGCCAAGTTAATATTTACACGTGACACAAAAAGCACATATGTCATCAAAAAACACAGTTAAAAATTTCACACATACATATTTTTAAGTTAGGGAATATTTTAGAAAAGTCACCACTGTCAGATATTATTGGCACTGCTGTGCTCTTTCTTAGTGATGGCTAAAGAGAAATATTTCTTTTTAAATTATGTTAACAAGGCAAGGTATAGTCATTAAAAATAACTTCTAGAAGGTATGCACATTACAAAATTAAATATTTTTCTGTTCCTTACCTTGACAAAATTCAAAGTTCCCTTTTTTCCGGCAGTCACCTATCACTAAACTCAGTGCTCTCCAAGTGTTTCTTTTGACAGATATCATTCTCCACCAATCGCTCTGCTAATTTCCTCTTTCCTTTTCTGACTGGGACAGATATTATGTTCACCAGCCCAGAGATCAATCTTTTCTATTGACAACAACCTATGAAAGAAAAAAAAAAAAAAAGAAAGAAAGAAAAAGAAAAAAAAAGCACATATCACAGCCAGTTTGAATCACCACACCCCTTCAATTGCATGATAATAGCAGTCTTTTAAATAAAAAGGGAAGACAGAAACGTTATCATTCTAAATCAATTACCCACTTTTTCTCAGTTAATATAAGGCAGTACTTTAAAAATGTATTAATTCTTTGACAAAGGCTGTTTCATAATTTGCTCGTTTAAAACAGTTGACATATAGAGAGCAACAAAGTAAGGGCAGCCTGTGTTCTACCATGAAAACAACTATTAGCTCATTCTCTAAAAATGCTTGGTTTCAAATACATTCATATAATATAAAATATTATATACTTTACCTGGTTCAACAGAAGCTCTAGAGAACCATTTATTAAATGAACACGGTTACTAAAAATAGAGACCTTGCAATGACACATCGCTATACTAATTTGGATTTGTAAGTCATAACAGCAAACACATTTAAACAAAGGGAGATCAAAAAAGCTATTGATGTATTTACAAATCATCCTCCCACTTTTGAAAAGGCAATTTCCCTCCCACTCCAACACCTACAAAAGCTGTTTATTTGGGTTACACACATACTTTGTCATTTGTATGAGTCTGCATTACAGGGTTGTCAGTTTTTCCAAGACATTAATATGCTTTTCAGGGGTTTGCAATTATGTCAAGGCAGGAGGATTTTCAGAGCCAGGCACACGCAGTTACATACATGCTTCAGTCTGCACCCATTACTCCAGTATTTTGGGACACAAAGTTAAGCACGCATAAGGAGCTAGTCGCAGCTACATGCATCTAACCCAGAACCCAGCCCCAATCCTCTCCTGAACTACATCTTCCTGCAAAAAAAATGTATTGCTCAAGGGCATTTGCAAAAGATCACATTTGTGTTTGTGCTTGAAACTGCAATCTTTCCCACAAACAAGCACACTCCTCATATCAAAACAAACCTTCCCAAGTTAAAGTTAAGGTTACAGAACAAAGGAGTTCACCACTCAAAGTCTTTTCTTTCCCGTGTTCGTGGTCAGGTGCACTGACACACTGCACTGACACAAGCCAAAATTCTACTGATTTCAGTGAAAATGAGAGGCATGTATGGACTGCAGGACTCTACCCAGCATTTGGCAACTGCAAAGCTTTCAGTATGACACAACTGCCTTTGGCATTTGGAAAATAATCTCCAAAATGTGGTTAGGACCTCTAACTTGGGTGCGATAACTACTCCTCTGAAATTATTTTTATTTTGTACGAAATCCTCTAGTTGTCACCATGTTCTATATAAGAACATGGCAAAAAATTTACCTTTCGGTTGTGCGTTGTCATGAATTGTGCATTTTTCCATTGTCCAGACTTTTGCATAACACTTCACATTTTCATAAATGCATATAACTTTCCCTAAATTGTTGTTATTGTTTGATCTGATTTTTATGGCTATAAACTCATGCCCCTACCAAAACTGAAAAATCCTTCCCTGACCAAGTAGCCCTATTAATTTCACTGAGATCATTTAAACATTAAGTTTTCTACCCAGTGATGATAGCACAATCTGGTTGAAATACAGACTTACAGTGGAACATTAAATTAACATCATACTTTGGATTCAGAATTACACACAGCAGCCATCTGTAAAGATGTATTCATGTTTTGCTAACCTTTACTAATTTGGCCACTAGAAATAATTACGATCAAATATGTTAAATTATGTAATGTAACAATTCAATATTTGTGTCTGTTGAATAGCATACTCTTTTTTCATAGCTGGTAAAAGATTTTTAAACTTCTTACTGTAAAAAAAAAAATGTTCTTGCTCAAAAGAAAAGTACCCATCTGTCGTCTACTTCACAATGAAGACATCACTTCATCACTTTAACTTACTACTCTTGCTTTGTTTCATCCCCATGTCCATTTTCTTTATACGCCACATTTTCCAAAGTGATGGATGCATTCTGCTATATCCATTCTACAGTAATCTCCTTTTTAAAATTTATTTTTGCCTCCTGAATTGTAAATTGCTGCTGTTGTTTGAATGCATATGCAAGATTGTCTGAACTTCACTGCAAGTAGACTGCCTCAAACAATTTGTAGTCTTACAAGAGTGTTATAAAAAAGGATCAACATGTTGTATTACCATGGAAATTCTGAAAAACATACTTTCCCAAACAAATATTACTTTTTCTCAATGGTATGAAGTAATGAAAACCACATGTGTAAATCTGCGATCCGTGCAGTAGTTCAAGCTGCAGCTAATAGAAAATACAGAGAGTGAACTCTGCCATATAAAGGATTCTTGTTACAGAAATATAATGTGAAAACCAGATGCAGACAGAAAACCTTAATCACAGATGGGAATGTAATCACTGGCATACAGAATACTTTTTTGATCAATCTCAACCATATGAGAAACGTATTTATTTTCTAAGGAATGCAATAACTCGAGAGAGTCTTCTATTTGAATTCAGTTAACCTCATATTCACAGTGCTTTTATCTTATATGTGGAGAGAATGGGGGGTACAACCCGAGCCAAGATTTTTAGAAGAGCCATTGGCCCTGGCAAATGATTCTTGTATCAGCTTATCTTTCAAGGAATTAATAGGATGTAAAGACTACAAATATCACGATCAGCCTCAAAAGAAATCAACCATTATTGCACTTCCGAGTTACTGCCAGAAATCCCTTCATCACCTAAGCACTTCTCTGGTTAAATTTTTCCCTTAATAGTGGTTCTTCAGAAATTCACAGCTAAGAGCAGCACTCCATTGTGCTGAAGTTAGGCGAATCAGAACTGCAGTCCTACACTGAATCTCCCTGCTCTTTTACAAAAGCTGAAGAGTCATCAGTTCAAAACTAAGTTTACCTCAGGCTTCCCCTAGGTGCTCGAAGCCCCAGTGAATGCCCTCCACCCACACAGCTAGTGTGTGTCAGCAGGAAACAACCACAGGACACTGCAGCTATCCAGTTACATCAAGTGTCTACAAGGCAGATTGCCTTCTACCAACCACCCAGATCCAAGGTAGCACCAAGGTAACTTCTGCCAGTTTTCATTGCTAGTGACCCTTCTGCTCAATAAGAGATGGAAATACTACCGTATGCTACTACAATAGTAGCAAACTCCCCATGTATAATAAGGACATTGCCATTAAAATCTGAAAATCAAGTTCAGAATTCAGATTATTGATATGCTACCAGCAGGACCTACCTACACTATTACAAAGGTTCAGCATCTTCAAGCAACCACAATCCTACAGTTCCTCAGTCAATTCATGTAAGAGTTACATTTGCCTAGATAAATTTTATGCCTCATGATTGAACTGGACTGTTACATTAAACTTCAATATAAAAAACAAACAAACAAACAAACCAAAACTTATACTAGGAAATAAGAAAGAAAAAGCATTCAGAGATGACAGACCTCCAGGCTCCTGGGTACAAGGAGTGGTAGTTTACCTCCTGGCAGTCCCCGGTTCCTGCTGCACCCTCCTCCTAGAGGTATCCACTTTACCCACAGCTCTTTACACACCACACGACAGCTCTTTACACAGCAGTGCCTACCTGTCACAGTTCACAACTGAGCTTATGAAGGTTATCCAAAGTTGGTATTCATTTATTTTAATAGTACTAAGTAACATAAACCACAATGATTTGGTAGCTGTTATGCTGGAGGGGAGGGGGTGACAAAAGCCTTTGATGGGCACAGGGTAGACATTCTCCCTCTTTCTTACTCTGTTAGAGACTTTAAGTCCCATTACCATCATCTCATGTTAGGTATCTGCAGTAAGACAACAGGCTCTTCAGTACCCTACCACAGGACTCCCAGCAATGGCTCATCACAGGTGTTTTAGCAAACTAATTCTGCTGAAGTTCCTGTAAATGTGCTTCCTTAATTTAATGCCTGTGTGCTAGGTGAAATTTGAAGTCAACTACTTGCATTTTCCCTCCTGTGTTAACAACTAGCAAGCTATTTGATGAAAATACTTTGATTCCACCACTGCAACTGAAGTTTGTTAAACCATCTTGTCTCTTCTGCCATTTAAATTTCTGAGATTGTGGCATCGCTAGTGCAAAAGTCAACATTTAACACTGAAGTAATACGGGCTGGATATGCTTGTCTTATTTCTAAACAAGCATGCCTAGATTAATAATAAACTTTGGCCAGATATATAAATTGGCATGGTTTTCATCCAGCAGCATCATCATGTGTGTAGAGTGCTAAAAATGGGAGTGAAATCTTCCAGCTGTAAAACAGTTCCACGTGACAAAATAGAGAGAGATCCTGAAAACTCCTGCTTCGTGTCATGTGTGAGCGTGTGTGCCTGTGTCTTTTTTTTTCTCCCTCATCTAATTTCATCTGCGAGAGACTGTCCCTAGAGGACATGAGAAGAGAGAACCAATTATATCCAGAGGTTGCTTTCTCCAAAATGAAGGCATCTGTTCCATGCCAACGACTTCCACATGGAAGAAAAACAGAACTTTGAAGGCATCTGCGTTCATGGTTGACAGTTGCAGATCTTAGGGTCTACTGTAATTGCCCAGCTGCAAACATGATTTGGTTGCTGCTGTTGTCAGCTGATCTCCTTGCACTGAAATGAGGAGAGCTTAAACAGCAAATAGATGGATAAAAATCAGATATTCTTCCACAATACTGACACCTTTTCCCTTCTGAAGGAGATCCTTTTCCTAGTACAAAGGGTTTGATGGAAGTAAATCACAAAGTGTTTTTTAAACCAACATTTTACAAAACAATCTGCTTTAAAATGCTATTCTTTAAATAACATACAAGTCCAAGCACAATGTGCTCATTATTTGTTAGTATTTCAGGCTGATACTTTCTAAGAATGATTCAGAAACCAGTATGATTCATCAGCCATATAATCCTGCAGCCCACCTTATTTAGGCAAGTAGTCTCAGTAAAACCAAGAGTATACCTAAGCAGCTCAGTTTTCACCCAAAATGCACATGGCAGATAAATAATTAGTACGGTATTTATTACTCAACTCACAGCACTTCCAACGTGAGTGGATACTTTCCAAAAGGCACTTAAAGGAACATTACTGGTAGTTCGAAACCTGGCTTAGAGCACTGGGTGCACCACTAGCAGCGAGATACTCAGCAATGCTGTGTGCCTTCACTGCTAAAAAATCAAGCAAACAGTTCACAAGGAGCTCATCCAAAGTAGCAAGACCCTAACAGATTTTCCAAAGCACAGCACTAAGGGCCATTTAGGGACTACTGATGGTGCATTTGCAACAAAGACAATTAAAACCCAACTGGCCTAAGCAGAAAATGCATTTATGTTCCCTATCTTCCACACAGCAGGTAAAAGTGGAATATAGTTTCCCAGAAATATTTCATGCACCGTATGAATTTTTGTAGTTTTCTCATCTAGGACTTTTATCAGTAACTTGAAAGACAGAAGAAGCTGTATGCTGGGGAAACATCTCTTAATTTTTTTCTTTTTAATAGAATTCTGCTGGATTCCAGCTGCAATGCCAAACACTCTCCGCAGCGATGGCATTCAGCCCTTCCAGCCAGGTAGCCACAGAGCTTAGGAAGGTCAGTAAGGATTCCTATGCAGTTTCCCTTGCCTGACACATAGCTCCAATTATTATGAACATGTGAAGTAGTGAACCTGAGGGAACACAGTAGGCCTGACACTTCCTGACCACTTCTAAATTGCCTCCAGGAAGGGCAAGAGATGAGAGTGAGGACAATTAACACAGCCACCTGGTTCCTGTGACCCCCTTGGGAGCAGACACTGCCACTGATGACTTGCTCTGGCAATGTCACTGAGGTCCTGCCCATCCTTCTCTTCCCAGAGAAGCTATGGGATAATAAAAACAATAGTGGCCAATAATAGCTCTGTAAGAGAAGGCAAAAATTAGGCCTGGACTTCAAAAAGTAAAGAAAAATTAAGAAAATTAACCTCAAAACCTTCCCACACAAAGAGGATGGGATTCATAAAGCTCAGAATATGGAAGGGAAATTATACACTAATTCACTCTTTATAACTACTGTAGCTGTTATTTACTGTAGCTGTACACTTCTCTGGAAAATGCTGGAGCAGGCAGCTGGCTTAAATACAGTTTGACATAGCTCTTGGGATACAGAAGTTGAGAATCCTGACCCTATAGACTTAACAGGAACCTCTGAGAGTATTACAGAAGGAATAGACTTCTTCTCTCCTTTATATGGAAGTCTTGTCAGACAAGTCTACCATTTACAATTCAAAGCGAATTACTTACTTCACATGAAGACCTGAGCTAGCCCGCTTAACCCTACATAAGGTAATGTCATTAGGGCTGTATCTGGAGCTAAGTCTCAGAATCGATCCAACCAAGTATTGTTAAGATCACAGAAGTGAAAGCACAGAAAGCCTGAAGGTCCAGATCCCAACACTGGAGTTTAGACAAAAGAAACACCCCCTCTCCAATGAGAACAGGTCATGTGAATACCATGGAAGATCTGAGTCCAGGACTTTAAGTCAACATTTACAAGCTCTGCTGACCCATGGAGTTGCATTAATTTATCATGGCGCACATAAAATGCACGTAACGTTCAGAAACTAAGCGAGGCTATTCAGTTCAGTACAATGGTTTCCTTGCTCATCTGCAGCATGCTTTAATACAGGTTGGAGCACGCTTTTCCAGCATTAAGTGGTTTGCCAACAAGCTTTAAAAATAATAAATAGTACAGTCATGAAACACCTTTTGCTTAATGGTTCCTAGAACTCGGTGACTTCACTCACTAAAACCCTTTCTATAGCATCAGCCTTAAATACTTTTAGCAACGCCACAATTAACATAAAATAAAAAATCATCCTGGCAGTACCATCCATTGATAGCACACCCGCAGGTGCCGTTATCCCTAAATTTGCTGGCAGCTTTCTCTGGCACTACTACGTTTTAATGGCTCTGGCAGCAAACCCCACCTGGATGTCACTGAAAGCACTCCTTTGGAGCACTCTTCCAAAAAAACCCTTTGTAGCAGTATCATTATGTCTCCTTTGCTGCACCCTAAACACCTTGTTTTCTGGCAATAGCCTCATCCTCTCCTGCTGTCAAGGCCTGAGCTGGTCTGGGGCAGTTCTCTTGCTGAACTTGTCTAATGCACATGTGATGCAATGTTGGGATGAATTTTCCAAGAGGATTTCAGGACAGTATCTTTGCTGCTCAGGTTGGGTGTTCACTCACATCCCAGCTTTAAAATTCATTGTATTACATCCTAGTAACACAATGTGACCAAACCAATGGGAAAGCAAAGTAGAGGTACAAAACCCTATATAATTTGATGCTTCATAAGAGATTGTTAAACCTTCGGACAACCAGAAGCCACAAACAGATTTACTCAATGTGCCACCCAACCTGTTGTGACAGCATGAAGAACCAGCCCCCGATACTGCTGTTACAGAAGTAAATGAAACAAACAAACAAAAAAACCAAACAAATAGTATATTCTGGAAAATAAATAAATAAATATGGGACAATGTTGAGAAGTTTTGGGGGTTGTATTGGGCGGTTTTGCCCAAGCTATTTAAAATGACAGCTGGGCCACAACCAAAGGGGCACCTGCGTGGTCATAATCAGTAATAAAAAAAAATGCAGACAGTAGGTCTCCAACTAAAAGGAACCACAAAAGAAAATGGCTAGTGGTAATGACTACTACTTATGCAAATTGTGTATTAACATCCAACAAGGCAGACATACATAAACCTCCTAGAGCTACAAAAGTAACCACAGTCTTGTACAATTTGTAATGGTCATCCAACCACCTCGCCAGATGCGCTGTTAAAATTCCTGGTCTTTACTCAATGCATCAACCTGGCTTGTCATGAAGTGTTACCTATTTTATTCTATGTCACTGCTTGCCACTCTGTGCAGATTAATTCCACTCCACTAGGTGGAGTCTTCTGTCTTTCCAGACTGCATCCTAATTTCTGAGGATCCCGTTATCCTCCAAAAACTTTTATTATAAGAACCAGTCTACTTGTCTTGATGGACAGAAAAGTAGCAATGAATCAACCACGTTCTTGAAATGACTGAAGAAAGCATGAGCTATCCCATGAAGATCCCATATCAGCACGTTGCAATATGGGATCACATAGGAATACTGTTGGTGTACAGTTGTGTACAAAACAATTGCTTTTATGGTGACCAATACTGTTTTAAAAAGTATCACTTAAATAAGTCACCATATCACACGTGCCCCAAAACTACATCTAGGATGCCCTTCCTTTCCAGGGATCCCAAAATCTGCTATAGAAAATGAGAGGCAGCATGAAAGGATTTCTTTCCATGTCCACATTTCTATTCACAACCACTGGAGTTAAACACGGCAACTATTCAATAGGAACAGCAAAACTGCACACCAAAAAATCCCACGACCAAAGCAAAAAGTCCCCTGGTTTAAAAACTCTCCAAGTGGTATCTCCACTGACATGCTACCACAGAGCATTTGCTCGGTAATACACGGGATCAGAAAGCTCCACGTAGGCACCAGGCACTAACACGAGGCTCCTCGAGGTTCTCACATCTGACATCGGGCCTCCTCAGCCCAGCTTCTGCTATTGGCAGATATCACAAGCTGTTTAAGGCTACAGACATTTTGCCCCAACAGGCCATGTTTTTTGTAATATTTACTTCTCGTACATATGTCTAGAACTATGTATACGTCCCACAGAAGGTGAGGTTTAACAGGGTTAGCTTTGTTGAGGAAAAGGAGGTTTGGAGAAAAGGAAACAACTTTCATGTTCAGAAGATTTGAATCTAGTGACTGTCACGGGATGTGAACGCTTTTCTGCGGAGGGAGACTCTTCGTTATGTTTCAGGAGCGCACAGAGTTTTGGATAAAATCTGTAGAAATAATCATCCCTCTGTCACTCAACATACATTTATGCACGTGTGCACACAGTTATGTTTGGGAATACAAACTATAAAGTAGACATGCCACAGACTTCTAGGCAACCTACCACAAGCATGGATCTCACAAAAAATCCATTCTATATTTAAATTTCAGTTTACTGAATTTTAATTATTTCTGATCTGTAGATTACTCTGAGAAAAATCCCCAAAGGTCAAAATCTTACAAATCCAATTGCAAAGCCAAACAGAAGCCTCAGCAAGGCCCTTTCCCATGCAGGCACCTGCCAAAAAAACTGAGCTCCTGACTACTACATCAGAATCTAACGGCTAAAACCCATTCTAGTACTAAACCCAGGTAATTTTCTATGTTGGAATAAATAAGAAAAAGCTCTAATTTTATTCTGCATGTTTACTCATCTTATGTACACAGGACTCTCTAGATGTAACAGTGAATTATCACTTCTTCATTTAGATCCTGATTTATAAAATTAAGGAACACATATCCTTTTCATTAGATTTTTTTTAAAGAAAAAGCAATTTTATTTTCACTGGAGATGCCTCTGATCGGAAATTTATGCTCCACCAATGCTGTGCTTTCCAGGTTCATAAAACTCACTTGGATTAGCAGCTCCACAGCAGTGGGTATTTTTGTACATATGCATTCAAGTCTGATTAAATCATTTCATTTACCACGGAAAAAGTTACTCCAAAAGGCCCATTAAATAAAATGTCCTTGATGAGCCTAAACTTATGATTTGCAGGTACGGCAGGAACGAAACAAGCCAAAGAATGTTCTCTCATACTCTGAAGATGCTTTACTTTGCACAAGGTCCTCAGTAGTAGGTAAAGCTGTACTGTTGTAATAGAGAAGCAGCCACTGAGCATTTTAAGATGCAGTCATAGTTTATTAATAAAATTATTTTAAATGTACGAGTTAAATCCTTTTACCAGTATAGTGACATTTAGCTATCCAGTGCCATTTTTACAGTCCAAATAGATAAGGTCCTAATTGCATAATGCCATTTTATCTGCTGAAGATAAAAGTGCCGATAAACAAAAATGCACATTAGGCAGGAGATTTTTCAGAATAGATCTTTTTTTTAAATAACCCACTTGCATTAACAAAAGATTGCAATGGCTTCCAAATTATAGGGTGTTATTTTTAGTGGAAGTAGTTCAATATTCATATTGGAGCAGATGTAGCAGTTTAACAAAACAGCTCTTCAAATCCTGCACAAATTGAAAACAGGAAAACTGATTGCATTTTCTCTTATCACTTTCCTTTTCTGAATTGACACTTTTGGCCTTCTGAAAATTTACACATGGCTTTCATCTCAACAGCACCTGCTGATCAAACAGAAACCTAACATTTTCATGAAAATGGTATAAAGGACTAGTTTTCTTTTTACCATCTTAAAGGGCATCAGCAGTCCACTTGATGGCAACAATTGCTGAGTAGATGGCACACTCAGAATACATTTTATATTTTCATTACACTTACTTTTAAAAATGAGTTAAATCACTAGTGGCTCTTTCATATTAGTTCTTTGTCTGCTTTAAATTAATTTCAATCTCTATCTCTGCCTAACCCTGATGTTTCATTCTACAGTCAGCTAGATCTTAAAGATCTGAAGGCCTTTGAAATAGTCTGCAGCCACTGGGTCTTCTTTGTATATGCATTTGTATGCAATCCTATAAATTAATACATACAACTATGCATACACATACACATATTGCACAGACATTTCTTTTTACAGTGTTTATATTAAGGAAAAAATGTGTATCTGTATCATCCCGCCATAGTCTCACTGCATTTAATTCCCTGAGCATTGTCGACAAGAGCATGCTGAGGGGCGAGAAACTCAAAGCGCGTTCATTTATTTTAAAGTTTTTATTTGTTTCCTTTGCAATCTTCAGACTGGTAGCAGGTGCCCTGGCATGTGAACATCAAGACCGGGTCAAGATGCTGCCACTGGCAAACATGGCAAGCATTCAAACAGCACAATCACAAGTCCTTGGGCTCCTGCGAAAGTTTAAGGTATCAAGTCATGTATATAAAACATGAAACATAAGTACCTTGTTATCCTGTCTGTTTCTGAGCCTGTAAACTCCGAAGCACAGCAGCAGGTAACAAGGACCATCTTCCCTTGTACATAATTCTAGGTGTAATTAAAGATACTCCTGAAACCTGCTATGTGTCAGCTTCTTAACTGATAGAGCCCTAACCCCTCTGAAGTACTCTGCTGCCATCCATTACCATTCTGCTTCAGTGATAAGGTAACCTGAAGGCAGAGATGACATACAGTAATATATGTGCCACTCCAGACAGTTGGTTCGTGAATTTCAGTGTTTCATCATGCTCACTGAGGCAACAGCAAACCTGAAATGTCAATATGTTCAGTCAATGGAAGTAAAATAATGGGGCTCTATTGTCTTACCCTATCGATCCGCTGCTGTCAACAAGAATACATGCCCCCCCGGCTTTAAACAAATTTTAATTAGGCTTGCAGTTACCGGACCATATCTATATATCTGTCTGCGTGAACACTTGACAAAGTGAAACGGCAATATAAATATTTCAAACTTTTTAATACATTTTTAAGCAATTGTTTCACGTTGCTGTAAGACACGTTCCCTGATAAAGCCGGTTGCTGGAGCAGTGTGCGAGCACACACTTAGCATGCAAGTCATCTAAATCCGGCGGAACTGAAATATCACCATCAAAAACCCGAAACATCAACAAAATCAAAAACCCACAAAAAAAAAAAAGAAAAGACAAGAGGCCACTTCTGAACCCCGCCGCCATCCTCTGCGGGGATTCTGGAAGCCAGGAGCCTCCCCTGGAAGCACCCCGGCACGGGCAGGGGGTGCCCGGCCGCTCCTGTCAGCCCCCCTGCCGCGGAGCCCGTGGGCAGGCCGGGGGCTCCCGCGG